>BLSH010530744.1:1094279-1124082 GCA_018402905.1 Glandirana rugosa
CTTGTCACGGTAGGACACCATTTTGACCGTACTGTTTCCTATCCTAGATATGTACTAAATTCTAATACCTAGGTACCAGTGACTGGTATACAGCTGTGCGCTCACACACAACTGGCTAATTAAAAAATGCTATATGATACTAAGGGATATAGAACAGCTGGAGAGAGGTCATATCACACTTTATAGAGGAGACCAGTGCGAGGGAATTTATATAAGCCAAGAGCACTTATCCCTATTGCACTGTATCCGCTGCCTTATGCTGATTCCTGACAAATTTCAAAGAATAATTGAGTGGGTGATGCTATTCCTTGCATGCTGGTCAGTGACCATGGATCCATAATCTTAAATCATGTATAGATCCTATCCTTTGTCATGCCAGTTTTACCACAGGATGGCACTGTTCTATGGATATTTTCAGCAACCATAGCAACATAAGACCTGGAGTTATGTTACTGGTACCTACCTAATAGAAGGATGCCCTTATATTTATTTCATAGTTTGATACACAAAAGTACCTCAATCTGTAGTTCTAAGTCAGGGATCTCCAAACTTTCTAGACAAAGGGTCGGTTTACTGTCCTTTAGACTTTAGGGGGCCGGGGGGGGGGGGGGGGCGGACCGTGGTCAGTGGTGGGGATAGAAATTGTCCTGGCATCAGTGGGAATAAACATTTCAGGGAGAAGCAGTGCCCCATGGTTGGTGTCAGTTTGAGGGATTGTGCCCCCATTTTTGGTGTCGGTGGGAAAAATAGTTACCCATCAATGGTACCATGCCAGTGGAAGGAATAGTGCTCAGTCGTTGGTGTCAGTGGGGAGACCACTGTTCTAAATGAATGAGCATAGTATTACCCTACCAGCTAGCTACCCTATCCTTCCAGTTCCGGTAGCAATATAGGCAGTAGATCTTCTTATCTACACCAGGATTTCTCAACCAAAGTTCCATGAAATCCTTGGGTTCCTGCAAAGATCGCTAGGGGTCCTTGGAGCCATGAACAATGTATGCCTTTCAGATAGGCTATCACTGACATCAGTAATGTTTTCAGGTATCTGTAAGGTGTAGGGACTCTTCCAACAGACCACCAATAGAAGGAGGAGCATTCTTCCAAATGACCACCAGTGTACAAGGGCACTTCACACACCACCAGTATAAAGGGAAACTTCTCCACTGACTATCAATGTTAAGGGTGTACTCTTTCAATTATCTCAATGAATCTGAGGGAGCACTACAATTTTTACTGCCGTCATGCAGAACAACCTTTGATGTCAAATAAGCTAAGTGCATCATATTCTTTATTTTTTCCTTTATCCTTTTATCCCCACCACTCCTGTGTGAACCCAGGCTTGTCATAGTGACTTCAGCTTGGGTTCACACAGGAGCGGTGCAGGAACCCGCATGGAATTCGGACAGGAATCGCACCACATTCCTGTTCAAATTGCATTTGATTCTTTGCAGTGTGATTAAAGCCCATTCATTTTGTATGGACTCAAATCACACCACAAAGGTATCGGTACTTGGTATCGGCGAGTACTTGAGCACAAGTATCGGTACTCATACTTGTTGATAAAATAACAGTATCCGTGCAACCCTAGCTCACACTGATGTCTTGTAAATTGTAGATATAATTTTTTAGCAGGGGTTCCCTGAGACCTGATAGTTATTTTAAGAGTTCCTTCATGTTAAAAGTGTAGAGAAAGGCTGATCAACATGCCTCATGGTATATCATGACCTCTTGGTGGCTTTATGCATGCTGAATTACCTGATGAAGAGTTAATTGTGCCTGAAACGTTACTTAATGTTCAATCCACAATGACAAAACACATGGGATAATCCAGGCATGAAAGTAAAGTGCCCCCAGTTTTTTTTTTTTGACTGATATTATGGAACTATGGACAGGTTAAATCCCTTAGCACCTAGTGAGCTAAGGATTTATGTAGCACCAACAGTTTGCACAATGCTTTATAACATGAAGGCTGACAGTGTAGTTGCAATACAATTCAATACAGGAGGAATCAGAGAGCCCTGTTCATTAGAGCTTACAATCTAAAGCCTCGTGCCCATTGTTGGCCAACCGAATGTCCAACTTGTCCAAATTGGCTGTTAACGGTTGTGTCTAGTGTACTGCCAGTAGTCAAGTAATCGGCCAACAAAGCTGAACGTAGGGACGTGTAAGGAGAGTATAACGAGGAAGTTCAGGTGAATGTGATTTGTGAATTAGGAACACAGGTTACACGACCGAACCTCAGATGAAAGACTGATATACACTAAATTGTCTATTATATTGTCAAAAGTATTGGCACAACTGCCTTTACATGCACATAAACTTTAATGGAATCCCAGTCTTAGTTCATAGGGTGTAATATTGAGTTGGCCCACCTTTTGTAGCTAAAACAGCTTCGGCACTTCTGGGAAGGCTGTCCACAAGGTTTAGGAGTGTGTTTATGGGAATGTTTGACCATTCTTCCAGAAGCGCATTTGTGAGGTCAGGCACTGATGTTGGACGAGAAGGCCTGGCTTGCAGGCTCTAATTCATCCCAAAGGTGTTCTATCAGGTTGAGGTCAGGACTCTGTGCAGGCCAGTCAAGTTCCTCCACCCAAACTCGTTCATCAATGTCTTTATGGACCTTGATTTGTGCACTGGTGTGCAGTCATGTTGGAACAGGAGGGGGCCATCCCCAAACTGTTCTCACAAAGTTGGGAGCATGAAATCATCCAAAATGTCTTGGTATGCTGACGCCTTAAGAGTTTACTTCACTGGAACTAAGGGGCCCAACCCCTGAAAAACAACCCCAAGCCATAATCCCCCCTCCACAAAATGATTTGGACCAATGCACAAAGCAATGTTTATAAAAACATGGATGGGCGAGTTTGGGGTGGAGGAACTTGACTGGCCTGCACAGAGTCCTGACCTCAACCTAATAGAACACCTTTGGGAGGAATTAGAGGGGAGACTGTGAGCCAGGCCTTCTTGCCCACATCAGTGCCTGACCTCACAAATATGATTCTGAAAGGATGGTCAAACATTTCCATAGACGCACGTCTAAACCTTGTGGACAGCCTTCCCAGAAGAGTTGAATCTGTTATAGCTGCAAAGGGAGGACCAACACAATATTAAACCCTATGGACTAAAATTAGGATGCCATTAAAGTTCATGTGCATGTAAAGGCAGGCGTCCCAATACTTTTGACAATATAATAGACAATTTAGTATATATCAGTCTTTCATCTGAGGTTTTATTTCCACCAGCACTTCTAGGTCTGTTCCTGCCCTAAGGCAAAGTAAGATGCTTCTCTTAGGTGGCGCCCTCTGGGGGCTGTATGAAACAATATTCTCACCTCCTCCTCCCCCTTCTCTGCTGTTACTTGCCCCCATGGACTGTGGGAAAGCAGTGCAAGGACTACAAAATCCAAGGCTCCATAGCAACAGAAACAGCCACAGTCATAAAGGAACTTGGTGCCAGGGTTCACTGCCAGCATTTTATTGCTGCCTTAGGTAGCACAAAGGAATGGGGCACTCCTGCAGTGAGGAAAATCATTATTAGCCATCACTGACATAATACATTGCTATATATTCCCAAGCATATTCATTCAGTCATGAAGTGGCGAGAATTCTCAGTGTGTACACCATCAGATTGTAGCAGTGCCAACCACATCCTGTCAGTGTTTTTTTGGCTTCAAGCACTGGCTATTTGCAATGCCCTGGCTCCATCGCGGAGTGGCTTCGGCACTAATGGAGCTTAATCGTTTCACTGGATCACTCAGCTGCTGCTGGCACCTGGGACGAAAATGACTCCATTCACCATCGAGCACACTAGCGAGCTCCAGTCTTGTACACCAGGCTTTGATATAGCCCCTGACTTTAATAGAATTACACGTACTAATGCAACATACGGCTCACTAATCCTTTGCAGGCACTTCCTACAAACCCTGTACTACACGGTGAATTATACCTTTCTGTGCCGCCTGCTCCAAGTCCTTTGTACATTCACACCCTAATGCCCTAACAGGCGCACGCATAAGTGCCTCCTTGCCAAAGACCCCCCAGTCCTTGTCTACCCACCCCTATTCACCGTGTTTATTTACTGCTTTTTCCAACACTTATTTAGCAGTTTATAGAAAGCCGTGCCGAGTCGTACAGCACCTCAAACACATTAAAAAAGAAGTCTGCGCTTATTAATTATGCAGGATTAGTCTAATTATAATTCAGCAAATTAATTAGCGACAGAAGGTGTTCTGAAACATTGGAGTACATTTGCATGTTAAATGGAGAGGGTATGCTGTAATATATGTAAATATATGCATGGTTTCATAGTTTAATTTAAAAATTTGCAGCTGCATATGGTATGGGAGCAGGTGAAAAGTCAGTTTTAGTTTAATGATCCTAACAAACATTGGATGGTTATGAAAAATAAAAAGGTTTTGGGTATTCCTGTCTGACGGGTGGAAAAATGTGGGATTGAGCTGCGGATCAGGAGAATACAGCTCACTGGAATTGAGCTTTTTAACTACTTGGTTCAGCGTGAGAGGGTTTTATAGTTAAAGGGTCAGTCCATGCAAAACTGATTTTCATTGCTTGATAGCTGCTGGAGAGTTCAACCACCTGACAATTTCTTACCCAGATGGTGAGATAGTTACGCTTGAGTTACTCGGTCTACACACCTGATGTGGTCATTATGGGAAGGTACTACACTTCCATTCTGATTTTTTTATTTTATATTATGGAGAATGCAACAGGAGGTACTGGAACACACAATGTTGGGTGGAAACACTCAAAACTCAAGATGGACAGAAAAAGAATTGGAAATGATGGAAGGCGGACCGCATGTGGACCTCTTTGTTGGATTATCTAAGAGAAATAAGAAGCCAGGGGTTGATTCAGCTTATCAGGCGCAATCTATAACTAAAATATTACTTTTTGGTGGGCTGGTCATTACTTTTTTAATCAAAATCCATGAAGATCATTGTCCTATGTCCACCGTGGTAGGGTAGCCAAAAAAAGCAAGAGCCCAGCGAACAGAACACAATTAGATTTACAGTTAGACTTACCAGAGGATCCATCAGACAACCCTAACCATAAATGGGACACGACAAAACGTTTAATATGAGTAATCAATCGTATTACCTTATTAGATAATACGGCTATTATAGACATTTGATCCACAATTTTACAAATTCATATTTTCTGAAATACCAAACTATCTATATTGCAAAAAATATTTTTAACCCTAGGGTGGTCAACGGAATGTTGATTTACTTGTGGGTTCTACATAGCTCAGTCCATGGATGACAAAAGACGTTTATAAATGCAGTCACGGGTTTTCCTGATATATGTCTAATGGAAAAGTGCCAAGTTGGGTGGCCACTGGGATGTCTATCAGATTCCAAAGCCTTGGTAGGCAGACCAAGTGCTTCAAGTAATATTGAAGCACAAAGGCCATCTGTTGGTAAAGTCTGCATTGTGCATTGACATACCTGTACCATAATGCTGTTGTTAACTTACTAATAGAGTTCAGAATAGCTTAGTAAGGGGAAGCTATTTTTACACTGAATACCCAAACGTACAATGGAAATTACAAATCAGGATTTTTATTTGTATGTGATTGGATGATCAAAGTTAATGCAGCTTCACCTCTTTCCTTAAGCTAAATGCACATTCACTTTGCAAAGAGAAAATTCTCAACTATTCAGTAAAAGAAAAGTCAAAGAAGGTAACGTATAAGGGGCACATTACTTATTTCTCTATGGATACAAAAAAAACCTATGTTTTCAAATTGAAAACAAGCAAATATATATATATATATATATATATATATACATATACCTATTCAACACAGTAAAATAATATGAAAAGAAAAATAAAAAGCAAAAAATATTAAGCATTTACTCAAAGCCAGCTTCTTCAACACAACTATAGGTCACTTCTGATTTATGATAAAGCCAAGCAGAGCTCTGATATGTTTCCATATTAAAAAAAGTTCCATGTTCCTGAGAATCTGGTTTTTAAGATTCCCCTATGAGAATTGTGCTGCAGGGCAACTGTTCCCTTATGTGGAAAAGTATTCAGTAGGCCCTGCTTATAAAGTGAAGTGAGAAATTTGGGTTGATTTACAAAAGATTAGAAAGTTTTAGCTTTGCATTTGCTTTGCATAGTGCATGGTCACTTCCAAATTTGTTTGAGAAAAAACACTTGATTGGATACTTTCAGTGTTACCATACTCGATAAACTAAATAAACATCATCTACTGCCTTAGTAGATAGACTTTATTGTCGGTGTTCCTGATTGCAGTAAGTTAGGAGATAGTTTCGTTTTAAATTTTGTTATTGCAATTCCCGTGGTCCTAGCATACCAGTCTAACTAAGGCTCTATTCACATCTAGGCATTTTAAATTGTGGGTGGAATCCCTGTGATTCTGCCTGTGATTCCAGGATCGTGGCAAAACGTGGGACGCAATGCCATTACTTGTTAATGGCATCCTAATCGCTGTGCGATTTTGCTGCGATTGGCAGGTGATAAATCATGCTGCAGTCGCTGCAAAATCGCAAACCCCTGCTCCTTTTTTAAGTGACAAGCTTTGCGCATTGCGGTTTTGCCGCAATTGCAGCGTGATTTATCGCCCTCCAGTCGTGGCAAAATCACACCGTGTTTGGGGTACCATTAACAAATAATGGCATTGCAATTGTGTCCCGCATTTTGCCGTGATTCTGGAATTGCGGTGATTCCGTCTGCAATTCCAAACACCTAGGTGTGAATGGAGCCTAAAGATTAGAATATGAAAGGTAGATACTGACTGGCCCCTGCAGGCAACACAGACAGTCCTGATTTTTAAAACTTTGATAAATATGGTCCATTATTTTACACAGCGGTATTCTATTTTTTCGTAAGAATTTTAAATTATATATATATATATATATATATATATATATATATATATATATATTATTAGTATATTATTATTATACCGGATTTATATAGAGCCAACAGTTTGCGCAGCGCTTTACAAAATGAAAGCAGACAGTACAGTTACATCACAATTTGGTACAAGGGGAATCAGAGGGCCCTGCTCGTTAGAGTGTACAATCTAAGAATATATATATATATTTGTTATATAGGTTGTTTTGGTTTACTTTACATTGTACATAAGCTTCTTGTGTTTTTGTTATTATTATATTTCTATAGAAATATCAGATATTTTTAAAACATTGTCCCAGAAGGATTTACCCCCTTAATGACCAGGCCATTTTATGTGATACGGCACTGCGTTACTTTAAGGCCCCTTTCACACTTGTGCAACTTGTCCTGCAACTTGGGACTGCAAAGTCGCATTACAAGTTGTACCCCATGATTTTCAATGAGTACCATCCATATCTGTGTAACTTCAAGTTGCACTGACTTCAAAGTAGTCCGTGTACTACTTTTGGTCCGACTTTGATGTGAGTTGAGGTCCATAGACCTCAGGTTTACACAGGCATTCCCTGAAATCGCTGCAAAATCGTGTCAAAACCAGGGTCGCAGCAGTGTGAAAGGGACCTAACTGACAATTGCGTGATCGTGCGATGTTGTACCCGAACAAAATTTATGTCCTTTTTTTCCCCCCACAAATAGAGCTTTCTTTTGGTGGCATTTGATCACCTCTGTGTTTTTTATTTTTCGCGCTATAAACAAAAAAACCGACAATTTTGAAAAAAAAAAATATTTTTTACTTTCTGCTATAAAACATATCCAATAAAAATATGTAAAAAATCTAATTTCTTCATCAATTTAAACCAATATGTATTCTGCTACATATTTTTGGTAAAGAAAAAAAAATCCCAATTAGCGTATATTGATTGGTTTGCGCAAAAGTTATCGCGTCTACAATATATGGGTTAGATTTAGGGACTATTTTTTCTTCTTTTTTTTTTATTAGTAATGGCGGCGATCAGCGATTTTTAGCGGGACTGTGACATTGCGGCGGACAAATTGGACACTAAGTGACACTTTAGGGACCAGTGACACCAATGCAGCGATCAGTGCTAAAAAAAAATGCACTGCCACAGTATAAATGACACTGGGAGGGAAGGGGTTAACATTAGGGGCGATCAAAGGGTTAAATGTGTTCCCTATGTGTGCTTTCTAACTGTGTGAGTGATGCTGACGCTGGACTAAGAGAGAGATCGTGTTACTGATTAGTAGGAATCACAGATCTCTCTTATTCTGTGACAGAACGATGGTCTGCCTTTGTTTAGACCGCTGTTCTGTCATTCCCCTGAAGGATCGCGGGTGGCCGGCGGCCGAGCTGCTAATTGGCTCCTGCTCTGTCCAATCACAGCGAGAGCGGGTTGCCGGTGGCCCCAGACCAGGGAGCGCGAACAACGTACAGGTACATTGTTTTGCGCAGCCGGGCCACCCTGCCGCAGTAAATGTGCACAAGTCCAGAACTAGTTAAAGCAGAAAAGCAAAAGGGATTTTTACAAAAGGGGTGATTTGCTAAAAAATCATTTTGTTTCTCCGAATCCGCCAATACAGCATTGCTAGGATAGTGCAAACATTAAGTCTGTTCAGTTAAGAGTTAAAGCGGCCCATACATTAATCATTATTTTGAATCAACCAGCACGTTGACTGAAAAAAAAATGACCAGATTCCCCCATCCACATACTTGATGTGGATGGGGGAATCACTCCTGCTGTGCTATTGTGTTCCCGCCTTCAGAACACATCGATCAGTGTCGCCAGCTATAGCCTGGTGGCATGGATCCTTCAGGAAAAACCCAACAGGCTGGTTGTACAGAAGTTGATCGGTAGATTGAATTCTGTACAACCAGCCTGCCCATACATGGATTGAAATTCAGCTTCTAGCTGCCGAATTGGCCAAATTTCGATCCATGTATGGCTGTCTTCATTTTAGGTGAGTCTGGTAGACCGAGTCACCCACCGGCTTTTTATTTTACCTGGGAGATCTTAGTGTGCTAATTCTTGAATCTTTTCCAACCCACCTTGGAACTTGGGCTACCTACCCCCTCTGGGGTGTTTCCATTGCTCATGTTGTAGTCTCTGTAATGCAAAATATATTAACCACTTACCGACCGCCCGCCATTGTCTGACGGTGGCAAAGTGGTTCAATATTACAAACCGCCGTCACCTGACAGCGTCTGAGCGCGCGCGTTGCCGGAGGTGCGCTTACTGTGTTCCAGGGGAGCCAGGGAGTGGTTAGGGAGGACTCGATGTCTTCCAGCTACTCGCGATCGCTCCCCCGCAGTGATAGAACGGAGGTCCGTGTATGTAAACACATGGATCTCCGTTCTGATAGGGGGAAGGAATGTGATTGTATGCTCCCTGTATAAGGGAGCCGTGATCACTCTTCTCCCCCACTCAGCCCAGCTCCCATACAGTTAGTAACGCACACAGGGAGCACAGTTAACTCTTAGAGCGCCCCCTGCAGGTTAACTCCTTCCCTGCCAGTGACATTTACACAGTAATCGGTGCATTTTCATAGCACTGATCACTGTATAAATGGCAATGGTCCCAAAAAAGTGTCAAAATGGTCCAACATGTCCGCTACAATGTCGCAGTCCCACTAAAAATCGCAGATTGCTGCCATCACTAGTAAAAAAATAAAAAATAAAAAATTAAAACCCTATAAATGACGTCTCATCATTCGTAAATGTGTCAACTTTTGTGTAAACCAATCAATAAACGCCGATTGCAATTTTTTTTACCAAAAATATGAGGAAGAATATAAATTGACCAAACCGATGAAAAAATCGTTTTTTTATATATTTTTTTTGAATATGTATTTTAGTAAGGAGTAAGAAATATTGTTTTTTTTTTTGCAAAATTGTCGCTATTTTTTGTTTATAGCGGTGATCAGAAATGATGCAGAGGTGATCAAATACCACCAAAAGAAAGCTCTATTTGTGGGGAAAAAGGATGCAAATTTTGTTTGGGTACAACGTCGCACGACCGCGCAAATGTCAGTTATAACGGCGCAGTGCCGAATCGCAAAAAGTGCTCTGGTCCTAAAGGGAGAAATCCTTCTGGGGCTGAAGTGGTTAAAAATTCAACTGACACAAAGTGAAAGTCTCTCTCTCTCTCTCAAAAAAAAAAAATGCATTGGGCAGACTTCTTACCACTGGGGTCCCTGAGAGATATAAGAAATTATTAGGCAGTTTAACTGTCTGGCATCTATCAAAAAGCTAAACTGTGAGTTTTGAGGAAATCCTCCCCATAGAAAACAAATCTATTTTAAAGCACGCCGCTATTCTTGAAATGGTTTGCACATGTAAATATTTTTGTGCATTAGTTCACACAGAATATTTAAAGCATACGATTGTTCCCCTGCAAATGATATATTGTGTAGAGCTGTATTTTTGCAGCCGTATGAGCCTGTGAAATGGAGCTGTCTGCATATGTATGTTTGTTTGCATTGCGTAGCAGTGTGTGTCTTTGCCTTTAATTCTGGCCTGTATGTGTGCGCTGTGTTGGGATTTTGGGACTGCAGTAAATGTGGTTGTCATAGTAACACAAGGAACCGACCGACTCATCTGGGACCCAAACTTACTGCAGGAACATACAGCTATGACCCACACAATCTCCCGCTCTGCTCCCCCACCGCCTTCCCACATACTCTAACTACGTATATTTAATATATGTATACAGAACATTATATACCCACTTGAAAATCTCAATGTATATTCTTTGGATATTTGTATATAGCAATTACATATTCAACTGAGCTTTATAGGAAATATGAAGCTATGAACCATAATCCCTGCCCCCAAGTAACAAAAAAGAAATGATATGCTGAATATACTATACCTGTGTGCATTTGTGCATGGTAGGCGCTTACAATAACAGGCTTCTTTGGGGAAGGTACTATAATGTTGTAAAGCTCTATAGAAAATAATGATATGCATACAGAAGAATTAAATCTATAGTTGCATTGCAAACTTAATGGCGCCCATAGAAATGTATTGCAAATGAGATAATAAAATAGAAACATTTATTATTATTATTATTATTATTATTTATTTCAGGTACTTATATAGCGCTGTCGCTTTACATATATATTGTACATTCACATCAGTCCCGACCCTCAAGGAGCTTACAATCTAAGGTCCCTAGCTCACATTCATACACATACTAGGGACAATTTAGACAGGATCTAATTTACCTACCAGCATGTCTTTGGAGTGTGGGAGGAAACCGGAGTACCCGGAGGAAACCACGCAGGCACAGGGAGAACATGCAAACTCCAGGCAAACATTCTCAATGTAAAGTGACTTAATAGTGTCCATTGTGTGATAGCAAGCATTGTATATGACCACATACCTGCCTAATGTCATTGTTATTTATTTTATTTTATTTATTTTAAGTACTTAATGTATGCAAATGAGATAATAAAATAGAAACATTTATTATTATTATTTATTTTAAGTACTTATATAGCCCTGTCAATTTACGCAGCGCTTTACATATATATTGTACATTCACATCAGTCCCTATCCTCAAGGAGCTTACAATCTAAGGTCCCTAACTCACATTCATACACATATGAGGGCCAATTTAGACAGGAATTATATAACCTAATAGCAACTTTGGAGTGTGGGAGGAAACCGGAGTACCCGGAGGAAACCCACGCAGGCACAGGGAGAGCATGCAGACTCCAGGCAGATAGGGTCGTAGTTGGGATTCAAGCCAGGGACCCTTTTGCTGCTAGGCGAAAGTGCTATCCACTACACCACTGTGCCGCCCTTTAAATAGTGGCAGAAGAGTTGGCAGTATGGTGGATGGGCAAGATATTCATTCCCAGGTCTGTTTTTGTACAAAAATCTATTAGAACATTTCCGTTGGGATTGATACTTTGAGCAAAGCCACAAACGCTAAAATGTATAAGGAATATTTTAGATTAGGCATGTTGGCCAAAGGCTTCTACATATAAGGTAGAGATCCCATGACTGCTAAGGCCCCTTTCACACTTGTGTGACTTGTTCTGCGACTTGGGTGCGACTTCAAGTTGCAGCGACTTCAAAGTTGTCCCTGCACTACTTTGGCCCAACTTTGATGCGATTTGAGGTCCGTAGACCTCAAGATTACACAGGCATTGCTTCAAGTCGCATCAAAATTGCGGCAGAATTGCGGCAAAATCACACAACATGTGAAAGGGACCTTTGTTTCAAGAAATTATTTTAGAGGCTATTTTAGTTGGCTTCAGCAACATTGATACAGAAGATCCTAAAATAATAATAATCAAATAATCGAAAAACTTTATAATAGTTTTGTATTTGTTTTCTTTATTTGTTATGTTAGAACTAAAAAAAAAATAAGATAAAATATTTTTCTTAATCACATTTTAATGCAATATTACATTTTTTTTTGTATTTTAAAATATAAACAGCAGGTCGAGCTCTGCTTTTTTACAGGAGGCTCCCTGGCTCTGTTGTTCACAGAGCTCAATAGCTCAGTTTGAATCTTACACCTAAGAAAATAGGTCAGAGCAGTGACACCCCTTTCTCCCCTCCCTTCAGTCTACCAACAGAATTTTTAATCTTAGATGTCATGCCTGACCATTTCTGCTCTGTTCTCTCTAGAAAACCTATAGTTCTCTGAGAATGCTTTATCATGGTTGCACTCTGTAGTAAATGTTTATTTGTAAAACAAGGATTTTAGATATAGTAAAGAAACAAACAATCATAAAACATCAATTTAAAGTGGTTGTAAAATCAGAAGGTTTTGTTATCTTAAAACGGAGTTCCAGCCAAAAGTGGAACTTCCACGTATCTGTTTCCTCCCCCTCTCCGGTGCCACATTTGGCACCTTTCAGGGGGGAGTGGGTACCTGTTCTTGAGAGGTACCCTCTCCCCACTTACGTCGGACCTTGCCACAGCGAGGCACATCAGAAGTCCGGCCCCTTGCTCCTCCCTCCTCCTTCATCTGCTTCCTGGGCCAGTAAGAGAGCGCAGCACACAGTAGGGACCCGGCTGTGAAGTCACAAGCCTCCACTACCGGGTTCCCTTACCGTCAATGGTGGCGGCAGCACCAGACAGCTGATGGACTCATCAGCTGCGGTGCTGACATCGCTGGACTCTAGGACAGGTAAGGGTCCTATTATTAAAAGTCACCAGCTATAGTATGTGTAGTTGCTGACTTTTATTTTTTTGGGGGGGGGGGGGCGGAACTCCGCTTTGATGCATTGTATGCATTAAGATAAAAAGCCTTGTGTGTTCATCAGCCCCTCTTAATACATACCTGAGACCATCTCGATCCAACTATATTGCAGTAGTGCCTCGGCTGCCTGAGACTCTCCCACCTCATTGAGACTGCATTGTGGCGCCATTGGCTCCCGCTGCTGTCAATCAAATTCAGTGAGCTAATAAGGAGATAGAGGAGGCGGGACCGGGCCGTGGAACTGTGTCTGAATGGACACAGGAAGCTGTGGCTTGGCCTGGGTGCCCCCATAGCAAGCTGCTTGCTGTGGGGGCACTTGTCAGGATGGAGGAGCCAGGAGCACTGAAGAGGGACCCGAGAAGAGGAGGATCCGGGCTACTCTGTGCAAAACCACTGCACAGAGGAGGTAAGTATAACATGTTTGTTATTTTTACACACCAAAAAAAATCTTTTAGTTTAAAGTGGAACTAAAGGGAGGATACTCACCTTCCCAACGCTCCCTAACTGGCGCTGGTATCTTGTTCTATGTCCCGGGTTTTGGCCATCTTCATTGACTGGTGCTTGATGATGTCATTCCTGCACATGCACAGGAGCTAGGCATTCTGGCACACAGGACCAGCCCAGCCGCTGTAAGCTGAGCTGTGCATGCGCAGCTCAGTTTACAGTCCAGGGACGGATGTGAGCAGGCAGGTAGGTATGTTTTATTGCAGAAGAGACATTACAAGTCTCTTCTGCAATAAAAAGCCTGCCTTCTCACAGTGAGAGTTATTAAAACTGGAGCATGCAAAACCTGGTGTAGCTCAGCATAAAAATCAGCTTCCAGGTTTTATTTTCAAAGCTTAATTGAACAAGATGAAGTTAGAAGCTGATTGGCTACCATGCACAGCTGCACCAGATTCTGAGTGCTTCAGTTTTAGTAAATCAACCCCAATGTGTCATAGCGGAGTGGATTCCTTGAACTGCATTGATCTGTTTAAAAAGAAAGTACACTGTATTGTCAAAGAGTGCATATTCCAAGCTAATATTATTTCTTCTTCAAAGTAAGTTTTTATGTGACTTTATGTGACTATCAC
Source organism: Glandirana rugosa (assembly GCA_018402905.1). Lineage (NCBI taxonomy): Eukaryota > Metazoa > Chordata > Amphibia > Anura > Ranidae > Glandirana > Glandirana rugosa. The sequence continues at coordinate 1,108,491 of BLSH010530744.1, forward strand.
ATCTCCATATGTTTTCATTTGCATGTTATTGTTATCATAATAAATATAACGATGTGTAGCTTGACCAGTAGAGGGAGCTTTGTGTTTGACTCAGCCTACTTCAAACTTACAGCTTAACAACTGCTGAGAAAAGACAGCAGCCTGAAGGAATTGCACTGTTTTCACAGAATCAGAAGACCCATTAGCTTGTAAAAATCAGCTATAGTCTGATATGTGCAGGGTTGGTGAAAGGATTTTTGACACCCTAGGCAAAACCTCATTTTGCCGCCCCCCTTTGGCTCTGCCCCTGACTCCAGCCCCTTTGCCTTGTCAATTTATACGATGGAGGTGGCGGAGGTAGAGATTTTTTGCAAAGCCTCTCTACCCATTTCTTTAGCTGTGGTCCACAGGCCCGCAGCTGTGCCCCTGGATCTGCCTCATTTTACCGCCCTGGGGTGCTGCCAGCCACGGCTCTCTAGTGACATGAGTGATTGATGCTGAGCAGTGACGGATCAACAGCGGATGGGCGCCCCTGGTGGTAGTGGCACCCTAGGCGGCCGCCTACTCCGCCTAGTGGTAGAGGCGGCCCTGGATATGTGTATGAAGACAGTCATATTTGCTTGTTACTTACGCAGGCTCTGCTTCCTGCTACGCTATGTTACACAGTGGCTGTGTCTTATCGGTAATCTTTTTTAAGCATGCTATTGGTTTAGGGACTGCCTCATTAGTGTGTTGTTACAGACCCATTGTCAACACATTCCAGAAATCTCGATTGGGTCTACCACAGTCCAGTAACAGGCTGAGAGAAGACCTGGACCTAATGTGAAGTCTACAGAAAGATCCGGGACCTAGGCATGCTGTCTGGCAGGGGTGCCTGGATCAAAAGAATGGCAGAATACAATTACAAATCCCTGTTTTCCTGGTGCTAAGCTGTAATGGTGGTGTTTACCATAAACAACAAATCAAAAACCTGGAATATTTATTTGGACAAAAGCTTTAGAAAAAAGGTCCTGGCACTGGATGCCTGGCATCTGATATGAACAATTTTGGAAGGGTTTATGCAGCAATTCAAAAGTCTATAGATAACAGGCAATTGCAATAATTACCCCTTGGCCATCACTTACAGGCAAAATGAGTGATTTCCTCTTAGCCTGTGTTCACTTCAGATTCATACTCAACTTGGATAGTTAGAAAACAACACCATTTCTGTTTACATTCACTAATTTGTTAAATGAGCCTCAAAAAAATGTCTCTTGGTTGAGTTGAAATTTTTGTCTTCATGCTCGTAACGTACAAATGTATTTAATAAGTCTGGTGAAAAAAGAAATTTGAATGGACTTTTTTAATAAAATTGGATACATCAGTTGATGAGATTGGCTAAAGCTTGGCTTGGTTTAGGTTTCATTGATCATAAATGGAACAGCCATTTATGAGACCACTCACAGTCATGGCTAGTTAACTTGTGCAATTAACAGGCAATATGTTATTTATAACCTATACTGGGAACCCTCTGCCACTATTCTGCTATATAGGCTGTATGACCAAAGTAATTGGAGAAATGGGGAAAAGGGTATTTTAAAGAACCAAAAGACCTTTAGCTTTAACTTTATCTGGAAGGACAGCTAATATCATTCATTAGAATTCGGTTTATTTACATAGGGAGAATTTAATTTTCCTGGTGCCATCATGGCAGCATACTACATGTATTTGTCCATGGATTGGTGCCAGGAAAGGAAAATTATGGTAAGTAACTGATACAATTTTCCAGTCTCCTGGCACCAACATGGCAGCATACATGTAGTATGCTTCCATGGACTGGCACCAGGAAAGGAAAATTATGATAAGTATTTGATACAATTTTCTGTTTTTTGGACTGTGTGCACCCCAGTGTTGACCAAATGTAAAAAAATAGGGATACATCTGAACCTATATAAATATCCCAAGTGAATACAAGGAATTGTAAAAAATCAGCCCCAATGACTATATACAGTATATTCTACATAAACAGAAAATCAGAAGCACATTAATATAATTTAATGTGAAGTCTGTTGTTGCACATTAGCTGTCACTTCTATATAAAGGAAGCTGATAAATAACCATTTATGTTGTATGCGATTACAGGTCAGACAGTCAATTGTGTGCAGGAAAATCACACTTTCCACTCAAACTACTTCTGTCCTTCCTAATAAGCTCCAGAAACTTTTATGTATCTGTGCCTGCAAGTTATTATCATCTCCATCACCTAAACCCTATTTAGAGACAAAAAAATAGGGAAAGAAAATCTAAATGTTCAAGATGTAAAGCTGAACTATAGGCACAAATTATTGCAGCTCTGTAATAATTTAATAACATGATTAAATGTACCTGAATTTGACCTGGTATCTGCATTTTGCAGCCCTTGTTCACAAGGCATGGAGTGTGAGAGATAAGCTCATCATTGCTGCTTCTCTTTTCACTGTCCAGTCAATGGCTGGGGCATGTCCAGGACAACCCGGGCTCAGAAAAAGAGGGTCGAATGATGTTGACCACCAAGCTGAAGACATCTAAGGGCAGAAAAAAATACTATGGGGGAAATCTCTGCACTGAAGCTGAATACTACAGCAACAGCTGTTTTTTTTTTTTTTTTTCATTTTAATAACCTAATCATTTTTATCTTGCTATGTTTGGCTGGATTTCTGTTTTCACTCTATGTTGACTTTTTATAAACTCATTCCAATCTATCGAGTTTACTTGGAGGAAAATGATTTATTTTTCTCAACAAATCTGGTTACACATTAGGCATATATTTATATATTATGTAAAGCAGTGAATGTAAGATTAAACAAACATTCATTGCAAGTGAATCTTACTGGTGCATGCATTTTAATTTACAGTAATTCATATCCCCTCCAAAGAATGTTTGGTGAATGTCACATTCCCTGCTTTATAAGTCTGTCTCATTAAGTTGGCTTCCTGATGACTCTAGGGCTAGGGATGAGTGGAGAGATTTTAGCAAAACTATGCTCAACAAATTTGATTTGACTTTCAGCAACATTTTTCTAAAGTGGAAACTCTTGGTTTTGCTCATTGAGTCATTGAGCATTAGGTCAAACGTAGTGTTTTTATTTTTTAATGTGAAAGAATGTAAAATAATGTTATTGAGGATCCGTGTTTTTTGGTACAAGAACAGGTCCAGGGTAGTTGGAATGAGTTTTTATAACCCTCAGGAGCCATTTTCCCCTGAAAAATGACCAAAAAGATGTAATTTTGCCTTGCTGATTCACTCTAATGCTTTCTCAAAAATGGCGCCAAAAAGTTTTGAAATTTGGGGAAATAAAAACCTCTAAATTTCACTTACCCTAATCTGAGCAAATATTCATTCTGTTGTGTGTATTCTGAGCGGGACATTATGTATGGATATGTGTATACAGCTTATCTGCTTTTAGTTAATCAGAGTGCACCGTTTCTGATTTAATAAAAGCAAAGCAAGGTTTAGCTAGCAAGTTTACAACCTTGGTAAGTAAGACCCATTACGCCTCTTATTCTGTCATTATGGCTTCAAATGTATTACCACTGGATAATCACCTTAACTAATGCTGATCATGAACATTCCCTATAATGCATGCTAAAAGAATGGAATGAAAACTGAAACATTTAAAAAGTTGTAAAAACAATAATTTTAACTGATTCCCATCCAAACCATCAGTGGTGTACCCCAAGGCTCAGTGTTGGGGCCCTTACTTTTCAATATATTTATAAATGATATAGGGTCTGGGATTAAAAGTATAATTTCAGTGTTTGCAGATGACACCAAGCTATGCAGTAGAATAACGTCCTTGCAGGATGTCTCCAACTTACAAGCAGACCTCAGTGCACTGTCTAATTGGGCGACTATGTGGCAAATGAGGTTTAATATTGATAAATGTAAAGTTATGCACTCGGGGGCTAAGAATATGCATGCATTGTACATACTGGGGGAGTACAACTGGGGGAATCCATAGTGGAGAAGGATCTGGGGGTTTTGGTAGATCATAAGCTTAATAATGGCATGCAATGCCAAGCTGCGGTTTCCAAAGCAAGCAAAATCCTTTCTTGTATTAAGAGAGGTATGGACTCCAGAGATAGAGACATTATTTTACCCCCCTATACAAAACATTAGTAAGACCTCATCTGGAATATGCAGTTCAGTTTTGGGCACCAGTTCTCAAAAAGGATATCGGGGAACTGGAGAAAGTGCAGAGAAAGGCAACCAAACTAATAAGAGGCATGGAGGAGCTCAGCTATGAGGAACTGAATTTATTCTCTCTTGAGAAGAGGAGATGAAGGGGGCATATGATCAATATGTACAAATATATAATTGGTCCATATAGTGAACTTGGTGTTGAGTTATTTACTTTAAGGTCATCACAAAGGACAAGGGGCACTCTTTACGTCTAGAGGAAAAAAGATTTCATCTCCAAATACGGAAAGGTTTCTTCACAGTAAGAGCTGTGAAAATGTGGAATAGACTCCCTCCAGAGGTGGTTTTGGCCAGCACGGTTGATTGTTTTAAAAAAATAAATTTTTTTTTTTTTGGTTGAACTAGATGGACTTGTGTCTTTTTTCAACCTGATTAACTATGTAACTATGTAAAAATATTGTAAATGGTAAAAAAGAAATGTACTTTTCTTAAATAATAACATAAACATGTAAGTGTACATAAAATATGTAGAACATATTGGTGACTTGTGGGAGTTAAAGTGTATCTATAGTCAAAAATTTTTTTAGTTTTGGGTAGAGTCGGGAAGGATTAGAACTCATGCCACATTTTACTACTATTGGAGGCTTTGTTGGAGAGATTCGTTCACTTCCTGGCTGGAAAAAAGGACGTCCCCAGCACAGGAAATGAGGGAAATCTCTCTAACAGCAACACAGACAAAGGTATTTTTTTTAGGTAAGTGGGGTAAATAATATATTTCATATCATACCTGGTTGTGGGTTAGGGCTGCTGCTTACCCCCTCCTCCCTTTTTTAAGCTTAGCACAGTATAATCCATTATACAAGTGGGGTAAACGCTCTTTCCCTGTTGCAGATTTTCCCTCATTCAACAACAGACAGTGAGGAGAAATCTGTAATGTAGCCTGAACAGCAGTAAAACTTTACAGGAGCTCTAAACTTTACCTATTCCACCCAAAACTAAAATAAAAATTGGGGTATAGATAGACTTTAACTTAAGTTCCTAGCAAGAACCTGTGGATACATAAGACCTCAAGTAGCTTAAATTGTCATTACTCTTGTTGCTTCATAAATTTGCATAGAAAGTCTGATAGCTATTAAAAAAAAAACATCAAAAGATGTTCCCACCACAGTGTAAAAACATTCCATAGAAGCCATTCTCGTAAAGGTACAATCAATTGTTCCAACTACGGGTACACATACATGCACACACAATTGGGCCACTTCTGGCTAGGAATCAGTTGACTAGCATGTTTTTGAATTACTAACCTCTTAGGGATCATAATCCTTATACACTATGTGGCCAAATATTTTGGAGTCAGTCTGTGGAACATCGTGCCCACTTAGCCAGGAGAGTATTTGTAACATGAGGCACTGATGTTGGATGAGAAGCCCTTGCTCCCAACTAGTATTCCAATTCATTACAAAAATGTTTGGTAAGGTTAAGTTCAGGGCACTGTGCGGGCCACTCAAGTTCCTTCACACTAAACCCAACAAACCATGTCTTTATGGAGCTGGCTTTGTTCACAAGGGCACAGTCAAGCTGGGACAGAAAAGGGCCCACTCCAATTGTCTAAAATGGTCTCTATATGCTGTAGTATTAACAGTACCCACTACTGGGAACACTTGAACTCAAGAATTTGGTGGGGTGTCCAAATGCTTAAAATGTATATGTGTGTGCATACCTCCCAACCCTCTGAAATGGAAAAAAGACACCGTTATGACAAAATATGTAGGCAATGGACACACCTCTGATACCGCTGATCATGTGAACCATTATGCATTTAAGAGTAAGAATAGTTGCTCATAGTGGAATTCCAGTCTAAACCTACTCTTTGCCACATTCTAAGCCTAATATATCTAACCCTGTAAAGATGTACTTGCCTGTTCTGCAGCCACCCCGGTCCGGTCCCAGGCTGAGCTGTCAGCGGCGGCTTCAGTGTGTAGGCACGTGCAGGAGAGGCCAACAATGGAAGTCCCATAGTAAGTCTATGGGTGACTTCATTTCCCTGGCATTTCCCAGCCGCTGTCGGCTGTCTCTTCCACACAGCATCCTCCGCTGGAGACCGGACTGAAACAGCTTTAGACATTTTAAGTAGAGCGATTTTTGCTTTACAGGTTTAGATAGATTAGGCTTTGAATGTGGCAGAGAGTAGGTTTAGCATTAGGTTTTGACTGGAATTCCACTTGGGAATTTTTTTCTCTCATTGGTTTCTATGCACAGCTTCACTAGATTTTGTACTCTCCAGTTTTAGTAAATCAGCTTCATTATGTGATATACATATTATGTATATATCACATAGTTAGGTGAATTTTAAATGGTAATGTGCTGTCCACGATGGCTTTCTTTAATATGTGTCAGTATGTTTACATCTATGGTGTGAGGCTGATGTATGTGTTGTGTGTACATAGCATTGGCATACATTATGTAGGCAGAGGCACATTATAAAGCATTCTCTTTCTCAGCTTCAAAGCAGGTGATAAAAAGAAGAGATAATTATATTTATTATATGCATTACTTTACACATCACCTTCGTGAATTAGCTATCATCAGGCTGTAAGTGTCACTCAAGAAAACATGTTCTTTTCAGGAATTAATACCATTCTAACACAATATATGTGTTTTTTAGATCAAGTGCAGCAATCCTAATTAGTTGTGTTTAGCTAGTATCTGTTTAAGGTGATCTGGTCTGGTATGGCGGAATTTACAGAAGATATGATATTTTGAATGTGACAACATTTCATTGACTGTCCACCAGTTCTAAAATCACTCTTCCATTAAGGGTGAGGGAGCGTATCCATCAGTCTGTATTGTTGAGATCTGTCACCAATCAACATATTGAATTTTAGCAAACTTTGCAGAATTATTTATTTTTTATGGGTACCCCCTTTCACACTTGTGCGACCTGAAAGTGTCACGATTTTGATGTGACTTTAAGCAATGCCTGTGTAATATTGAGGTCTATGGACCTCAAATCGCATCAAAGTTGGACCAAAGTAGTGCAGGGACTACTTTGAAGTCGCTGCGACTTGAACGGTACTCATTGGAAATCATGGGGTATGACTTGCCATGCGACTTTGCAGTCCCAAGTAGCAGGACAAGTCGCACGAGTGTGAAAGGGGCCTAAGAGTTTTGATGATTGTCCAATATGTAGCCCAGTACAGAGAGATATAACCATGTAGGAAAATTAAATAAACATACAACGAAGCACATAAACTGAAGTCTGTGATGATGCCATGATCTTCAATTAACCTGTCACATTGCATTACTTTTTTTCTAGGTTTTTCCTCAAATTCTTTTTGAAATGTAACCAGAATTGTCTGAAGACTGCAGGGAACCCCCGAGACATGAGACGATTCCAGGTATGTATCCTTTATATTTAGCGTGAATATATCACATGGGGATGGGATGCAAGATCACGGTAACTGAAACTGTTTTAATTTTTTAACTCATGTTACCATTGTCTATATATATATATATATATATATATATATATATATATATATATAAATATATATACATATAGAGAGAGAGATGGAGCATATGTGACCGTGATTCTAACTTCTGAAATGTTTAATAATTATAATATATTTTTAACATAGAATTGACTTTATTTCCTCAGCCCTATATTACTCTTTCAATGTATTCTAGCTTTGCTATGCTGGTGGTGTTGTGTTCCCATCCCAGGTTCCTGTCACATCTTAGGGACACACTGACACCTCGAGCACAGGGAAACGTGGAAGCAGTTAAGGTGGCAGAGTGGCCCTCTGACCTCGATCTGTTTAGATAAGATGTTAAGATTTCCCAAGGTCAGCAGGTCTCTTGTGTAGTGTTTCTGGGCCTGGCTTTGTCTGACCCTCAGACCCTAGAGGCTCACTACTCGAGCCGGAATGGCAGCACATTGAAACAATGCTTAATACGTTTATTTATTTTTACAGTTATTAACTATTTTCTATATACACAAAGTAACAAGAGAATGTGGAGCTGAGAATGTGCTTATGACAAATTGGTGCCATTTTTCCGTTATACTCTTTTGGTGAAAAATTATAACTAGCTATAGTAGCATTGATAGTGGGTTTTATCATTTTACTGTAACATTAGTAGACTTACATTCTAAGCTTTTTAAGCAGATCTGCTGGTGTATGCATAATGGACAAATGCTCGTTTAAATAGTAAATGGGGGGAACCAAAAGTCAGTTCTCTTTTTGTAGATTTTTTTTTATCAAAACAATTGTTATATTGAATTGTTGTAGTTACTGTAGTGTATGGTCTTCATTTGGTATATTTCTATTGCATACAATGTCAATTATGTTGTTTCTTCTGAGAAAATGCATAATAATTAGAAGAACTGAAAAAAATGGAGGGAAAGAAAAATTGTTAATAAAAAAATAATATAAGATCTAATCAAAAACTGGTAGTTAGGAAATACACAACCGAACCAACATTTTTTTAATGTTAACATTGTCTTAAAAACAAGTTATATAGAATGTATAGTATTGTTTGTATTCTCTTGTACAATACTCAATACCTTAGTATAGTATTATAACTGTACTGGCTTTCATTAGATTGTAAAGCACTGCACAAACTGTTGGCAGTATAAAAATCCTGTATAATTTAATTATATTAATATTAAGTTGTAAACATCAGGGTTGATTTACTAAAACTGGAGAGTGCAAAGTCTTGTGCAGCTGTGCATGGCAGCCAATCAGCTTCTAACAACTTCAGCTTGTTCAATTAAGCTTTGACAAAAAAAAAAAATGGACGCTGATTGGTTGCACCAGATTTTGCACTCTCCAGTTTTAGTAAATCAAGCCCATTGTTTTTAGCTCTAGCCGTCCAAGTACTTCCAACAGGTCATAGTTTTATGATTTTCCTAATATTGCACAGACAATTGCATCTGTGTTACTTTATCAGTAGTTAGCATCACTATTCCAGGTAAAGGAAAAACTCTGGGGGTTAAGCACTGCTTTTTAGAGATCTGATAGTCTGCTTGGTCCAACTAACAAGATGATGCCTTGTACGCTGCCCGGCTTGCCTCCCTGATCTCTTAATATGGCCAAATAACAAATATGATTTTCCTGGACATTTTCCAGTTTTAATAACCTGAGATGGTTTAATTAATGAATATTACAGACAAATTTAACTTCACTTGTTGACTTGTTTTAGAAAAGATGGTTTTAGAAATGACTATGTTTTATAATAGATGTGGGAAAAGCGGGAGTGAATCATTATTCAGGGTCAGGTGGCCGGAGTGGATGGATGGTCAGTATGTTACAATATATCCTACTTCATTTTTTAACATTTCTCTGTCCACAGGTTGTCCTCTCCACCACGGTGAATGTAGATGGACATGTCCTGGCCGTGTCAGACAACATGTTTGTTCACAACAACTCAAAGCATGGGAGGCGGGCAAGACGGCTGGACCCTACGGAAGGTACGGACGCTTGTCTGGAGTACGGTACGGCCTTCTCGTTCTTTATCTGCTTCCAGAGACTGCACTGCAACTCAAATCACATATTTTATTGAGGGATGTGGAAAATGGAGGTGTTCCCACAGCAACCAGTTAGTTTCTGGCTTTCATTTTGTAACCCGCAGTTGTAAAATTAAAATGGAATGTTATCGGTTGATATGGACAGCACAGACATTTTCCACTTTCTCCATTTTTACAGGATATATATTTAGATTTCAAATGACCCACAATATGTAATTATTTATTCTTAGTATTTTTTCTTGTAGAATAGAATATTTTACACTTACATTTACTACAGATTATGGAGTTTTATAGGACTCATTGGTGGTAAACAGTCACGCAAATAAGTAAATATGGATATTACTTTAAAAAATTAAGACATAAAATAGTAAACAGCACATGAAAGTGATTTTATTTCCCACATCAAAAGCTCAAATCAGAACATACCTTTGTTTTTTTGTTTACTCTGCCCCTACTTTAATGTAGACAAACTAGTTTTAGTCTTTTTATAAATGTATCCCTCGAAACCACATACACCAGGGGTCCTCAAACTATGGCCCTCCAGTTTTTCAGGAACTACAATTCCCATCATGCCTAGTAATGTCTGTGAATGTCAGAGTTTTACAATGCCTCATGGGATGTGTAGTTCTGCAACAGCTGGAGGGCCGTAGTTTGAGGATCCCTGACATACACTGAGTACAAGATCACTTGCCTTTCTATGTGAAACAACAACCATCATCCTTAGAAGGGGCAACAGAACACACATACTAACCGTCTTTAGCAACTGTGCCTAAAGTATAACTAAAGGAAACATTTTTTTTTAGTTTTAAATAGAATGGAAAGGGTATAGAACACCTGGTTCATCAGGTTTTAAAGTGGTAGTAAACCGCTGGGTGTTTTTTTTTTTTCTAACCCGAAAGGTGATGTCATAATGTACTAGTATGCATTACATACTAGCCCATTATGTGAAAACGTAGCCTTCCAGTGCCGTGCTGTCACCATTGCAGGCGCTTCTATCTTTACATGGTCTTCCTTCCGGGTTCGCAGACTCTGGCTATGTGACTGGCCAGAGTCGCAATGACATCACGCCGTTTACAGCACAGGACTCTGAATGAATGGCCCAGGTGGCCATTCCTTCAGAGAGCATATGCCGGTGATGTCACCCGCTCCATCTACAGTAAATATCTCCTAAACTGTGCAACATAATAAGGCTTACCTATACGTAAAAATCAGAGATGGGAGTTTACTTTCACTTTATTGCTCTCTGGGTCCTTGTTAGGAAGATTTGCCCACTCTATTTGTCCTATTGATTGTTATCACTGAAAGTGAAAGAAAATCCCAAACTTTTAGTGATCAGCAGAACAGGAATAGAGGGGAAATCTTCCAATGAGGACACCAGTTCTGATGAAAATGGTGACTACCAAGTATTTCCTTCACTTTGGGGGGATTTCCTCTGACTTCCTGGAAATCTCCCCGATGGGACAATGGATGGCAAAAAAAACTGACAGAGCCTATAACCCTCCCTTAGTCTATCCAAACTTAAAAAGAAAAAATGTTTTGTCCTTCTCTCTGCTTTGTGTGCCTCTTTTAATTTTTTCATTACTTAAAAATATAATGCATTAACTTGTTTGTACTCAAATAATAGAGCCTTAGGCGTGTGCCTGCTTTGCCAGAAAACAAAAAATACACCTCATATACACAAACTAACTATATATAAACACTAATGACTTTGTCCCATATTTACTGCTAATATACTTCATTAAATGATATAGTGCTGACCCTAAAATAGGACCTCCAGAGACTTTATAAATAGAACTACAAAGCTGTAGCATCGTAGCTTTTCCAGTTAGAGAGAATTATTAATACTGAAATATTATTTTTAATATTATCTCTCTACGGCTGCTCCTGTTGCTTTTTCTCTACATGTCCTGTGTTACCCATGCGAGGAATTAATGAACTAGAAGAGAATGATTGAATCAGTAAGGAATTTAGTGTGGTGTTAATTTTCCCCCAGCGGGCGGTCAAACGGTGGAAATAAATCCCAGAGTGCTTTGCTAGAATAGAGTCCAGCTTTGGTTAAAGTGATTGGACTTGATTGACTGGCTGCTCGTTTCTGGAAGCTCGCCAGAGATCTGAGGCACCTTTGACCCTGTCAGTGGTGGAAACCGAGTGATAGATTGAGCCTGGTTATGGCTCCTGATGGAACTTGGAGTTGTGAGGCCTACCCATATGGAAGGGGAAGAAGCCATAAAAACATAAAATAAGAGATGCAGATAATACCTACCCAACAAGGACTCTTTCTGTACCTGCTGTGAATCTCAGTAGTTGATCTCTAACTCTGTTGCAGATATTAAGTAGGTTTCTTTAGCTAGGCAATACTAGCAGCAACAATTACTTACAACATGTAGTAACCAATAGAATCTAACCACAATTTATTTTAATGCAATCAGATCAGGGAAATATAAAATTTGATTGGGTTAATGTCCTTTGCAGAATAATATTAGCTGTCTGAATAAGTCTGAAGATTTCATACATTTTTTTGTGATATATCAAATGGAAACAAACTGTCATGTCTGTTATGGATATTAAATGACTTTACAATTTTTTCCCCATATACCTCTTTAATAGTTATAAAACCCAGTTATATTACCAAACATTTCATACCTACAAATGGCTAGTTCATCGCTGCATTTGATGAGTGATGATATCATCACACTCTACATATAGCACAATTAGACACAGGACCCAAGTCACCCAAGAAGTCTCCACAAATGTTCTTTGTTCTATATATAAGGATGCTTTTTCACTCAGGACCTTCTCACCATCTTTTTCGGCTGCACAAAAATGTAAAAAAACATGTTAGCCAATATACTTGCCTTTCCCCGGGCTTCCATAGTGCAAGGGGTGACATCGCCATTCTTCCAATGAGATCGTGGACAACTCTGAGCACCCCAAATATTACAGTAGCGTCAGCTTTCGAGATTGTCGCTATTCGCAATTCTCTGGGATTTCATCTGATGGATGGTGATGTCACCCTTGCCTAGGCACTGCGGGAGTAAGGTAGGTATATTAACTAACTTTATTTCCCACTCAGGTGTTTTTTAAAATTTTTGTGCAGCAAACTAGGATCCAGGAGGGGGTCCCAATAAATGGACCATGCTATTTAAATACAATGTTCGCTTTAAGAATTTGTAAACATTTAAATGCCCACAGCCCAACCACAGTTCCACTTTTAGGGGGAGGGTTGGAAGTCTCACGTGTATGCGTAATTACGCCATTGTATCTGAAAATTCAAATGAGTTATTGTATACCTTCCAATGTTTTTAGGCAAGATCCCAGGAAAACAAAATATTTCTTGCTGTTGAGATGGGGAGGGGTCCTCATTTTAGCAAAATTGAGCTACACCCTACCACCACAAGACTGAAATACATTTTTCGCTGTGAGCATCTGCAAACTGTCCATAAAAATACAGGCTTATGGACGGTTACTCATGCAAGCACAATCCTATCACTTTTAGAGTAAACTAACTGCAGGTTTCACACAGAGTAGTAGCAGGCTCAACTGACTTTGAATCTTCATAATAAGGACATTAAAGAAAGCCACAAGCCAGAGTCCATGGCTGCCATATCTGGTGTAATATGTTTGGGATAGGATTTCTACCCTATCCAATTGACTGTTCACCCAGACATAATGTTATGGGCCTCCAGTAGACATCCCAGTAAAATAACATAACTATTTTATATTTTTCTTGGAAATCCCTTTATAACCTATTGGGGGAGATAAACAAGACACAAGTGGTTTTATCCAAAAAATGGATATTTTCAAAAGGGCTTCAGTGGATTGAACAGCTGGGACAAGCTTATGTTTTATGTGTAAATAAAATTTTGGAAGGTGTAGAACTTCCTGGATTTTGTTTTCCCCTGCACGCTCTTACAAGTTACTGGGGTGTCTTTGCTATTGCTATCTATTCTTAAAACTAATGGTGTTCTACCCCCTTAAAAACAGGCCTCAAGGGAAACAACAAGCTTCCTGTCACCTGTGTAGACTCCACTAAGTGATACAAGTGTTACAGTGAAGTTTTCTGTTACCAATGGCCTGTCCTCACTATAAAATCTGAGTTTTTTGGCTTTTTATATGATGATTTCTTTCCATTATCTGACAGACTGTTAAGTATTTTTAAGTCTGGTTATAATCCACAATTCTGCAATGAAATCAAAACTTTAGCCAGAACACGCCCTTATAAAGAATGTGAGAAGGAAACGTAAAATGAAGTTATGAAATATAAAATTACACTTCCCAAAGATAAACACAGAAGGGACCCCAGTGCAGATGTGAATTCTCCCAGTAATTGACAGTTCATCTTAGGGGGGGGGGACATGGAGTTGGTGAGTAAACTCTTCAAATTAGGGATTTGTATGCTTAGTATTGATTTTAGCCATGCCACCCTACCTAGCGCACACTAGAAATGTATTGAGCGATGCTACTACTCTTCAGATATAACCGAATTGTCCGGAGAGATCTGCCTGCCAGAGCCCTAGAGAGCTCATGAAGTATGATTAAAAATACAACAGTCCTCCAACAGTAAAATCAGTTTTGGATGGAATTAACACCCAAGTACATTAATGAAATATATTGAAGATTACCCATTTTTAGATGTGGTGGTTACATTAGTTTTCTTTTTTCAGACTTCTTTCCCCCCCTTTTTTTAACTTGGTGATCCTGCTAGTAACACGCTTCTTGTCCTAGGATGACAACTCTCACTGTACTTTTTCAATGGAGGAGAAGAGCTGTCACTCTAGGGCAGGACATCTTTCCCCTCACTTCGTCTTCATAAAATAGGTTGGGGGTTCTAAAGTTCACAAAGGTGGACTAGATATGGTGGAGTCATCAGCTCACTATGGGAATTTAGGAGCTCTCTGGATATCTGATAGGATCAACCGGAATTTTTTGGCTTACTGATAAAACACTCGTTTCTTTCACTAGTGTACTTAAAGGAGTTGTAAAGGCAGAAGGTTTTTTTTTATCTTAATGCATTCTATGCATTAAGATAAAAAACCTTCTGTGTGTATCAGCCTCCCCAGCCCCCCTAATACCTATCTGAGCCCCTTCTCTCTCCATTGGCTCCCGTGGCTGTCAATCAAAATCAGTCAGCCAATCAGGGAAAGAGGGGGTGGGCCAAGTCGGTTTCCGTGTCTGAATGGATACACGGAGCTCTGACTCGGCTCGGGTGCCCCCTGTAGTGAGCTGCTGGCTGAAGGGACACTGACCAGAGGGAGGGGCCAGGAGAGCAGAAGAGGGACCCGAGAAGAGGAGGATCTGGGCTGCTCTATGCAAAACCAACTGCACAGAGGACGTAAGTATAACATGTTTGTTATTTTTTTATTTATTTTTTTTAATTAACCTTTACTTTAACAGATTAAACAGGAGCAAAGAGGAGACGTTTGTTAGGGTGTATGTACACCTTAATTGAAATAGTTCACATTACATTCTCATTTGCTGAAAGTCTATGCTTCTGTTTTCTGTTCTTATCCAATATTAAGGTGAAAAGAGGGTAATTGTTGTTTCTTCCAATGTGTTAGTTGTATCCAGGAACTCATCCTCCTTACATTGACAGCTTTATATCTTCTGCTCTGAGCTTCTAAACACAGACATATGCACTAATATACGCACATACCTATCTCCACAAACACACGTTTTCTTGATGATATGTTAGGGATATGGCAAACATTGCTGGGTAGAACATTGAGTAACATGACATATGTTTATATATCTACAGCCACACCTTGCATCAAGGCCATTAGCCCAAGTGAAGGTTGGACTACAGGAGGCGCTATGGTCATCATCATTGGGGACAATTTCTTTGATGGTCTTCAAGTGGTGTTTGGAACGATGCTAGTTTGGAGTGAGGTAAGTTAATAGGTATGGCCTAGGTTGTGCACACTCTAACA
>BLSH010530744.1:1138356-1157239 GCA_018402905.1 Glandirana rugosa
GCAGCGTGCCCCCGCAGGGGATGTGAAATGATTTCATACAGTAATGTAATCTATAAGATTACAGTGTACTGTATGTGCTGTGTGTATTTCACTTTTTGAATTTCCCGCCGGTCTCCGCCCCCGTGCGACGCAGGAGCCTGGCACACAGGAGTCATCTGGCGGCGGACACAGCCCGCAGACACGGCGGGGGACATCGCTGGATCCAGGGGACAAGGTAAGTAGCGCTGCCTGGATCCAGCGATGCAATCCCGAGTGTGGCTCGGGGTTACCGTTCTTGATACTGAAAATCCACCCCGAGCCACACTCGGGAATACCGCCAGGGAGGTTGATGCATTAAGGCAAAAAACCTTGAGACTTTACAATCCCTTTAAGTAAGGGCAAATAATTCATGTAGCATTTACTTCCTGGAATCCATCTGCCCTTAGTTCAAGCATGCATGCAAGAGAGTGTGATCAGCTGAGAAAAACCCTCCTCCTTTTCTGAAGACTCCTGGGATGTATGACATCCTTTGCCTAGGCAAAAAGCCAGGAAGTAACTGATGAAATGTAAAACAATGTTTAAAACAAGTAAATATGACATACTTTCCTATCTTTTCCTAGCTAGCAGCATGAGAATTAAAAATAGTCAGTGTTGATTGGGAGAGTGAAGTTCCACTTTAAGTCAATGGGGCTACTTTATGCATATGGCTACAAACCCATCTGGGACAGAACGTAAAGCTGTTTCCCATAGTAATCAATCAGATATATTTTTTTATATTAAAGGGATCTATGGTTAAGCTAAAAACAACTATGGTTTTTTTTCAATTTCTTTAACACTGTAAACCAAATACTGGTTGTTAGAAAACACATTGGCGCCTACAGAATCAAATAAAATCCTTCGCTTTATTTTCCCAAACACAGGTCAGAAATTGAAAGATCAGACCTGCCTGGATTTAGTGGGAAAAGTCACTATTTTATGAAGGTGTTCCAAAAAGAGATATTGTTTTTAAATATATATAAAAAAACCTTCGCGCCTAGGAACCAGCATATACACACTATAATGAAGAGCTGCTGCTGTATATAAATATCCCCTCAAAGAAATAGCCGAGTCAAATGTTAGATTGTATAGCGCATGCTCACGCTATTTTCCACGTGCAAAATAATAATACAATAGATTAATAGTAAAGTGCTTGTGCTTAATATTGCAATTGATAAATTAGTGACACGTGTGCAAAAAAAAAAAATACATACATCTGGTGAGTGCGGGGTGATCCCGGTCCCCTTGGTTTGGAGTGGATTCACAATTAATCACCCAGTGGAAAGAAGCAAATTTTGCACAGAAGCACTTCATGCACTTTTTAATAGACTTTAAGCACTATATATATATATATATTTTTTTTTTTTTTTTTTGCACATGTGTCACTAATTTATCAATTGCAATTTTAAGCGAAAACACTTTACTATTAATTTATTGTATTATTTTGCACGTGGAAAATTGAGTGAGCATGCGCTGTACAATCTAATGTCTGATTAGACTTAAATTCCTCCTTATGACAGATAAATCTCTTTCCCAAAAGCCGCAAAGATGCTAATCAAACGATCCTGTATGTATCTGAATACAAAATGTTATGAAAGGCAAACAACAGAAGACATTAAATATTGGGCAATTCGGCAGAAAGCATTTTCTCCCAAAATTGCATATGTTGTTTTTCAAATTGTGTATTATTTATAATGCACGATTATGAATTTTCTACCATTATATATGATAGCTAGTTAGTAAAATATTATATTTTCTCACAGAAGATGTGCAGTTTTTAGCTTTCCCTAGTTTTATAATAATGCTTCACATTTTTTTCATAAAGTAGAGAGGCCTTAGGTACATACCTAGGTATATATGTGTTCTAGCAGTTAAACAGTTAAATGTTATGATGGTAACTTGATCGCTGCAGGGGCTGGGGAATACCCAGGGATCTTGTTTCACTCCCAGGCCCAGTCTGTCAGCACTGGCCTCGGAAAGGTCTCCCTCGTACCCCAGGGATGTCCCCTCATCCCTGCGCTGGCAGCCATTCAGCCAACACACTGTAGGGCAGAGGAGAGATGAGGAGCCAGGCAGGAAACCAGCCTGTATTACACCTCAGATGCAGCAAAGCCTGTGTGAATACGTGTTGCTATGACTGCCATTCCTGTGACTTGTCAGGGACAGCGAGGCTCGAGCAGACATTTGCAAAGGGCAGCACAACATTATTATGTGATAAATGTATGCATTTGTGATCCATGGCATGCTTAAAAAGCCTGTTGTAAACAATGCACACACCAGAGATCAGTTACCTACATGACCAGACTGGCGTGTGATTGAAATGCTCCCCATGTACATCTTTACATGCAGGACTTAGACAGTAGGAAGCTAAAGGAATGTACACTAGAATCCACTCATATTCTAAGGCAGTCTTTCTTAACCAGGGTTCCTTCAGAGGTTGCTCGGGCTTTCTAAGCTATGAGCAATTCCTGTCTCTCAGATAGGTAACCATTGAAGTAAATTATCTTTTTAGCTATCTGTAAGGGGGGATTCTTCCTAATGACCACAAATATAAGGAGCATTCTTCCTACTGATCATCATACTAATGTATCACTAGCTGTAGTTATACTTATTATTGAAAGGGATTTCCTCGGACTTGAAAGTTATTTCAAGGGTTCCTCAATGTTTAAGGATGAAAAAGGCTGCTCTAGGTCCTCTAATACCACTAATGGGTTTTGGTGTGGCTCACAATATCATCTAGGAGTGATGAGTGCCCATGGCATGAGTCAGAAGACCCTGTCACATGATATGGTACTAGTTTGGTTGGGTACCGATTCCATGATGTCCATTCTCACTTTTTCATCCCACTCAGTGATTCTCTATCTGTACTCATGTCTGCTTTCCATGCTGTGCTCCTCAGTTCTCTGAAAACCATTAATGTTGGGTCTCAGAGCTTCCCCCATCTCCTCAGTAAAATAATATCAACTTAGAGATAGTTATCAAAAACTCTACCTGAAGCCATCCCTGCAGCAATACAGCCTGCTTAGTAGAAGGAACGTCAAGCAATGCTACTGTTAGGTCTGCTAGGTGTTTTCTAATATATTTAACATGAAGCAGACCTAGGCCTTTGCAAATATGCAACTAGCTAAATATTTTTGCACAAATGGATTAAAATGCATGACATTTGGTTTCTAGTTAATGAACAAAGACCTAAACCATATAAAATTTTAACAACAGTCCCATTACGGAACACATTGAAAACTCCCCCTTTGGGAGTGTCAGCAGTAGAATGTAATCCAAACTATAGAAATTAAACTCCACTCAAAGGATAGAGTGGGAAAGGAGACATTTTTTGCTGTCTCTTTCTCTGTTGGAGAAATTAATCATGTGACCATTTTATTTGAGTAAGAAAGCAATTGGAAATGTAAAATGTTATGGAGGCCACCAAAACTGAAGTCATGGAGATGTTCTCTAATCACTAGTTCTGGACACAGTGGTGTGTTTTCCCTTTACCTTAGGGAGATTATCACTTACTTCCTGTCATGTACAGGAAGTCAGAAGAAATGTCCTCCCTAATGAGGAAATAGACAATAATAAAAAGCCCAATCAAACTCTGTCCACAACTTTAAAATGTTGCCTACAGTTCAGCTTTAAAAAAGAAATCACAAGTTGAAAGACAAGGACTTTCAAAAATTTCAACAAATTAATTGCCATTAGTTGCCTGAGTTTTTTACCGCATTAAAAACTGTATGATACGCAGAGCAGGAAAAATACTGGCAATGCTTTATTATTCCGTTCTCCGTGCCTTCCTGTACCAGGCACAACTGCCCATTCCCCAAGCTGTCATTTTTTGTTTTGGTGACACAGGGACAGGAAATATTGGAAAAAAATTGATGTCACAGACAGTAATAAAAATCTTCCCAAAACTGCCAAAATTATTGTTGGAGTTAGTTTTAGAAAATGAAGGACTGAAATTATAAACAACAACACAGCCATCTTATTTATACAAATTACAGAGGATTATATATTCACAATTTTCCAATTCTTTTTAAGGAATTTAAAAATATATTTTTAAAATATATTCAGTTACTATTATACATTTAATGCCTGACTCTTTTTTATTGTTTTTTTTTGCCTTTAGCTATGACGGGGTTGGTAGTCCCTCCTATGTGAAACAGACTGAACTGTTTATATATGTATCAGAAGTGAAGAAAAAAAAAAAAAACAAGACATTGTGTGTGATGGCCGGGTCCATGTCTGGAATTGGATCTACAAAGCCAGGATCTTGGCTGTATCTGTAGAGATCCACCACCAACATACCAGGGAGAGGAGGCCTTTGGGGAAATATGCTTCTTACGTCTGATTGGTGGCGAACACACAAAACTGAATCCTGTACAGTGCTGGGATTTCATCAGACAACTACATGGAATATTTTGGATACTTTTTTTTCTTCTTTGTAGGAAAAAAACTATTTCTATTTTCAGCCAACTTTTTCTGATACCGATTTTATGTTTGCGCCTTGGGACGATCATAAAAAAAAAAAATTACAAAAGGGACTGAACAGGGTATCGGCAGGGAGGACTCTGCATCCTTTATCTTCAAGGATAATCTGCTTCCTTTGCTGTATGTGTCTGCTTAAATGCTTACATTTTTTAATGTTTAATATGTTTTACATTATTTAATTGAATAAACTTGTAACTTATTGTATTTAGAATTAGGATGAAAGATCAACATAATAATAAATGATAAAATGGGTGATGGGAGACATGGTCTCACAGATAATACACATTGAGGACCTTGCATGCGTCTAGGTCCAATTCTGGTCAATGCTGAGCTTGGCTACTCATACTGCTACCTTGTCACAAGTTACAATGTATAAATGTACAATTGTCATTTGAAATGTTTAACAACATAGATTTCATCTGCCTAGGCCTCCTCTAGTGGGTGATGGATGGTCACACACAGTGGTGGCTTACAACAGAAGCAGTAGCCCTAGGCATAGATCTCTAAAAAGGGGACCCAGATGTTCAATGTTCTACACCAGTGGCCAAGCACTATAGGGTTCAGGCAAGGAGTATTTTCCAACATATTTATAAAGAAGCCCTTTATTTTATTGTCTTAACAGGGTTATAGTATGGATATTATTAGGCAATCACACAAACATCGTACATAGTTAAGACCCATGATTTCAATGTTTTATTTGGCAATGGTCACATGGAACTGTATGACAATAACCAACTGTTGAAAAGATTGGTTCATTTTTTGAGCCTACCTCCCAAAATGTTATTATTTCCAAAAGGGTCAGCTGAACTTCCCACTTTAAAGCTGAACTCCTAGGAAGTAAAGGAATACAAAATTCAAATACATACCTGGAAATTGTTTAACCTGCCAAAGGGTAAATATGTGCAGCTACTCTTGTGATCCTTGCACTGTTTCCACACAGCCGGATCCTAAATCTCAACTTGTTGAAGAAAACATGGTCTAAAGCCAGCCATAGATGGAGCGATTTTCTTTCCTGCAACCATGAGATTCAGGAAAGAAGATTGATTCCTTCCCCACAGAGCTATTGTGTTCTCCTGGCTGGGGGAGCCATCCCGGCCTGGAGAACACACTGCAGAATTCCGACAAGCTGGTTGTACCAAAGTTGATTGATCAATCAAGTTGGGTACAATCAGCCTGCCCATAGAGGGTTTGAAACTCGGCCGGTCCCTGCTGAACCAGCTGAGATACAAACCGTCTATGGCCAGCTTAACACCTCTAGTTTGCTGACATTAAAGAACAGCAGCACAATATTGAAGTCATCTCCCTGCTCAACACACTCATTATCAGCACATGTGCATGGAGCAGAACCTGATTGGCTCAGTATGTGTTTTTTTTTTAGTTTTATTTAAATGACCAGAGTTTTCTGCTGTAAACTCACCCTGAAAAGTTATGCACATATTGGCATGCATTTGCCACATACTGGCATGCAATCTGAGAACTGGATCTACTACTACTTGCTCAGACAGGCAGTTGTGGAGGCATATACAAGCAAGGAGCAAGATGCAGTTATAATTTGTGACATCCACAATGGGAAATAGAAACAAATCTAATTATCTACTTCATTTAACTAACATGTAGTAGCCACACTTGCTTTTGTTCAGATAACTAAACCTATTTTGTATTCCACAGTGCTGTCAGTTTATATTTAATTGGTGTTCAATATACTATGTCTGACTCCTGGATGCCCATTTTTCATGTGGCACATTGCCTTTTTAGCACTACTGGCAAAAATGCAACAAATTGCTAAAAACAATAAAAAATGAACTGGGTTGTAATACATCCAGCTTTTCGTGGTTTACAATACAATTATATATCTATTTGTACTTCAAATACATCCAAGTCCTAACTGGATGACATTTAGGGGTTGATTCACTAAAGGCAAATAGACTGTGCATTTTACAAAGTGCAGTTGTGTCAACGCTTAGTAAATGAAGTAAAGCTTTACTTTGCAAAGAATACCCAATCACATTCAAGGAAAATAAAAAAATAGCACGATTGGACGATCAAAGTCAGCAGATCTTCTGCTCATTTACTAAGCTCTAGAGCATGTGTAAAGTGCACAGTCTATTTGCCTTTAATAAATCAACCCCTTAGTCTGTGAAAGCATTAGGAATCAACAACTATTACCACGGTTTTCTATAAAATACAGTTTATATCTTTCATTCTTTGTTGCATCTCAGTGCTGATGATCTTAATCACTTCCTGTCTACATACAATATTAGGGTCCATGCCCAGGTCTGCCCATATAGCATAAATTTCAATGTGTTACGCTGCTGGGAAGCCGCATGTGCTGTATATATCATAGTTATCAGAGGCGTAACTAGAACCTTCAGGGCCCGGGTGCAAGAAATTAGGAAGGGCCCCCCCTGACCTCTGGCCAGGGCCCTTCCCTCTTCTTGCTGATCCTGGGGCCCTTTACTCCTATCACGGGTCCCTTTATTACGATCCCACAGCGGGACCCTGGGAACAGCAGAAGTAAACTGGATAGGAGGGGCGGCAGGGGCAGCATATAGAGGAACCAATCTCCTGCATTAGGAGGAAAATGGAATAAATAAAACTTCTAAATGCCACCCTCGCCATCACTCCTATCCAGGTGTACAAGGGAAGCACATGGGCCCCCTGGAGCATGGGGCCCGGTTGCAATCGCAACCCCTGCAACCCCTATCGTTACGCCCCTGATAGTTATTACTTTACATGGTAAAGTCAATGCTTTACATGGCTAATTGCTTAAACACGCATATATGTATGAATGTACACCTCTGGATACAGAAATTTGCATCCAGAGTTGTAAACCTTTCTGGATATGCATGTTTATGCAAGTACATGCATATACATGCGTATAGTCGCGTATAGCCATTGATTTCTGTAGGCGACTGTGGGTTATCCGGTGTTCCTTTGTGGGCTCCCTGGTGGTCCTACTGGGAACTACGCAGGAATTTTTGCTATATGGCCAGATACAGCTCATGTAAATGACCATCTATGCATATTTAAAACAACTAATAAATCACATTATCTTGTGAAATCCCAACGATTTTACATCTACTTTAAGAAAATGTTACAGGGTATCAAGAAATAAACACAGTATCATTTCTAAATTAAGAAGTGGGTTTGGTGATATCATCACCTGTACATAAAGGTTTAGTTAATTCAAATTAAACAAATGCATTATTTGCCATAACAATGGTTATTTTCAGCCACGGGGCTGTTGTTTTCAGCTCTCATTTCTGAGAATATCCCCTATAGAAAATTAGAGCTTAGTGAATAAAGAGTTAACTAATGTCACCATCCAAGTCTTGATGCAGTAACTTGGCCTGTCTGTACCCCAAGGCAATGCTACTATGAATTATAGTGAAAAGCTGATCTCTGGCCTGGCCCCAGGCACAATGTGCCATATTTCATAACCACACATCACAGCCATACCTATGCTTAATGGGGCTCTATAGCTAAACCATTTAAGTGGCCTCTGTCTCTCTAAACTATATCTCAAAGCGAATCCACTATTAATACAGAATATTAATTGTTTTTAAGAAATTGCATAGCAGTCCCCAATCTTTATATACACTAATTTTAACCAAAATTGCAATGCTTTCTACATACTGTAAATCTCAGACAGCTCTGGGCCCCATAGCAGTTGCATGTTCAGTTATGGCTATAGTTACTCCCTTGTCCAACTTTAAAGGGGTTGTAAAGTCTCCAGGTTTTTCACCTCAATACATTATATTCTAACCTTTCTAGTGCAGCAGCCCCCCTTTACTTACCTGAGCCCGAACCGATCCTGGGCCGGGGACGAGCCTTGTCTCTCTAGCTGCCGGCTCCGGTCCTCATTGGATGGATTGATAGCAGGGGAGCCATTGGCTCCCACTG
Source organism: Glandirana rugosa (assembly GCA_018402905.1). Classification (NCBI taxonomy): domain Eukaryota; kingdom Metazoa; phylum Chordata; class Amphibia; order Anura; family Ranidae; genus Glandirana; species Glandirana rugosa. The sequence goes on from BLSH010530744.1 coordinate 1,146,757, forward strand.
CTGTCAATCAAGTCCAGTGACATGGGAGCGGGGGGGCGGGGCCGAGTCCCGCTATGTGTGTGAATACACGCAACAGCAGGATTCGGGAACACGCCTGCATGGGTGACAACCAGGGAAAGCGCTTCCCTGATGGGTCACGATGCGGAGGAGGAGCCAAGATCACTGCAGAGGGAGGATTGGGGCCACTGTGCAAAACCGCTGCACAGAGGAGGTAAGTATCACATGTTTGTTATTTTAAAAAAAGAAAACGGGAACCGTTAGTATCACTTTAAGTACCTGTTCCCCAGTGGCTCCTACTATGGAGTAACTCTCCAGCTTTTTGCATAGTTACTACCACTCAATGAAGTTCACCACTTTGCTAAAAGCGGGCATTGGCAAACTGAACTATATAAACTATCAGACAAGAGGGAAGTGTCACAAACACATCTAAAGATTTAAAATGAAATTAAATGAAAGTAGAACTCTAGGCAGTTAAATAAACTTACTGTATATGTGAGTTGTTTTACTAGCTAAAGGATTCTTATTTCTGTCCATCCATTTCTGAGATTTACGAAGCTTTGTAACCCAGCACAACCCTGTCTGGAAGGGCAGGAGACCTGATTTTTCTCTACTGCAATTAAAGTGGTTGTAAAGCCAAAATATGCCCAGTAAAGTGACTGGCCTCAGGTGATACACAAAGATGAAAAAGAAATCTCCTACATAAGTTGTACCTGTTTATCTGCAGCTATGTCTCCTCTACATCCTTCTAAAACACACAGATCAAAGGCTATTTATCACCTCCAGCAGGCAGGCGGCAGGGATATAAGGTGCACATACTAGAGAGGAGAGATCAATGTAACTTGAGACATAAGTAGAGGGAAAGGACAACCCCCCTCTACACAGAATAATAGGGAAACATGCACAACAGAGGCTCTCAATCACCTACTGTACGCTAGAGGGTTGGCGGGTCCACCACCCAGGATTCTGTAGTGCCAGTTAGCCTGTCAGAAGTAGGTCATGCAGATGGTAGAAAGAGGAGAGATCAAAGAGGAACTACACTCGGTGCTTGGAATTTGGGACTAGTACACACTATAGTGGGATATATATTATTTATATTTCAGTTCAGAGGTTTACATCCACTTTAAAGGAGTTGTAAAGGCAGAAGGGTTTTTTTATCATAATGCATTCTATGCATTAGGATAAAAAACCTTCTGTGTGTAGCAGCCGCCCCAGCACCCCCTAATACTTACCCAAGCCCCATCTCTGTTCAGCGATGTCCACGATTCCCTCGGCCATCCGGGACTCTCCTTCTGATTGGCTGAGACACAGCAGCGGCGACATTGGCTCCCGCTGCTGTCAGTTAGCCAATCAGAGGAGAGAGGGGGCAGGCCCGAATGGCAGCTCAGTGTCTGAATGGACACACGGTGCTGCAGCTCGGCTCAGGTGCCCCATAGCAAGCTGCTGGCTGTGGGGGCACTCGACAGGAGGGAGGGGCCAGGAGCAGCGAAGAGGAGGATCAGGGCTGCTCTGTGCAAATCCACTGCACAGAGCAGGTAAGTATAACATGTTTGTTATTAAAAAAAAAAAAAACAAGACTTTACGATCACTTTAAGTATGACTTGTAGGTCTTGTCCCTTTCCCAACCAGGAGAGACAGCAGACTGAAGAGCAAATCTCTCATTCTGCTGTCATTCTGCTCTCTCCTCTCTCCACCTGATTGGCTTCCTGTGCTGCTGCTCCCTTTCCTGGTCTGAGCTTTGCTGTATAAGTACTATAAGAGGCTAATGTGCATTTAAAAATGTATTGAAAACTATATGAGATGCATTTATTTGTCTTTTAAATATGCCTGGAGTTCAGCTTTAAATCCTGGAACATCAGGCCATGTCCATTATTCTCCCAACTTCCTTCAAAAAAATCTCCTCTGTGAATTTCTTGTATTTCTATATGAAGCTACACCTTGATGGCTTCTGGTAGCCAGGAGAATTCAGGGAAATCCAGAACTATTAATAGACAGGTGGATCCCCAGGACCACTTCTTGCACCTTTACAATTAGCACTTTGCAATGCACGTCCCTGAAGCAATGCATATTTTAGTAATGACACTAAAAATGTTCCATAATAATTATTTCTGGAAGAAATAGAATAGCTCAATGCATTCATTAATTGTGTTTTCTTTCCAGCATTTGTGTTTGTACACCTATGAATGCATTCTTTTTTGACTTAGGTTTACAGTTGTTTTTTTATTTTATTTCATGCAAAATTTGTGCTTCTAGCCCCGAATAATAGTAATTGATCCAATGTAGCAAGGCAGAAGGTATGGAAAACAAATGACAGACCGGATCTGCACAACCTGCATTCCTACTGGTTTTTACAAAGCTGCTTTCATAATATCTGCTTTGTGCGAATTAATATTGTCATTTTTTGTGTTATTTTGAGATGTCAATCCAGATTAAATCTCATATTATGGGATTTTGTATAACTACAGCTTTCGCTTGCTTTTGTAACTTATAAAAATATGCAATATATTTACAAACCTGTATCATAACATCGGGTAAAGTGATATTAAACCCAAACCCAAAAATATAATAAATTGCAGTTTACCAGTCAGTAGATGTGGTGGCTGAATTCGTTTTCTTTTCTTAAGTGTTTTCCCCTCTGTTTTCACCTGGTGATCTGGCCAGTAACACAACTCCTGTATTAGAGTGCTTCTACTCTATTAGCATTAGACAGCAACATTGTCAGTCTAGGGCAGGGGTCTCCAAACTATGGCCTTCCAGTTGCTCAAGAACTACAATTCCCATCATGCCTAGTCATGTCTGTGAATGTCAGAGTTTTACAAGGCCTCATGGGACATGTAGTTCGGCAACAGCTGGAGGGCCGTAGTTTGGAGATCCCTGAACTAGGGGGAGGAAAGTGTTAGATGTACTAGAAAATTTAGATACACTAACACATTTAGGGATAAAGGTTTCACAAAAATGAATAAAAGCTGACTAGTTGCTACATCTTCATGGCAGCTTGTTCTGTTGAAAAAAAACCAAAAACTTACTGGTAGGGTCACCAGGTGCAAAAGAAAGAAAGAAAGCCTAAAAAAGAAAACAGATGTAGCCACCACCTCTAAGAATTGGTAAGCTGCAATATAATAAATCTTTGCTTTTGGATTTAATACCTGTTTGAGAAATCAATGGGCAGTGCATAAAAAGCAGTCAGCTCTGTGAAGGTCGACTGAAAAATTGCTGGAGTTGGGTGGAAAACTGTCAGTTGAACAGTAGCTGCATTCTTTCAGATGCAGCGGCTGTTCAGATATTCAGATGGCTGCGGGAACAATGGCTGTCAGAAAACAACAGCGGCAGGGGAGATTGCTCTGAATTCTCTCGTTCGGTTTCGCATGATTCATCTTCAGGTAAATGTAAACGTATATGGTGAGCCTGAAACATAATTACTGATGTGCTAATACTGCAATGAGCAATACATAATTCTGATTTAGTAAAAAGAAACCATGTAAAAACACGGATGGGACTTTAAATGAGGCCAAAATCGATTCAGATCCTATGCCTCCATCCCTGGACAAATGTATATATATACAAGAAAGGGGGGATTTTGGGACTTTAAATGTGGCATTGCAGCTCTGGTAATAAAGTAGATGGAGTACATGTGCAACAACATAGTAGTATCATACATCGTGTGGAGCAGTGTTGCCAACCTCCCGCAGCATTTTTTACTGGCAAAACATGGAAAATTTACTGGCAGAGCACATTTTTTACTGACAACCTGTAAAATAACTGAACTTCTATTAAAAACTAAGACAATTGATATTTAAACACAACATGGAAACACTGACAATACCCATATCAAGTAGTTTGCCTGGTTTACACTTAAAAAGTCAGCACAGCATGACAAATTATCAGACCCTGATATTTATAGACAGTTGTAAAAATCACTGATTTTTACAAACGGTCAGTAAATTTACTGGCGGTTGGCAACACTGGTGTGGAGGGGTGACTGAACTTGAACCTGGTAAAAACATGGACAAAAGAGGTACAATTGTATAAAAATCATAAAAATACACAATGGATAAAAAGTTGTAGATGTAGTGGTCGCGTCATTGGAAGGCTCTACGCATTTCGTGGACAACTTCCACTTGTCGGGAGCAAGTGCGAAGTACATCTAGGTATATCTTGAAGACTGACTTCCACAACCCGGTAGGGTACTGGAATCCAAGGGCCCGGTGGGGATGTCACCCAGGGAGCTGTGGGAGTGGGGTCCCGCAACAAACAGATCGGCACAAAGAGCAAGAGAGAGTGCAATATCAGGTGAAAAGATAGTGGGTATTGTCCAAGGTTGTGCATGTGCATCCAAATGGATCTGAAATGTTCATTAGTCCTTCTACTTTATTACCAGAGCCGCACCACCTCATTTAAAATCCCAAAAATTCCCCCTTTCTTGTATATAATTCTGATTTAGAGTTCCTCCAATCTCAAGACCAAAATGACTCTGCACTCAAGATATGGCTAAGACTATGTGAGTAGGTGTGCTTCCAATAGACAATAGCATCACATACCATAAAATGCTAGTGCATAGATATCAAAGATTCCTCATAAATAGGTGAAATTTTCATGGAAAACTGCAGGTAAATAAATAAAAATATGTGCCATCAACAATTTATGAATAATAAATCAAATAAAATAAATATATAAAGTTCTTAGTGATATTGTGATAAAGTCCATGCAAATAACTTCCAAAAAGTGCAAAGGACAAGGAAAACAGTTAAGAGCTTTTCCGCTTGCTTCCTCCACCATAGATCACGAAGCCTCTTACCAAACATTGTTGATCTCCAATTATAATAGAGATCAGTCAGCGCTCAGTGTAAATAAGCCTGTAGGCAGGTGCAGTCTACTTTCTCCACTGCAGGTGGCACTTTTTTCACAGAACTGTTGATGGAGAGGAAGTCAAGAGGAACAGGGTTCCTTTATGGTTTCCTGGGTCACTGGGGAAGTTATCCTATTGGACACTGTCACCCCATGTGACTCTATCAGTCATCATCTTGGATTACGCAGACATTTTTAAGGCCCTGGCTTCTAGGCTTGCCACACTATTTGCAAGTTAGTACAGTAGGGACAAGTACCCCGCCGGTTAGGGATAGTACTAGGAAGGAACTGGCCATTTCCCCTCACCACCATGGACCTTACACGTTTGTGTGTCCCATTATTTTGATTTGGCATATTATTTGGTACTCCTGACAAGCTCATTTAGTGAGTGAAACATGTAGAGAGAAGGTATTTTTTGCACCTACTTTTTCATACTTTGGGGTATCACATGGGTCACATGGTTTATTAGAATGGTAAACAAGCTGTTTTCTATGTAGTCATGAGAGCTCTTTTTGACTGAGACCAACGAGTGGCTTGGATGTAAGACACCATCCCACAGTAATTGCCCAATCAAATTACCTAGTAGGTTACAATGAAGATATGAGATGTATCTTTTTTGTCTGAGACCAACGAGTGGCTTGGATGCATGACACCATACCATGGTAATTGGCGAGTCAAATGATTTGAGGAGTCCTCCATGTAGATAGAGACCCCCTAACTTATACTCCTATATCATAGGGACAGGCTAAAAAAGAATAGCAGATTAGCTTTACTGGGGTATCTTTCTATCTTCTGCTCTCCTACAGAATCAATGTGTTTCCTGCCCTATAAGTATATACATACACTCATTGCTTCTTCTTTCTTTTCATGATATACAGTATCTCACAAAAGTGAGTACACCCCTTACATTTTTGTAAATATTTTATTTTATCTTTTCATGTGACAACATTGAAGAAATGACACTTTGCTACAATGTAGTAGTGAGTGTACAGCTTGTATAACAGTGTAAATTTGCTGTCCCCTCAAAATAACTCAACACACAGCCATTAATGTCTAAACCGCTGGCAAAAAAGTGAGTACACCCTTAGTGAAAATGTCCAAATTGGGCCCAAGTAGCCATTTTCCTTCCACGGTGGCATGTGCCTCATTAGTGTTACAAGGTCTCAGGTGTGAATGGGGAGCAGGTGTGTTAAATTTGGTGTTATCGCTCTCACTCTCTCATACTGGTCACTGGAAGTTCAACATGGCACCTCATGGCAAAGAACTCTATGAGGATCTTAAAAAAAGAATGGTTACTCTACATAAAGATGGCCTAGGCTATAAGAAGATTGCCAAGACCCTGAAAATGAGCTGCAGCACAGTGGCCAAGACCATACAGCGGTTTAACAGGGCAGGTTCCACTCAGAACAGGCCTCGCCATGGTTGACCAAAGAAGTTGATTGCACGTGCTCAGCGTCATATCCGGAGGTTGTCTTTGTGAAATAGAGGTCCTGCCAGCATTGCTGCAGAGGTTTAAGGGGGTCTGTCAGTGCTCAGACCATACACACTGCATCAAATTAGTCTGCATGGCTGTCGTCCCAGAGGGAAGTCTCTTCTAAAGATGATGCACAAGAAAGCCTGCAAACAGTTTGCTGAAGACAAGCAAACTAAGGACCTAGATTGCAGGAACTATGTCCTGTGGTCTGATGAGACCAAGATAAACGTATTTGGTTCAGATGCTGACAAGCATGTGTGGCGGCAAACAGATGAGGAGTACAAAGACAAGTGTGTCTTGCCTACAGTCAAGCATGGTGGTGGGAATGTCATGGTCTGGGGCTGCATGAATGCTGCTGGCACTGGGGAGCTACAGTTCATTGAGGGAACCATGAATGCCAACATGTACTGTGACATACTGAAACAGCATGATCCCCTCCCTTCAAAGACTGGACCGCAGGGCAGTATTCCAATATGATAACGACCCCAAACACACATAACATCCGTGATGTCGTCATGGAGGAGTGGAAGAGGACTTTCAAGTGGCAACCTGTGAAGCTCTGGTGAACTCCATGCCCAAGAGGGTTAAGGTAGTGCTGGAAAATAATGGTGGCCACACAAAATATTGACACTTTGGGCTAATTTGGACATTTTCACTTAGGGGTGTACTCACTTTTGTTGACAGTGGTTTAGACATTAATGGCTGTGTGTTGAGTTATTTTGAGGGGACAGCAAATTTACACTGTTATACAAGCTGTACACTCACTACTTTACATTGTAGCAAAGTGTAATTTCTTCAGTGTTGTCACATGAAAATACAGTAAAATATTTACAAAAATGTGAGGGGTGTACTCACTTTTGTGAGATACTGTATTTTATAATCAACAAAGGTTGATTCTCTCTTATTGGCAATTGGTGCATGGGCATGCTCACTCCTGTTTCGTGTTGTTTTTGGGACAGTACTAGCAGTAAGGGAAAGGTTCCTGACGAGGAGGGAAAGCCTAGGGACACATCTCCTTTGGACTTCATCCCACTTGGGCATGAGATGGGCAGGCTGGGTGAGAGCGACTGGCTCAGGCTTTCAGCAGTGCGCTGAGAGTCTGAGCCAGCTGCTGGCCAGGCATTTGGGTGGATCCCAATTTTAAAGCTAGGGACACATTTCCTTTGGACTTCATCCCACTTGGGCACCAGATGGGCAGGCTGCATTCTGCTCACTTAACAGACGCTGTCAGTCCTGTCCTGACTGTAGGTCACCAGCTCTCTGCTCTGCCCCTCCAGCGCTTACTGGAGCACTGGGTGAGAGCGACTGGCTCAGGCTTTCAGCAGTGCGCTGAGAGTCTGAGCCAGCTGATGGTCAGGCATTTGGGTGAATCCCAATTTTAAAATTCAGGATTCATCCAGAGTCTGGACTGGTTGAGTGACGTATGCTGACAGCAGGCTTTAGCTCACAGACAGCTGAATACAGGCCACAGGAGTGCAGAACAGAGTAATTTCATTAAGATGCCAGATTGTATATTGATTTATCTGTTAGAATTTTAAGGTGTTGCAGGAGAACAATGCAGTTATTGGTAGAGGAGTGGGATTACAAGATACCAAACAAATCTCACAACCAAAGTTCAGCAACGACTGAACTAGGCTTTCTGCGTATAATAGTTGGAACAATGAAAGCAATTTCTGCAAAGGAAACCCCAGTGCTCAGGCTTTGGCAATGTCCCTGTCACACTTGTTGTGATAGTAGTCTTTTGGTTAGGGAAATGTATAGGCTGTTCTATGTTTTAACGTCCAATTCCAGTTTGGGCAAAAAAAATAAAAACATCTGATTTACTCACCTCCTCTTCAGTGTTGTACCCCACAGACTCGCATCACCCAGCATCATTCAACCCACCAGGGACATCAAGAGCATTCTCCTAGGGCTCCAGTGGAGGCCCTTTCTTTAGGGACACACAGGGGGATCCATGCGTCCGGCCCCCTAATCTACATGCGGGGTGCCAGATGCATGGATTCCAATGGGGGGGGGGGGGGTTTGAAGCATGTGATTAGAGCAGGAGGCTCTAATAGGCTTCAAAAAAGAGCACTGCACTCCAAGCCCACCCAGTTGTGTGACAATAGCAAATGAATATTCACTTTTGAGACACGGATTCTGACTCCCAGCCAATCAGGAAGCGTGTCTTGAGACCCACTTCCTGATTGGCCAAAAGGAGAAGCAATCCGATTGGCCTAGGAGGAGGAGGGAGGAGACACGCGGCCGTCGTGATCACACCACCTGCCAAGTCCGATCCTCCAGACCCTCCATGCTAAGTCAGCTCCTCCATGGTTCGCCCCTGAGTCAGCACACAATCAATCCCCCCGCCGCTGACCTCATCAAGCCAGCATTCCTGGGCAGCACACAGTAAGAGAGTCAGTAACGAGGGGGAGCTTTGGCATGGATGCGAGCTGGAGCGGGGGGGGGTTCCCTGGTGAGGTCTGTCTGCCACCGACGACCCCCCTCCCTGACTGATGGAGCACCAGTCATTACTGTTGGGCTCACAGGAGAATGCTGCAGGCGGGTATAAAGATTTTTTTTATTTTTTTTAAAGAGTAAAGGTTTATTAATTTCAGAAACATACAAAAAAAAGGGGGGGCAAGGTACAACTTCCAGGTCCCCTAAGGGGTACTTTATGTCATTTGGCAAAATATTTATATAAAGGTTTTTTTAAAGGGTCGACAGTGCTCCAATTTGGGGGAAGGGGCCTAACATAGGGAGGTGCTGAGCCCAGAGTTGGATTTTAGGAAAAATGAATTTACTTGATATAAACAATTCTCCTTTAAGGGAGTGTGGCAGGGGGGTTTCCTATGCTTATATGCCTTTGCATCCCTGTGGGGATGGTGTTCTTAGGGTCATAGTCAGCATTTTTCTTTCTCCAAACACGGCGAGCCCCCCTCCTCCAGAAGGCACATGTACAGTGATGCCAATGAACATCTAAATAATTCAGAGAAGGATTGAGAGAAAGTGCTTTGGTCAGATGAGACCAAAATTGAGCTCTTTGGGCATTAACTCGACTCGCCGTGTATGGAGGAAGAAAAATGCTGACTATGACCCTAAGAACACCATCCCTACAGTCAAGCACAAAGGTGGAAATATGATGCTTTGGGGCTGTTTCTCTGCTAAAGGTACAGGCCGACTTTGCCACATTGGGGGGGTCAATGGATGGGGCCATGTATTGTAAAATCTTAGATGAGAACCTTTTTCCCTCAGTCAGAACACTGAAAATGGGCTGTGGATGGGTCTTCCAGAATTACAATGACCCAAAACATACCACCAAGGCAATAAAGGAGTGGCTGAATAAGAATCACATTAAGGTCATGGAGTGGCCTAGTCAGTCTCCAGACCTTAATCCTATAGAAAATTTATGGAGGGATCTGAAACTTCGAGTTGCCAAGAGATAGCCAATAAACCTTAAGGATTTAGAGAAGATCTGTAAAGGAAAGTGGACCAAAATCCCTCCTGAGATGTGTGCAAACCTGGTAACCAACTACAAGAAATGTCTTACCTCTGTGCTTGCCAACAAGGGTTTCTCCGCCGAGTACTAAGTTATGTTTTGATGGGGATCAAATACTTATTTTACTCACTGAACTGCAACTTAATTTATAGCATTTGTTTTATGTGTTTTTTCTGGATTTTTGGTTGATATTCCATCTCTATCATTTAAAATACACCTATGAAAAAAATGATAGACCCTTCTTTTTACTTTTTTCCAATGACAACACAATCGGGAATCATTGAGGGGAATAAATCGAAAATGATGCAGCCAGAATTTGGAGCACCTGTGCGTGGCAACAAATCAGCTTCTCTCTTTGATTTTCAAAGTTCAACTGAACAAGCTAAAGATGGAATTGGTTACTGTGTACAGCTGCTCCACCTTTGATAAGTCCCCCATTGTCTTTACACTGATCTGCTACAAGTACTCCTATTGAATGCAGTGTAGCAAGATCCAAAGCTCAGAAGCAGATTTTTCAGCTCCTGGACTTAGCAATGGACTCCATCTGCAGTCAGTTCCAACATCAGAAGTCATCGGGACCCAAGAGAACCATCGGGTCCAGGCTATACCTTTACATATACTCAGTGGAGGCTGGTGTTTTTTTTTTTTTTGGGGGGGGGGGGCAGCAAACAAATCCCCCCCCCCCCCCC
>BLSH010530744.1:1157249-1174075 GCA_018402905.1 Glandirana rugosa
CCCCCCCCCCCCCCCCAGGGTGGCCAGCAGCACTTAACCAGGGACGTCTGCCTTTACATGCACATGAACTTTAATGGCATCTCGGTCTTAGTCCGTAGGGTTCAATATTGGGTTGGCCCTAGGGTTGCCACATTGATAAGATAAGGCACCAAGTGAGTTTAATTACCACCTTAATCAGCTACAGAACCTGTGTAATTAATATGTGTCCTGGATTAAAGGGATGATGTGGCAACCCTAGTTGGCCCACCCTTTGCAGCTATAAAAGCTTCAACTCTTCCGGGAAGGCTGTCTACAAGGTTTAGGAGTGTCTATGGGAATGTCTGACCATTCTTCCAGAAGCACATTTGTAAGGTCAGGCACTGTTGTTGGACAAGAAGACCTGGCTTACAGTCTCCGCTCTAATTCATCCCAAAGGTGTTCTATCGGGTTGAGGTCAGGTCAGTCAATTTTCTCCACCCCAAACTCACTCATCCATGTCTTTATGGAGCTTGCTTTGTGCACTGGTCCAAATCATTTGGCGAAGAGGCGATTATGGTGTGGGGTTGTTTTTCAGGGATTGGGCTTGGCCCCCTAGTTCCAGTGAAGGGAACTCGCGTCAGCATACCAAGACATTTTGGACAATTTCATGCTCCCAACATTATGGGAACAGTTTGGGGATGGCCCCTTCCTGTTCCTACATGACTGCGCACCAGTGCACAAACAAGGTCCATAAAGACATGGATGAGCGAGTTTGGGGTGGAGGAACTTGACTGGCCTGCACAGAGTCCTGACCTCAATCTAATAGAACACCTTAGGGATGAATTATAGCGTAGACTGTGAGCCAGGCCTTCTCATCCAGCATCAGTGCCTGACCTCACAAATGCGCTTCTGGAAGAATGATCACACATTCCCATAGACACTCCTAAACCTTCTGGACAGCATTCCCAGAAGAGTTGAAGCTGTTATAGCTGCAAAGGGTGGGCCAACTCAATATTGAACCCCAAGAGCTAAGATGGGGATGCCATTAAAATTCAAGTGCATGTATAGGTAGACGTCCTAATACTTTTGGTAATATAGTGTACAGTGCCTTGAAAAAGTATTCATACCCCTTAAAATTTTCCACATTTTGTCATGTTACAACCAAAAACGTAGATTTATTTTATCGGGATTTTATGTGATAGACCAACACAAAAGTGCACATAATTGTAAAGTGGAAGGAATATAATAAATGTTTTTTACATTTTTTTTACAAATAAATATCTGAAACGTGTGGCACGTATTTGTATTCAGGCCCCTTTACTCTAACACCCCTAACTAAATTCTAGTGGAACCAATTGCCTTCAGAAGACACATAATTAGTAAATTGAGCCCGCCTGTGTGTAATTTAATCTCAGTAAAAATACAGCAGTTCTGTGAAGCCCTGAGAGGTTTGTTAGAGAACCTTGGTGAACAAACAGCATTATGAAGGTCAAGGAACACACCAGACAGGTCAGGAATAAAGTTGTGGAGAAGTTTAAAGCAGGGTTAAGTTATAAAAAAATTCCCAAGCTTTAAACATCTCACAGAGCACTGCTCAATACATCATCCAAAAATGTAAAGAGTATGGCACAACTGCAAACCTACCAAGACATGGCCGTCCACCTAAACTGACAGACCGGGCAAGGGGAGCATTAATCAGAGAAGCAGCCAAGAGGCCCATGGTAACTCTAGAAGAGCTGTGGAGATCTACAGCTCAGATGGGAGAATCTGTCAACAGGACAACTATTAGTCGTGCGCTCCACAAATCTGGCCTTCATGGGAGAGTGGCAAGAAGAAAGCCATTGTTGAAAGAAAGCCATGAGATGTCCAATTTGCAGTTTGTGAGAAGCCATGTGGGGTACACAGTAAACATGTGGAAGAAGGTGCTCTGGTTAGATGAGACCAAAATTGAACTTTTTGGCCTAAAAGCAAAACGCTGTGTGTGACGGAAAACTAACACTACACATCACCCTGAACACACAATCCCCACCGTGAAACATGGTGGTGGTAGCATCATGTTGTGAGGATGCGTTTCTTCAGCGGGGACAGGAAAGCTGGTCAGAGTTGATGGGAAGATGAATGAAGCTAAATGCAGTGCAATCTTAGAAGAAAAAAAAACTGTTAGAGTCTGCAAAAGACTTGAGACTGGGGTAGAGGTTCAGCAGGACAGCGACCCTAAATATACAGCCAGAGCTACAAAGGAATGGTTTAGATCAAAGCATATTCATGTGTTAGAATGGCCCAGTCAAAGTCCAGAGCTAAATGCAATTGAGAATCTGTGGCAAGACTTGAAAATTGCTGTTCACAGACGTTCTCCATCCAATCTGACAGAGCTTGAGCTATTTTGCAAAGAAGAATGGGCAAAAATATCACTTTCTAGATGTGCAAAGCTGGTAGAGACCTCCCCAAATAGACTTGAGCTGTAATTGCAGGGAGAGGTGGTTCTACAAAGTATTGATTCAGGGGGCTGAATACAAATGCATGCCACACTTTTCACATATTTATTTGTAAAATATTTTGAAAACCATTTATCATTTTCCTTCCACTTCACAATTATGTGCCACTTTGTGTCGGTCTATCACATAAAATTCCAATAAAATACATTTACGTTTTTGGTTGTAATATGACAAAATGTGGAAAATGTAAAGGAGTATGAATACTTTTTCAAGGCACAGTAGCTCTTTGTTTCACCAGAGTGATCGCTTACTCATTCTGAATGGGAGGGACTGGTTTATTAGTACTGTAATCAGTTGATGCACTTTCTGCTATTATTTTTTTTATTTGCTATATTTCCCCCACAAAAGTGGATTTACCCTTGAAGCCAGAGATTTCTGTATCTCTATGGCTCTCGGAGGCCCGGGCGCACGTCGTGACGTCACTTCCGGGTCTCCGAAGTAAACAACAGCCGTTAAAGGGGAAGGAAAGGCTGAGATTGTCTGTTTTTTTTTTCTGATCTCAGCCTTTCCAGCCTGTAGGATAGATGTAGGGTCTTGTAGACCCTGCATCTGTCCATAAAGAGGACCTGTCACTCACTTTTCCTATTACAAGGGATGTTTACATTCCTTATAATAGGAATAAAAGTGATCAAAAAAAAAAAATGAAAGTGAAAGTGTAAAAATAAAAAAAAATAAAAGTAAAATAAGAAATAAATAATCAAAATGTTTTTTTAAAGCGCCCTGTCCCTGCGAGCTCGCGCACAGAAGCGAACGCATACATAAATCGTGCCCGCATATGTAAACGGTGTCCAAACCACATATGTGAGGTATCGCCGCGTGCGTTAGAGTGAGAGCAATAATTCTAGCCCAAGACCTCCTCTGTAACTCAAAACACCTAACCTGTAAAAATTTTTAAAGCAGCGCCTATGGAGATTTTCAATAACCAATGTTCGGCGCCATTCCACAAGTTTGCGCAATTTTAAAATGTGACATGTTGGGTATCTATTTACTCGGCGTAACATCATCTTTCACATTATGAAAAGAAATTGGGCTAACTTTACTGTTTTGTTTTTTTTTAATTCAAAACTGTTTTTTTTTTTTTTAAAACGCGTTAGAAAAATCGCTGCGCAAATACCGCATTACATAAAAAGTTGCAACAACCGCCATTTTATTCCCTAGAATCTTTGCTAAAAAACCATGATGATTTGTACATGTAGGAGAGGAGTGCCAGAAATGGCCCGGATATGAAGGGGTTAAAGAAACGTGTCTTCCTTCAGAAAATGTAGTTGCCTGACTGTCATGCTGATCCACTGGTTTCAATACTTCTGAGTCACTGACCCATAATAAACATGCAGGTCAGGAAAGTCAAAATGAAGCTGGAACTCCTGGTATTGCCAAGTCAGTGGCATAGAATGTACTAAAGCTATTTAACACAATGACTGGAGAACTAGCATTTGGCAATGGCAGGCTTCATACTTCCTTAGTACCGGTTTCCTTTAAGATTTTTATGATTGCTTGTAGGTGATAACATATGTTTTTTTAAAGGACTCTAAAATAGGTTATCTGTCTGCTATAAACACATTACCTGCACCTTGCAGATTAACCCCATAAATACTAGAAACACCTAGGTGTTAATTTACATATTTATGTAAATGGCACTGGATTAATATGCAGGAAATGCAAATTCACAAAGAGAGAGAGCGAAATCTCTACAGAGTAATATATATCCATATGCATGTATCTGCATTATAGCTAGCACCTATATTTATAGACTCGGGTACGCTATACTTAGTGCAGTGTATGTTTATGCATGCAGAGTCCTTTATATCTGCTCATCTGTAGAGGAACGATGAAGGTCACCTGCTTCCACTGTAATACAGTTATAGACCGGTACCTCACAAAGCATAGGTCATGTACCATTGTTAGTACACTCCTTTCTTGTGGGTGGTGCATCAGAGAGTAGGGGTATCCCAAAAGAAAAATGGTTATTTATATTGCTGAACATGTCTTCTTCAGTGGGATTAGGTAGCAATATGGAGAGTGTCTTAAAGTGTATGTACAGTGGATATAGAAAATAAGCACCCCCTTTAAAATAATCACATTTTGTTGCTTTGCAGCCTGAAATGAAGACACACACAGTTTTTGTTTTATCCAGCTGTAATTACTAGTGCAACTTATAACATCCAAGTGAAAGGTATAACACCAACAAGTCAGAAAAATGTTACAAAAATCACTGAGTTGGAAAACAGAACACCCCCTTATGTCAGTATTTTGTTGGACCACATGTTGCTTTACTTACAACCTTTAGTCTGTTGGGATATGCCTCTACTAACTTTGCACATCTAGACTTTGCAATATTTGCCCACTCTTTGCAGAATTGCACAAGTCCAGTTAAATTTGATGGTGACCATTTGTGGACTTCAGTCTTCAAGTCATTCCACAGATTTTCAATGGGGTTTTATTCTGGGCTCTGACTTGGCCATGCAAGGACATTCACCTTTTTCTCCTTCAAGCACTATGTGGTCATTTTTGCTGTGTGCTTTGGGTCATTGTCATGTTGGAAGGTAAACCTTCTTCCCATTGCCAACTTTCTGGCAGAGGGCAGCAGATTTTCCTCAAGAATTTGTCAGTATTTGCCCCATCCATTTTCCTTGCAGAGAAACACCCCATAACTGGATATTACCACCTCCATGCTTTACTGTAGGAATGGTGTTATTTGGATGGTGAGCTGTATTGGATTTCCACCAGACATATCGTTTGGTGTTGAGGCCAAATAATTAAATTTTAGTCTAGGCATTCTCATTTCCTGTTGCTTCTTTGGAGCAGGAATTAAAGATAAATTGTCCCAACATGTTACAAACAGCAAAAAATAAACTCATAGAAGTTTTAACCCTTCTCTATTGTATTCAGGGCAAAAAAATATTGTTGGTTAAACCGGTTAACCGAAGGTATATGGGCATAGAAAAAAAGGGAAATGTATGACAAGGAGAGACTAAAAATGATTTTTTACTTACCTGTAAAATTCCTTTCTTGTGGTTTATTGTAGGACACTGGAGAGTTTGTTTTTAGACCATTGGGTTATGCTCCACCTCCAGGTGATTGGTTACTGGCAAATAGCAAAGCTTGACCCAGCCTTGGATAACCCCTCACATTTCCAGCAGTGCTTCAGCTTTGTCTAGTCTCTGTGATCCAGCCTTTGGTGGCTTAATAAGTCCACTTGCTAATTTTCCATGCTACAAATGTTTACTGTGGGCAGGGATGAAACATCAAGTTCTGCTCAAGTCACAATGAGATCTGCTTCTCTGATTCTTGGTACTGCCTTGGTGATTTATGCAAGCCACTGCCGTGGCATTGTCAGATTAAACCCTGACTGGTAGTCCTTGGAGTAGGGGGTTCAGTGCTGGAGGGCAAACCAAACCACCCTGAGCGCCACATCGCCTGAACTGATAGGAAGTCCAGAACTCCTCCCCAGCCTGCCATGTTGGTGTCCATCCTCATCCAGTGCCAAATGCAGCTTACAGGCCTCCCTATTCTTCTCACTGGAGTCCAGGTACAGTCCCTCCAGGAAAAGCAATCCATAAGGACTGATTTGAGTAATTGCCTCTGATATATAGCACTGAGGCTCAGCAGGCAAACACAGTTGGTTTACCAGACTTTTAAGTAGAATACTCTCTCAGCAGAGAGAAACAGGTTGATCACACTAGCAAAAACTTTGCCATTTGCCAGTGTCAAGTAACCTGGAGGTGAAGCATAACCCAATGGTCTAAAAATTAAGTCTCCTGTGTCCTGTGATAAATCACTAAGAAAAGTCTAATGCCACCTGAATGCTGTACAAATATACCAGGGGTCATACCAGGGCTGGATTAACATAGGGGCTATTGGAGCTGCAGCTCTAGGCCCCTTCCTTAAGATAGGCCCAGCCCAATGGCGTGAGTCACTGATACTGCCCAGCCCTGCTCTGTATACAGTGTACACATGATTGATATGTAAATTGTAACAGCATATTTAATTTGTTTTAACAAAAAATAGTTTGCATTTTCAATTTAATTATTTCCATAAAAAGGCCCCACCAAAATCCTCAGCACCAAGCCCATGATGCTCTTAATCCGGCCCTGGGTCATACTAGAGAATTATGAACCTCCAGCACAGAGCTTGTGCTAATCCCCTCAAATATTTTGAGCGACCCCTTGTTACCAAAGTTTTACTATTTAATTTTTTATCATTACATGTTTTTATTGAAGGAAGAAAGTAATATGAAAGTTACATTGTTTGAACAATACATAATACATCTTTAAAATAAAGAAATTACATAAAACAAACGGATGTCCATAATAAGTATTCCTTCGGTTTTTGATATACAGCATTCTCTAAGTTGATGATACGGCATATCAAAGCAGCTAAGTAATTGCAAGGTGTAAGGATTGACATACAACAAATGACCAATTGGAATTGTTGCAATCTAGAGGTAGATCCTTGTATTAGATTACATGCCCCAACAGCCCTGTAATCATTTTACTGTAACTATGCCAGCCAAGCTTCCCAACCTTCTCTGTAACAATCCATATTTTTAGTCAGGAGACTCATTTTTTTATTTAAAAAGCAGCAAAGAAATGTCTTATATAGTTAGAAAAAATTATGGCTGACCCATTTTATCTTTCTACAGTGTGACAAGGCTTGTCTAATGTGCATTTTCCTTTAAATCATTTATAAAAAAATAATAGCGGAGTCTGGTGTGGAGGGTTTGTAACTAAAGGATGACACATTCGAAAACTTCCACATTGGTGGATTGATTGATGGTAGCCGCAAAAGTTCACTCTGACTTGGAGCGCATAGTAGCTCATTATAAAACACCTTGAAACAAAGCTGCTGCAGCGGTCTCGGCACACCACTGTGATCGGCAACATCGCTCTTCCGGGTCTGCGGCTCCGTCCAATCACAGCGCGGGCTCCAGCACTGTGATTGGCGGAGCCGCGCTGACGTCACTCCCATGCATGCGCACGGGAGCCGTCATTTACGGCACGAATACAGAAGAAATGGCACCCTGGTCTACCCCGGGTGCCGATTCTTCCATGCGCCGATGACGTCGGCACATGAAGATACAGGGGATATCTCCTAAACCGTACAGGTTTAGGAGATATTTCCTGGACCTACAAGTAAGCCTTATTGTAGGCTTACCTGTAGTTTAAAGTGGTTGTCATGACTTGACAACCACTTTAATATACATTATTATATACATAATATTAATATACATTTATATATTTTATACATGTAGTATTATACATAATCAATGTATAATGTTTGTGTTTGTGCAGGTAAGAGTGGATCAACCTGGAGTGGTATTGGGGTTGACTTACTAAAACTAAAGTGTGCAAAATCTAGTGCAGCTCTGCATAAAAACCAATCCCCTTCCAGGTATTTTTTTAGTCTTAGCTTAAAGTGTTACTAAACCCAGCAATATAAAAACAATTCACTGCTTCTAAATCTTCTTTTTACATCAAAATACTGCTGCTATATACCTTTTTTCATCTGTATATTGCAGTCAGTTGATAAACTGCAAAGAGCCAGGGCTTCCACAGTGTTCTTATAGGAGGAGATTTCACTCTCTGATGATGTAACTTCCTTTGCATCAGTGACCCTTCACCCACAATCTGGCCAGAGCTGATTGGTGCTTTGCTAATGACATGCTCAGTTCATAAATAAACAATCACTGCCTCTAGAAATGCACTGCAGTCTGTGTCCATGTGAAACAGGAAGATCAAACAGAGCACGTGCAACCTTTTCCACCCTGCCTGCATGTAGCATAGTATAGTAGAGTCTAATATAGTAGACAGGGCAAGAAGAAAGTATCTGGCCATACAAGATCAAACAACCTTTTAACACAATACAGAGGATTAACCCCTTCAGCCCCGGAAGGATTTCCCAATTTAGGACCAGGGCACTGCTTCGCTTTAACCGACAATTGCGCGGTCTAGTAACATTGTACCCGAGAGAAATTTGCATCCTTTTTTCCCCACAAATAGAGATTTCTTTTGGTGGTATTTGATCACCTCTGCATAAACAAAAAAGGAGCGAAAATTTTGCAAAAAAAAAAAACAACAATATTTATTACTTTTTGCTAAAATACAAATCCCAAAAAAAAAAATGTATTCATCGGTTTTTGCCTATTTATATTTTTCCTCATATTTGTGGTAAAAAAAAAAAAAAATCGCAATTGGCGTTTATTGATTGGTTTGCACAAAAGTTGCTGCGTTTACAAACCATGAGAATTAATTTCTGGCGTTTTTACAATTTTTTTTTTACTAGTAATGGTGGCAATCTGCAATTTTTATCGGGACTGCGATATTGCAGCGCACGTCGGACATTTTTGACACTTTTTTGGGACCAATGACATTTATAAAGCAATCAGAAATATAAATATCCACGGATTACTGTGTAAATGTTATTGGCAGGGAAGGGGTTAACCTGCAGGGGGCAGTGAAGGTGTTAACTGTGTTCCCAAGGTGTGTTCTAACTGTATGGGGGCTGGGCTGGCAGGGGCACCAGAGATCTAACCGATCCCGAGTACAGGGATCAGTCGATCTCTCACATGCCGCCTGTCAGAACGGAAAACCACTGTGTTTACATCAGCGGTTCCCCGTTCTGGCTCTGTCACAGGGCATGGTGAGTCGTCAGCGGACATGGAGTCTGCCTGACCCGCGGCCCCGCTCACCCCCTAGCCGCGATGCACTAAAGTGACGACTATAAGTGGCGATTCGCGAGACAGAGCCACTCTGTCATCGCTCATAGTCCTATGGCGGTCAGCAATAGGTTAAGTTACACAGTAAGTATAGCAAGCATGCTATTCTGCATATATAGACAGATTTTATTGTTGTGGGTTTAGTATTAATTGAACAAGCGGAAGTAAGAAGCTGATTGGCTACCATACACAGCTGCACCAAATCTTGCTCTCTTCAGTTTTAGTTAACCAACCCCATTGTGTTTTGCTTGAGTACCACAATGGTCTTCCTTGAGACTGGTGATCAAGGATAAGAATGAGTTCAGTACTGAGAAAAATATGCAAGGCCCTCTTGCTGCAATTATCACCTCTTTTTAAGTCGATCAGGATTTTATTGCTATCTGTGACCTGATTGGTGTCTCTCCTTGTGACAAAAGGACTAGAAAACACAAACAATAAATAGCTTTGACTTTGCTTGACTTTTCTCTACTGATGGCAATCAATACAGCTAGGTCACTTCCCTTCCCCCGGCATGTTATTGAACATGGAAGGAACAGCAGGCTGATAAGGTCATCTCTCTTTTCTCTCCTCCTGTCTAGGGTTGAGCTGAACATACCTGGATTTGTGTTGTGTACGCCCCAAAAATCCATATCCATATTCTGATAAGGCCCCCTACCCGGATAAAGTGGGAAAGGGTTAGACCCTCTGTTAAGCTTTTTAATTGCTGTGTTCCCATTGGGGAGATTCACCCCTCTGTTTGCTCTGATGACCACTGTCACTTAAACAGAGAGTTAGCAACAATTATGAGTGGGGGGAGAGAATGGACACCTATTGAAAATCTGCATCCGGAGGCAGAGATGTCTGCAGAAGACTTGAACGTGAACATATCCTCCCATGTGCAGACATCCAAAAGACTGATACTGCGTCTGGATGCCACAATCTTGGATGTAATGTCAGCAGCTCCAGAGGACTTAAAGTATATGTGAACCCTCACCTTGTAGAACAACCCATTCAGTTTAAAATAGAAATGAAAGGCAAAACATTTGGGTATACATATAAAAAAACATTATAAATACCTTTTCTCTCTTTTTCTATAAGTGATCACATACTCTCTGTTCTCAGCTGCATAAGGAGCTTAGAGAGCTGGAGGAGGAGAAACAGCAGGACACTGGTCTTCCCAGTAATTGGCTATGCAGGGACGGGGGGGGGGGGGGAGGGGTCGGGGGGGTCTGCAGAAGTCTGATCATTGGAGGAGAGCAGCCTGAGTTCTAAGAACAGCTAGAGAACTGACCATGCCATGCTTTCATGCTTAATGTGGTCAATTTGAAATAGGGAAGATGGGTGACTGCCAGGAACACACAAAGGAAGCAATACAAAGAGAACAGGATGTTTTTTCATACAAGTCCATGGTACAGCTGGTATATATTAGGAATATGACATTTTGGGTTGACACATTCTTTAAGTGACATATAGTATTCCCCTTCGCTGCTCCCCTAAGCATTTAAAATAGCTGATATTCTCTGTGCTTTTACTTGCCATCCTTTAACGTTCATCCAAAGGCAACAAACAACACTATTGATGCAGTTGGGTATTCAATAAATATGTTGAATGTATTTTAACTGCAAATATTGTACATAGCTAATTCTGTCTTGATATCAATCTCATGTATTGCCCTGTACATTAGAAATCAGAATTCAAACTGTGAGAGTGACAGCACTCTAAACCATTCAGGCTGTTCTGCAGGAACAAGGGCTGACAAGGAGCACACTGACAGGAGTAGAAATGAGTTCAAGGTTCAGACTGAACTTTGGCTGTTCGGGCATTCATTCAAACCCTGGACTTTTAGCCTGTTTGTTAGGAGCCAAACATCATATATATAGTAGTGGTATTTCTATCACTACTATCTATGACTGCTTCCTATCTGTCAGTGGTTGCTAGGGAAGAGGGCAGGGCTGGCAGTTACTGTGTCTTTAGCAATCAATGGCATCACCTAGTTCCATTCATTTAGTAACTGAGGATCCTTAGCCATGTAAACAAAGGGGTGGGGATAGCGTGACATCACTGACCAAATATGACCAATCGGCCATATTTTGACAATGACATTGAACAAATATGGCCATGGCTATACCTGGTCAATGCTGTCATTCAGGAGACCCTGCCCCTTTGTTTACCTTTAGCAGAGGGTCCTGGGAGATATCATTTGGCACTTGTCAGCATCAGGCTTGGACATTTTCATCGCTTGGCAGGATTTTTTTCTGCCAGTGGGCCTCAAGCATCATACATCATGACTGAAGTGGATAGGCATAGCTGAACAAGATAATTGGCAATGGATGTACATTTTGGGACATTTTTTGAGCTTTTTCATTTTTTTTTTAAAGGACTTCTCATTTTTTTACGGTTTACATGTTTTTTTGGGTGAATCAGTAGGGGGGCTTCCAAATTCCAATAAGCCCCCTGCCCGCAGACCCCCACAATCAGGAGTAGAGGTCCTTGTCCTTATCAACATGCCAATGCCCCCTTCCTGGGAAGGTACCCCCCCATGTTGAGAGCATGTGGCCTGGTATGGTTCAGGAGGGAGCGATCAGCATGCTGTCCCCACCTTTCCTGGCCAGTCCCCAGATAGCAATGATAATTTGCCACAAATCTGTGACAGTGTTGAATGGTAAGTCTTGTTATCTTGCAGCATATTCGCACAAGTTCTAGTTGACACTTTTCCAATTTGTAGCAAATTTGTGTGGCAAGTCCCTAGCTAGAACAAAGTTACAGTGGTGAGTCTACAGCAAGAGCTCTGCAAGTCACAGTGACCCCTGTGGTGGGATGACTATGGCACAACATAACTGAACCAAAACTTGCAGCAGACTTGCAGAATGTTTACAAAGAAAGTTGATCTGGAGTCATGCATTGGCAATGCGGACTTGCTGCAATTATGCAAAAAACTTGTGAAGTCTTAGCAAGTCATTTTCAACCTTGCAGCTCAATTGCTTGCTATCTGGGTCAGGCGGCATTCTCGGATAAAGGTTTGGTATGAATTTCTAGGGGGATACCTCACATGAACCTGGGTATGTTCAGCTCATCTCTAGACAGGAGAAGAGAGCAGAGAGAAGCCCTCTGCCTGGTGTCGTTCCTTCCATTGTCCAATCACATGTTCGAGTCACCACTGCCTGGAAGTTCTATGTAAATCTCAGGACTGGCTGGACAGAATCCTTTGGGAGATAAAACAGGAAAAAAAAAAACAGGAGATAAAATTTCTGCTTGAAGCCATGTTCCTTTTACAGATTTGTGCAGTGGTTATATGTTCCATTGGTTGTCCTATATCCATGAATACCTTTACACTTGCCCTCGCAGCCCAGAGCCCATGGGCCTAATTTATTGAGCCTGAAATAGTAACTTTCTGGATTGTCCCATGGCAACCAATCAGATTCAAACTTTCAAATACCAGCTGTCATCTTCTAGTGCAGCCTCTGCTGGCTATGAGGCAGTGCACATATTTCTTATGAGTCATGTTGATAATTAGGCCATATGATGTGGCCTTTCCACAAGTCCAACCTTTTGATAAATGTCACCAGGCACAGTGGACCACACAGCTCCCGGCTTGGCAGTTAACATCACCGATCTGTAAAACAGTAGGACATTTTATTGCACTTTTGGTACCATGGAGAAAAATCAGCTCGTTAAATGTTCTGCCAAGAAATGGCACAGGTTTAATTAGCAGTTGGATAGTGCAAATTCTTAACTCAAAATAGGACGACTAGTGCTATTCTCGCCGTCATTGCCAAACCAGGACAAATAATTCTGGGTGAGAATTCTGATACCAGTGTTTAATTACTTCTGGGGCTGCAGGTGATATCCTTTTCTCAAGAATTGTAAATTGCGATGCACCCTGAGAGAGAAATTTCCATAAAGAGACCAAAACTTGACTCTTGTAATGATTATGTGGGGGTCAGACTCTGAGTGTTAATGTCACGATGTAAATGCTCAGAGCTAACCCATGGTGTAAAGTGGGCATTTTCCTTAGCTCTGGTATATACACTAACACACAGTATTTTTCTAATAATAGTGGTACACCACACTAAGAGGTCTTTGATACTTACTAAGTATTACTAAGCCCACAACAGTAAAATCAGTGTGTATATGCAGTAAAGCATGCTTGTTATACTCACTGTGGAACCTAAGGGGTTAATCCTGTGCATTGTGTAAAAAGGCTGTTTGATCCTGTCTTTTCCGATCCTCCCCTTCTTTCACTGTCCCCAATATATCTCCTGATAAGACAAAACCTTTAGAGTCACTCTGAACATGCTCAGTTTGGTGTGTATTGCTAGAGAGGTTTTTTTTTCTTGGGAGAGTGCATGTGATCAGCACAGGGCCAATCAGCACTGCCCAGACAGAGGGTCAGGGGTCCTGCATCCTCATAGGACAGTCAGAGGAGAATGAAAACTCCTACAAGCTTTAACCAGACACTGATGGAAGTCACAAGACTGTTATATACTGCTGATGAGAAAGGGTATTTAGGAGTTTATATTTACTAAAATAATTGCATTTCCATGATCTGTGTACTGTGGGAGACCAGATATAGTGAATGCAGGTTCCTGGGTTTAGTAACACTTTAGAGGTTATTTAAACCTTAAAACAAAATTGTAATTTAAATGTGTAGCCAATGCTGCCCTTAGGGGTGGCTGGTAGATGTGGTTCACCTGTCACTCTGCCCTCAATCACACAATCTTCCATGAATCTGGAGTCACGGAACAGGCCGGTACTTTGTTTTGTTGTTTTATTGAGGGGATAAACTTGGATAGGGAAAAGGATCCAAAGATTAGAGATATAGGACCAATCTATATACACCGCAGTATATACACTCCTCTTCCCCCAACACTGACACTTGCTGACCGTTACACTCCTTTACTTCTTTCCTGTACAACGCTTGTTTCTTCACCATTAGGCTTGAAAGCAAATTTATCAGGCCCCCATTGCCTCTTCCTCCACCCTAGCTAGCAAATGGTGAGACCTGCGACTGCCTGTTACAAGCAAGGGCCATGGGCCTTGGATTGTAAGGCCACGGGCCCTCAGGGTGTAGCTAAGTACAACTGTGCTAGCCAGTTCCTGATGGACTACTACTTCCAGCCCATCATCTTCCAGGCCACTCCGGCCTACATCACTGTCCAGCGACACTCCTTCCCCTGACTGCCTCCTCAAACTTCCACAGACTGTACACTCTCTCCTCCAAGCCTGCTCCAGCCTTTCTGTCCAGTTCCCAGTGTCTGTCACTCACTGACACCGGTGGATCCTTTAAAGAGTCTTTCAAAAGCCTTTCTGTTTCTCTTCTGCTTCCTTGTGCTGCTTCAGGATCTCTCTCCAATCCTGGCTGCACCCGAGCCCCCAGGCCTCAAGGTTATCCCCCCTCCCCAGTGAGGACTCCGCAACCTCAGCTACATCTCCACTCTTCCACTCTACACTGTCCTCCACCCAACTGGGCAGATCACAGTATTTAAAGAGTCCTGCTCCCTGCCAATCCAAATTGGGGATTGGTCAGGGCTCCTTAACACACTACATAAAGTGACACCTCCTCTTCCATCCCCTTTTTCAGAGCCTTCTGTAAACAGGGGAGGAGTATCCAAGGGATGTTCCTTCCTGCATTTTCCAGCTTTCCCTGGGCCACTCCCCTGCCCAGATCAAAGCATTCAGGCCTGCACTTTTGTCAGGCCTGACTAAATTTGCCTCTCCTAGCAAAAATGTACTACAAAAAGCACCTATTACTATGAGGGCGCTACAAATGCAATTTATTGCAGCTTACCAGTTAAATAGAGTGGCTGCATTCATTTACTTTTTTTAGGCTAAGGAAAATACCTGTTGATTAGTTGCAACTAAACTGTGACTACACTGAAATCTTAAACATTGTTATCACTCTTCTCAGCTATCTGAGTAATCTATGAAATGCAAAGTAACATCCATCAATGTAATAGAGATTAGGAGAAGGGAAGGTGTGTGTAGTTCAAATCAGGGCTAGAATGACATGGCTAGAATCTCCTCCATAGATACAGTGGAGTGAGTGAGCATTGTCACCCTCGGACAGAAAGTGTAGTATTGGCCAAATGCTCAGGTGAAAATTATAGGAAAAAAAGAAAACAAATGCAGCCACCAAATATGCAACAAATAATGTTTGCATTTTTGGGTTTAGATATGTTTTGAAGCAGAACTAAACTCAAATGTGCAGATTTGTTATGTTATAGGAAGCATATAGAAATGATAATGCTGTGCCTCGGCTGAAAAATGTACCTTTTGTTCTGAAATTCCTCCTAAAAAATAGTAATGCAGTTCCTGGTACCTGAGTGTGCCTAGGCACTCTAGTGGCTGGAGCTGCATTGTTGTATATCTGCAGTGTAAGATCTAAGGCACTGCTGCCTGTGACTGCTGGACTTGGGAAATTTGATTATGGTCCTGCTGTACTTTCATGCTGGAGGCTCTGACATGAGGAAGCAAAGTCCTTCCTCTACCAAGATGGCTGGCTCCCTACAAAGAAATACAGTGCAAACCAAGAGATGGAAAGTCAGTAAAAGATTAGCTCCTGACTAGTGTTGAGCGAACCCGGACTGTAACGTTCGAGTCCGTACCGAACTTTCGGGTGTCCGGGACCCGGACCCGAACACGGACATTTCAAAAAACTTTCGGGTTCGGGTTCTAGTAGTTGATCACGCATGTTGAATAGCTGCAGGGCAGCCAATCAACAAACGTTTCACTGGTTTGCCCTTAGAAGCCATCACAGCCATGCCTACTAATGGCATGGCTGTGATTGGCCAGTGCATCATGTGACCCAGCCTCTTTATAAGCTGGAGTCACAGTGCTGCATGTCACATGCTCTTGGGTTAGTGTAGGGAGAGGAAGCTGCCGGCGTGAGGGAGAGATTACAGACATTTTAACATCTGATCCTGCATCCTGAGATTACTACTGCTGTGCTGTTGCTCTGAGGGACAGATAGCATAAATTTGAGATTTCACATACCGCTGCTTTGAGTTGCAGATTGCAGATCAAACTCTGCATAAATCAAAGATCGCTACGATCGTGCACAACGATCAGATTGTTGGAGTAATTTGAGATTTCACATACTGCTGCTTTGAGTTGCAGATTGCAGATCAAACTCTGCCTAATACAACGATCGTTACGATCGTACACAACGATCAGATTGTTGGAGTAATTTGAGATTTCACATACTGCTGCTTTGAGTTGCAGATTGCAGATCAAACTCTGCCTAACACAACGATGTACACAACAATCAGATTGTTGGAGCAATTTGAGATTTCACATACTGCTGCTTTGCGTGACACATTGCAGATCAAACCCTGCCTAACGATCGTTACAATCGTACACAACAATCAGATTGTGGGATCGTACACAACGATCAGATTGTGGAAGTAATTTGAGATTTCACATACTGCTGCTTTGAGCGATCTGACTGCACTAGGTAGAGGCTTCTGCTTAGAGGGACAGATTATTGTTCAAAAACCATTGCCTACTCCTATAGGGCCAGCTGTTGCTGTAAGTGACACATTATTGTTCAAAAATCATCTCCTAGTTCTAAAGGGAGAGTTTCCAGCTGTTGCTTAGAGGGACAGATTCTTGTTCAAAAACCATTGCCTACTCCTATAGGGCCAGCTGTTGCTGTAAGTGACACATTATTGTTCAAAAAT
>BLSH010530744.1:1179138-1199099 GCA_018402905.1 Glandirana rugosa
GTTGTAGTCACGGACTGGAGTGTTTACTTGAAGACGTTCTTACCAGTTTGTAAGGGTATCTCTGTGAGGATTTGGAAAACCTGTCGGAAGAATCTTCATCGACGTTTCCACCCGGTCACGTTATAATTTGGGATGCCTTATTTTGACTCTACGGTAATTTAAAGTACACACACATTTCCGTCCACAGGGTTATGAAAACTGTTATATCACATACGGTATCAGAAACATGCGTGTTTTATACGAACCTAATAAAACAGAGTGTCTGTGCGTATTTAGAGTCGTGTTATTAAATTATTGGTAGTTCCTTAAGGTAATGTAAATGTAAAGACGTGTTTTTTTAAATTTGTACAACGTCGCACGACCGCGCAATTGTCAGTTAAAGCGCCGCAGTGCCGAATCGCAAAAAGTGCTCTGGTCCTAAAGCTGCAAAACCTTCCGGGGCTGAAGTGGTTAAGATAAGCTTAGACAAACTACTAGCTTTAAATTTTTTTGTGCAGAAATGTAAATGTAATGGAATTCCTTGATGGTTATTAAATTATTGTGCTGAGATTTATGCGTGTCTGTGAGACAAAATAATCCAAGCATATTTTGTGCGTACAAAGACTATGGCATACACTATATTGTCAAAAGTATTGGGACACCTGCCTTTACACACACATGAAATTTAATGGCATCTCAGTTTTATTCCGTAGGGTTTAATATTGCACTGGCCCACCTTTGCAGCTACTTCTAAGAAGGCTGTCCAAAAGGTTTAGGAGTGTCTCTATGGGAATGTTTGACCATTCTTGCAGAAGTTCATTTGTGAGGTCAGGCACTGATGTTGGATGAGAAGGCCTGGCTCACAGTCTCCACTCAAATTCATCCCAAAGGTGTTCTATTGGGTTGAGGTCAGGACACTGTGCAGGCCAGTCAAGTTCCTCCACCCAAACTCACTCATCCATGTCTTTATGGACCTTGCTTTGTGCACTGGTCCAAATCATTTGGTGGAGGGGGATTATAGTGTGGAGTTGTTTTTCAGGGGTTGGGCTTGGCCCCTTAGTTCCACTGAAGGGAACACTTAAGGCGTCAGCATACCAAGATATTTTGGACAATTTCATGCTCCTAACTTTGTGGGAACAGTTTGGGGATGGCCCCTTCCTGTTTCAACATGACTGAGCACCACTGCACAAAGCAAGGTCCATAAAGACATGGATGAGTGAGTTTGTGGTGGAGGAACTTGACTGGCCTGATTGTCCTGACCGCAGCCAAATAGAACACCTTTGGTATGAATTAGAGCTGAGACTGAGAGCCAAGCCTTCTCGTCCAACATCATTGCCTGACCTCACAAGTGCACTCCTGGAAGAATGGTCAAACATTCCCATAGACACACTCCTAAACCTTGTGGGCAGCCTTCCCAGAAGAGTTGAAGCTGTTTTAGCTGCAAAGTGTGGGTCAACTCAATATTGAACCCTATGGACTAAGACTGGGATGCCATTAGGTTTGCGTAAAGGCAAGCGCCCCAATACTTTTGACAATATAATGTATGTGTGCTATGTATACAGCAAATAGATTTAGGTTCTGTTTAACCACGCCCCTTTAATTTTCTTCTATTTTTAGCACAATGTGGCCATGCTCACAATTTGTGACAGCTCATCATATGTGCTTCACCACTACAATTCTTAGGGTGCCCAAGGGTGCCCCCAGTCTTTCACAATCCTAGCAATGCCCTTGCAATGAACCATCATAGCAGTGACTCATCCCTCTTCAGATGATTTCTGTATGTGGTTTTGATTAGACAAAGGGAGTTGAAATGCAATAGCATTTGCTATGCTGTCTCTTTAGCTATCCCATAGTGCTCTGGGAATCCTTTGCATGCAAAGCTTCCCCATCCCTACTTATAGGCACAAACATGCAAGCTATGTTTTTCCATGCATCTCTTTAACATGCTTTTTATTAGAAACGGTGACAGAGATTCAATAGACAGTTGTATTTTTAGGGGAAAACAAAGCCACTAGGAACTAAATACATTCATTACAATGGGGAGCTCCCCAGGCAGATAAAAGCATCACCCTCATTAAGCCTCTGGGATCCAACCTTCTTCCCACATCCACGCTGCTAGCATGAGTAACCAATCGACATTATAAGATTTCCCTGACAAGGGCTCTTCTCTACTGTTCAATCACTTTCACACAGGAGATCTGTGGAATATGATGGCAGTCTGTACTTATATTGTGATGGCAATTACTAATAAATACAATGGATATAGCTGAGCAGATCCAAGGCCAAAGGGTGACGGTACAGATCTCTAAACGTTTCAGTTCTCCATTATATGCCAAGGGAGCAGGCTCATATAGAGGACTCAGGAGAGCCTCTGTATTAAATCACCTGAATAAGGACCAGCCAGACGGATCAATACAGGGTGAGAGGCTGCATCGATTTCAGAGCCTGTGATGAAATATTCATGGCAAGACGAGTGTGTGTGTATGTGTGTGTATGTGTGTGTGTGTGTATGTGTGTGTGTGTGTGTCAGTGTTAGCAGGGTTCCTATAGAGCTGCCTTTGTAGAAACTACAATTACAAGTGGCAAACTAACATGTTATAACAAACGATATCTTCAATGCCCAATAACGGCACATCCTGATATATTGTGGCATGTCTATGTTTGCTATTTAACCCCCCGCTGACCAGCCGCCGCAGTTATATTGCGCGAATCTCCGTAGCTGTATGTCGCTTCGTGCAATAGATACAGTGGGCGCGCGCATGGCACCGGAGCTGATGCACGTGGCCGGCAGCCGCGATGTCCGCCGGCCACCCTCTATTGCTCCACAGAGAGCCAGAATGGGGATCTGTGAATGCAAACAAACAGATCCCCGTTCTGCCAGGGGAGTACAGAGTGATTGTCTGTTTCCAGTGATTAGGAACAGCGATCTCTCTCCTCCTCTAGTCAGTCCACTCCCTACACAGTAAAGACTCATACACACAATCCGATTTTCGGGCGACAGAACGTCCGTTTTTTGTTGGATGCTTGTCTCATGTTGAAAGTGAAGAGCGTACTAACAATACGAAAATTTTCGTACGACCGAATTCAACGTCAGAAGTGACATAATGTTTTGAATATTTTTGCATCTCTTTTTCATTTCTGAGCATGCATAGTTTCGGTCGTACAATTTTTTTCGCATGAAAACCGTAATAACGGAACGAAAATCGGACGTTGTGTTGTCATACGACAAAAATTTACTAGTCTGCACATCCAGCTTTTGTCTGACGCAAAATCAAAAGTGGCTGCTGAAAGGAGCATATTAATGGTAAGAATTTCGGACGACAGGCCGTCAAACGAAAATTCCCATCCGAAATTCGCGTTGTGTGTATGGGCCTTTAGAAACACCTCCCAGGGAACACATTTAACCCCTTGATAGCCCCCTAGTGTTAACCCCTTCCCTGCCAGTGTCATTTATACAGTAATCAGTGCATTTTTGTAGCACTGATCATTGTATAAATGTCACTGGTCCCAAAAAAGTGTCAGGGGTGTATAAAGGCCATTATCAAGATATTTAAGGTGATAAATTCAAATTAAAATAAAGCTATGGAGATCTTACATAGTTACATAGTAGGTAAGGTTGAATGAAGACAACAGTCCATCCAGTTCAAGGAAATACGCGAGTTAGTGTCGATTATCATTTCCCATATCCCTGTATGTTGTGTTCTTTCAGATGCACATCCAAGAGTCTTTTAAAAATATCAATACTCCCCTCTGACACCACCACTTGTAGAAGAGAGTTCCACATCCTTATCTCCCTGGCAGTGAAAACCCCCTACGCAGCTTAAGGTTAAAGCGCTTCTCCTCCAATCTCATTGTATGGCCCCGTGTTCTCTTACACTCCCTGAGATTGAATAGCTTTTTTCCTATGTTGGGATCATGATTGAGGTATTTGTAAGTCGCTATTATGTCCTCTCAAGCGTCTTCTCTAGCGAGAATAAATTTAGTGCTTATAGTCGCTCCTCGTATTTGAGGTCCTCCAGTCCCCTTATTAATTTAGTTGCCCTTTGCTGGACTCTCTCCTGCTCCAGCACATCCCTTATGAGGACTGGTGACTAGAACTGGATGGAATACTCCAGATGTGGCCGAACCAGAGTTTTATAAAGTGGCAGAATTACAGTTTTATCTCTGGAGTATATCCCTTTTTATGCATGCTAATATTCTGCTGGCTTTGGTAGCTGCAGCTTGACATTGCATGCTATTGCTCAGTCTATCTTCCACTAGTACCCCCAGATCTTTCTCCATCCTTGACTCCCCCCAGCAGTTCTTCCCTCAGTGAGTAGTTTGCATTTATGTTTTTAGCCCCCAAATGCATTATTTTACATTTCTCCACATTATACCTCCTTTGCCATTTAGTTGCCCACTCCATTATTTTGTTCAGGTCTTTCAGTAAAATGTCTATATCCTGATGTAAAGTTATTGCCCTGCTTATTTTTGTATTATCGGCAAAAACTGAGATTGAGTTACAGTGGGGCAAAAAAGTATTTAGTCAGCCACCAATTGTGCAAGTTCTCCCACTTAAAAAGATGAGAGAAGCCTGTAATTTTCATCATAGGTACACTTCAACTATGAGAGACAGAATGAGAAAAAAAAATGCAGAAAATCACATTGTCTGATTTTTAAAGAATATATTTACAAATTATGGTGGAAAATAAGTATTTGGTCAATAACAAAAGTTCATCTCAATACTTTGTTATATACCCTTTGTTGGCAATGACAGAGGTCAAACGTTTTCTGTAAGTCTCTACAAGGTTTTTACACACTGTTGCTGGTAGTTTGGCCCATTCCTCCATGCAGATCTCCCCTAGAGCAGTGATGTTTTGGGGCTGTCGCTGGGCAACACGGATTTTCAACTCCCTCCAAAGATTTTCTATGGGGTTGAGATCTGGAGACTGGCTAGGCCACTCCAAGACCTTGAAATGCTTCTTATGAAGCCACTCCTTCGTTGCCCGGGCGTTGTGTTTGGGATCATTGTCATGCTAAAAGACCCAACCACGTTTCATCCTCAATGCCCTTGCTGATGGAAGGAGGTTTTTACTCAAAATCTCACAATACATGGCCCCGTTCATTCTTTCCTTTACACGGATCAGTCGTCCTGGTCCCTTTGCAGAAAAACAGCCCCAAATCATGATGTTTCCACCCCCATGCTTCACAGTAGGTATGGTGTTCTTTGGATGCAACTCAGCATTCTTTCTCCTCCAAACACGACAAGTTGAGTTTTTACCAAAAAGTTCTATTCTGGTTTCATCTGACCATATGACATTCTCCCAATCCTCTTCTGGATCATCCAAATGCTCTCTAGCAAACGTCAGACAGGCCCAGACATGTACTGGCTTAAGCAGGGGGACACGTCTGGCACTGCAGGATTTGAGTCCCTGGTGGCGTAGTGTGTTACTGATGGTAGCCTTGTTACTTTGGACCCAGCTCTCTGCAGGTCATTCACTAGGTTCTCCTGTGTGGTTCTGGGATTTTTGCTCACTGTTCTTGTGATCATTTTGACCCCACGGGGTGAGATTTTGCGTGGAGCCCCAGATCGAGGGAGATTATCAGTGGTCTTGTATGTCTTCCATTTTCTGATAATTGCTCCCGCAGTTGATTTCTTCACACCAGGTTGCTTACCTATTGCAGATTCAGTCTTCCCAGCCTGGTACAGGTCTACAATTTTGTTTCTGGTGTCCTTTGACAGCTCTTTGGTCTTAGCCATAGTGGAGTTTGGAGTCTGAACTCCTTATCAGTATAAAAGACACCTGTCCACAACCTCAAACTGTCAAACAGGTGCCATTAATACAGGTAATGAGTGGAGGACAGAGGAGCCTCTTAATGAAGAAGTTACAGGTCTGTGAGAGCCAGAAATCTTGCTTTTTTTGTAGGTGACCAAATACTTATTTTCCACCATAATTTGCAAATGAATTCGTTAAAAATCAGACAATGTGATTTTCTGGATTTTTTTCTCATTCTGTCTCTCATAGTTGAAGTGTACCTATGATGACAATTACAGGCCTCTCTCATCTTTTTAAGTGGGAGAACTTGCACAATTGTGGCTGACTAAATACTTTTTTGCCCCACTGTATGTATCCCATCCTCTATGTCATTTATGAATAAATTAAACAGAATTGGACCCAAGACAGAACCTTGGGGTACCCCACTTAGCACTCCAGACCAGTCTAAGTACACTTTATTTATTACTATCCTTTGGACATGTCCCTGTAACCAGTTTTCTATCCAAGAACAAACCTCATGGTCCATGCCTGCAGACCACAGCTTGTATATGAAACGTTTATGGGGAACTGTATCAAATGCTTTTGCAAAATCCAGATACACCACATCTGTGGGACATACAGTATAACCTCACTAATGAACGCAAACTGTACTTGTCACTTTTGATCAGATTACACTGCTATTGATGATGAGACCCAATAGTCTCAAAGAAATATTGATCTTCTGCTGACCAGCAGTTATGTTAACAATGTCCCAGGTACACTTAAAGTCCAAGAAACACTCATCTCAGGTATGATTCTTTTCTCTGACCTGTCAGAATGGTGTGTTTCAGTTAGAGTTTAAATTATCAAACAACTTTATTGAACATGGAAGTATGGGAAGGAGGGTGAAGTCCGGATCACGATATTCGCAAAGTACACTGGATCTCAAACTATAGAGTAGGCCATAATCTCTTCTAAATCTTTCCCGAAAGTCTATCTGTCTACCTTAAATTCACAAACTGTGCTGGTTGGACTTCTGCAGAGCTCTGGCTTCTTGGTAATTGAGGGTCAAGTGCTATCTTAATCATTAATGTTCAAGGCAAGCAAACATTGTAAGGTACAGTAGGTTCCTACATATAACTTCATACTTAACCAGTCGCTCACCACATCTCCGTATGTGGGGACAGTTGAGGTTTGTTTCCTGAAGGCCTTACATCCTTTTCTCCAGCAGCAAACACCTTCAGGGGTTCCTCCTAGCAGGTGGGTTCCTTGCATCCATTTAAGAGGACAGGCTCAAGGTCTAAGAGTGACTAATTCCTTAGGATTTTTTTTTACCAAAAATATGTAGAAGAATACAGTCAGGTCCATAAATATTGGGACATCGATGCAATTCTAATCTTTTTGGCTCTATACACCACCACAAGGGATTTGAAATGAAACTAACAAGATGTGCTCTAACTACAGACTTTCAGATTTAATTTGAGGGTATTTACATCCAAATTAGGTGAACGGTGTAGGAATTACAACAGTTTGTATATGTGCCTCCCACTTTTTAAGGGACCAAAAGTAATGGGACAATTGGCTGCTCAGCTGTTCCATGCCCAGGTGTGTGTTATTCCCTCATTATCCCATTTACAAGGAGCAGATAAAAGGTCCAGAGTTCATTTCAAGTGTGCTATTTGCATTTGGAATCTGTTGCTGTCAACTCTCAATATGAGATCCAAAGAGCTGTTACTATCAGTGAAGCAAGCCATCATTAGGCTGAAAAACAAAACAAACCCATCAGAGAGATAGCAAAAATATTAGGTGTGGCCAAATCAACTGTTTGGAACATCCTTAAAAAGAAAGAACGCACCGGTGTGCTCAGCAACACCAAAAGACCCGGACGACCACGGAAAACAACTGTGGTGGATGACTGAAGAATTCTTTCCCTGGTGAAGAAAACACCCTTCACAACAGTTGGCCAGATCAAGAACACTCTCCAGGAGGTAGGTGTATGTGTGTCAAAGTCAACAATCAAGAGAAGACTTCACCAGAGTGAATATGGACGGTTCACCACAAGATGTAAACCATTGGTGAGCCTCAAAAACAGGAAGACCAGATTAGAGTTTGCCAAACAACATCTAAAAAAGCCTTCACAGTTCTGGAACAACATCCTATGGACAGATGAGACCAAGATCAACTTGTACCAGAGTGATGGGAAGAGAAGAGTATGGAGAAGGAAAGGAACTGCTCATGATCCAAAGCATACCACCTCATCAGTGAAGCATGGTGGTGGTAGTGTCATGGCGTGGGCATGTATGGCTGCCAATGGAACTGGTTCTCTTGTATTTATTGATGATGTGACTGCTGACAAAAGCAGCGGGATGAATTCTGAAGTGTTTCGGGCAATATTATCTGCTCATATTCATCCAAATACTTCAGAACTCATTGGGCAGCGCTTCACGGTGCAGATGGACAATGAACCGAAGCATACTGCAAAAGCAACCAAAGAGTTTTTTAAGGGAAAGAAGTGGAATGTTATGCAATGGCCAAGTCAATTACCTGACCTGAATCCGATTGAGCATGCATTTCACTGAAGATAAAACTGAAGGGAAAATGCCCCAAGAACAAGCAGGAACTGAAGACAGTTGCAGTAGATGCCTGGCAGAGCATTACCAGGGTTGAAACCCAGCGTCTGGTGATGTCTATGCATTCCAGACTTCAGGCTGTAATTGACTGCAAAGGATTTGCAACCAAGTATTAAAAAGTGAAAGTTTGATTTATGATTGTTAATCTGTCCCATTACTTTTGGTCCCTTAAAAAGTGGGAGGCACATATACAAACTGTTGTAATTCCTACACCGTTCACCTGATTTTGATGTAAATACCCTCAAATTAAAGCTGAAAGTCTGCAGTTAAAGCACATCTTGTTCATTTCATTTCAAATCCATTGTGGTGGTGTATAGAGCCAAAAAGATTAGAATTGTGTCAATGTCCCAATATTTATGGACCTGACTGTATATATCGACCTAAATTGATGAATAAATTAGATTTTTTTAAAGAAAAAAAATTGGGATATTTATTATAGCAAAAAGTAAAAAAAAAATGTTTTTTTTTCAAAATTGTCACTCTTTTTTTATTTATCCACTTGCTTACTGGGCACTTAGACCCCCCTCCTGCCCAGACCAATTTTCAGCTTTCAGCGCTGTCACATTTTGAATGACAATTGCGTGGTCATGCAACACTGTACCCCTATGAAATTTTTATCATTTTTTCCCACAAATAGAGCTTTCTTTTGGTGGTGTTTAATCACTGCTGGGTTTTTTTGTTTTTTTTTTTGCTAAAAAAAACAAAAAAAGACTGAAAATTTTTAGGTAAAAAACAAAACAGTTTCATAGTTTGCTATACATTTTTGAAAACAGGTAAATTTTCTCCTTCATTGATGGGCACTGATGAGGCTGCACTGATGGGCACTAATAGGCTGCACTGATGGGCACTGATAGGCTGCACTGATGGGCACTGATAAGGCAGCAATAATGGGCACTGATAGGTGGCACTGATGAGGCAGCACTGATGGGGGGCACTGATGGTTGGCACTGATGGGCAGCACTGATAGGTGGCACTGATGGGTGGCACTGATGGGCACTGGTATGTGACACTGCTAGGCAGCACTGATTGGTGGCATCGATGATAAGGCACTGATGGGCAGCACTGGTGGGCATTGATAGGTGGCACTGCTGGGCAAAGGTAGGTGGCACTGTGGGTACTGGTAGGTGACACTGCGGGCACTGGTAGGTGGCACTGGTGTGTATTGATAGGTGGCACTGGCAGGGGGCACTGGTGGGCACAGACAGCCATCTGTAGCTCTCTGTGCGAGGGACCAATGTACCTCTGACAGAAGCCGGCAATCTGCCCTTTTCTCCTACGTTCACTGACAGACGCAGCTCTTCATGACTTTGTGGGGTTTTATGTTCGTCCTATCAGGAGTTAACTAGGCAGGGAAAAGAAATCAGCTGGCCCCTCCCCTGGGGTCCGTCCTCTTTTCCTACAGTAAAACCCCCCTCACAGAGGAGCTCTCCAGTTTCAATGCCTAGTTCGCAAGGAGTTGACCTGGCTTCCCTATAGGGAACTGCGGTCCTATTGTGACCATTTTCTTTTTTTGATTTTCTTTTTTCTTTTTCTGCAATCAAGATGATCTGCTATCAAGAAGCCGGTCGGGGCATCGAGAGTCTTCGTGCTCTGTACTTTCCCCGACCTGGCCAACATGATGCGAAGCCGGCCCCAACACAGGGACCCGCCGCATCTTACCCGTTCCGTGCGGGTGGCCCGGGGCGAGATCCCCCATATCGGTCCCCTTCCCGATTCGTTCGGCAGGGCGACTCTGGGCCTGCAGCGACCCCCCGCCAAGGGTGGAAAGTCTGCATCCGGGTGGCTACCGTGGCGTCGGACTGGTAAGTGAGCGCCCTGCCTTCCTCCCCACATGGGGAGTGAAGAGGGCCCGACGTCCAGAAATGCAATTTTTTCACTGCTCCTGTAGCTGTCCGGGGTAGCCACCGGGTGGGAATCAGCCTCTCATCTTGCCCCCTGCCACCCCCCGCCCTCACCCCCCCTCCCCAGCGCTGTACCTTCGTTCAGCATTCTCATCCAGCATCGCCATGCGGTCTTCGGCCGCCATTTTGCGGCGGACTGCCGCCATTTTGCCGTAGCCGCGGACATTTTCAGTCTATGGGGCTTTCCCTCTAGCGCTCGGAGCGGCCATAATCGGTACTGCATGTTGCCTGAGAGGTGTGCTCACCCTCTAGTGCTTCCTGGCGGCCATCTTCACTGCATGCTCTGCATTCTACACGTGGCTGCAGCTTCTTCTTCTCACTGAAAACGGCGGCTGACAGAGGCAGTTCTTCTGAGCGATTTTGGCGCTATCGGGCAGCAGAAACAGCAAGTATAGCTGGGCTCCCTCTGGGCTGGTGGTGGTGGGGTGCTGTCCTCTGGACCTGTGGGTGTGTGGCTGTGTGCGGGGCGTCCCTTCCTTCATCCCATCCATCCATCCATCCCTGTAATGGCTGATCTCCCTGCTGAATCTACTGAGGTGGCTTCAGCAACCACACAGTCTGACCAAGGGGCTTTTTTCTCTCCCAGCTGCGGGACTGAGTTTATGCCGCGTGGGGATGCCGCTCCGCGGGCCCCCAGGAAGCGGCGCCCCCCCCCCCCCCGTCATCGGGGGAAGATTCTGAGCCGGAGGTGGCTTTAGGGGTCTTAGGGATCCCGGGGGATGGGCAGCACAGTGGTGTAGTGGGTAAAACTTCCGCCTGGCAGAGAAAGGTCCTGCCTGGAGTTTGCATTTTCTCCCTGTGCCTGCGTGGGTTTCCTCCGGGTACTCCGGTTTCCTCCCACATTCCAAAAGACATGCTAGCCTGTCTGATGAGTAAACGGGTGGTGACATGGGAACTGAGGACCAAGAGCCTGTGACTGACCAGGACAATGTGCTTGTAGCCACCATTATCGCTGGCATTCGCACCAAGTTGCAGTGGTTAAAACAGGCGAATTGCGGGCTGTCTATGTGTGCGGGTCTTCTAGGCTCCCCAAGGCCCAAGTCCTATCCTTACAAACAATGTTTTTTTGACCATTTCCTATACTGTGAATGGCAACAACCACGCAGTTCTCCCTCTCTGACTGCACGTTTTTTCTGAACGCTATCCTCTGAGGAGAGCTTCCGGAAGAAATGGGAATTTCCTGCGGTGGATCCGCCTATTGCACGCCTTACGAAGGCGACTGCCATTCCTATGGAGGGGACTCCTTCCTTTAAGGATCCTGCTGTTAAAAGAACAGAGGCACTTCTGCAGTCCTTGTTTTTAAATGCGGGCTCCGCGGTGCGACCTACCTTGGCTGCGGCCATGGCAGTGCAGTACCTTTCGGAGTGCATGAAGGAACTTAAGGCGGACCTGACTGAAGGTCTCCTCATGGAGGCACCGCAGAACGCTGAGTTTTTATTCCAGGGGATTGATTACCTCTGTGATGCGGCGGTGGACGTTATGCCCTTGTTGTCCAGAATTTCTATATCGGCCATTAGGCTTCGCAGAATTCTTTGGCTGCGATCCTGGTCGGGTGATCTCGCCTCCAAACTAGGTTTGGCTGGTATTCCCTTCCAGGGTGGGCGCCTATTTGGCTCACGCAAAAATTATTAAGGACTTCACGGGAGGCAAGAGTACTTTCCTCCCGGAGCTTCGTAGGCGTGAATTCGCCGTAGACAGGAGCCTTCTACGTTTGGTCAGCGGATACCTCTTCGTGTATCAGGCGCGGCAGAACACGTCCCAGTAAGGTTGCTGCAGGGGCAGTGGCAGCGCTAACCAGGAAAGACGGAAGACAAGTCTTCCTCAGCCTGATGGGTCGCCCCCACCCGATTGTCGGGTGGGGGGGGGGTGTCTTCGGGGTTCGCAAACCGGTGGTTGGCTCGCATTTTCGACCGCTGGGTCTGCGAGGTGGTGTCCACCGGGTACAGGATAGAGTTCATCTCTCTACCCCAGACAGGTTCTTCCCATCAAAATTTTAAGACTCCCGCTGGAGCGCAAACAGGCCCTCCTCAGGGCGGTGCAGGCTCTCTCAGATCAGGGAGTGATCGTACCGGTCCCCCAAGGGGAGAGGTTTCGAGGCCTTTACTCGAATCCTTTTGTGGTGCCCAAAAAGGGGACGTTTTTTCGGCCCATCCTGGATCTGAAGGCCCAAAACAAATTTGTCAGGGCACGGACAGTCCGGATGGAGTCCGTTCGGTCGGTTGTGGCCGTCCTGCACCAGGGGGAATTCCTGGCATCATCGGACATAAAGGATGCGTACCTTCATGTACCCATCCATCCGTGACATCAGCGATTCCTGTGGTTCGCTGTTGGGGATCGACATTTTTTTCATTTGTAGCTCTTCCCTTCGGTCTGACCTCCGCGCCCCGGGTGTTCACTAAGTTACTGGCCCGGTGTTGGCGTTGCTGCGGTAGAGGGGCATTGCCATAGTGGCTTACCTGGACGCTCTGCTCCTGCGAGCGGACGCTGTCTCTGCCCTGGAGGAGAATGTGAACATCGCAATGGTTTCATTGTGGGACTTCGGATGGTTACTCAACCTGCAGAAGTCATCAGTGTCTCCTTCCTGCCGTTCCGGAGTTCTTGGGTCTCATTCTGGTCACGAACCAAGCTTACAGTCGGCCGTGCGCACCCTACTATCACGCCGCCAGTCTTCTTTGCGGTTCTGTATGAGGGTGCTGGGGCTCATGGTCTCGTCGTTTGAGGCGATACCTTTTTGCCCAGTGTCACACTCGTTTGCTCCGACGAGTAATTCTGGTTCAATGGGACAAGTCCCACTGGTTCGCGGATCCTCTGATCCGGCTGGGCCCTCAGACCAGGGCGTCCCTCACTTGGTGGTTGTGGGACTCGGCCCTCACTCGAGGGAAGCCGTTCCTTCCCATCCAATGGATGATCACCACGGACGCCAGTCTGACGGGTTGGGGCGGAGTCCTGGAGCAGTCATCAGCTCAGGGTCGTTGGTCGGCCCAGGAGGCCTGTTTACCAATCAATGTGCTGGAGATGAGAGCGATCACACTGTGTCTTTCTCATTGGACGAGGAGATTGCAAGGCCGACCGATTCGGATTCAGTCGGACAATGCCACGGCAGTGGCGTATGTGAGTCAGCTGCGGAGGCAGCCCTGATTTTTGCATTGGAGCGGAATTCCATGTTCCGGCAATCTCTGCGTTTACATCCCAGGCAAGGATCCGTTGGCAGTGGCCACGGATGCCCTGGTGGCTCCCTGGAGCCGTTATCGCTTCCTGTACGCTTTTCCTCCCATACGTCTGCTTCCGAGATTGGTGCGCAGAATAGCGATGGAAGGAATTCCGACCATTCTGGTGGCCCCGGATTGGCCTCGGCGCACTTGGTACGCCGACGTGGTGCAAAGGGTGGCAGGCGCCCCCTGGCGGCTTCCGATGCGAGACGACCTCCTGTCTCAAGGACCCATCTTGCACCCTGTTTACCCTCGCTGGCTTTGACGGCTTGGCTATTGAGTTTCAGGTGCTGAGGGATAGAGGAGTGGCCGACTCCGTGATCCTCACCTTGTTGAAAGCTCGCAAGTGCACCTCTCACAACTGGAAGGCTTATATTGCCTGGTGCGAGGCGGAGGGCTACAACCCTCGCGCGTTTGTAGTTTCCAGGGTGCTGACTTTTCTTCAGCAGGGTCTGATTAAGCAGTTGGCTTTGAGTACTCTTAAGGGCCAGATCTCAGCCTTAGCCATACTTTTTCAGAGACCTTTGGCTTCGCGCTCTTTGATTCGTACCTTTGTACAAGGTGTGCGACATGTGGCGCCTAGGGTGAGATCCCCGATGGCCCCATGGGTTCTGAATCTGGTGTTTTTTTCTGTTCTTCAAAAACCACCTTATGAAAGGATCAGGGAGATCCCCTTACAACTTCTGTCGCAGAAGGTGGCCTTTTTGGTTGCCATCACTTTTGCTAGACGAGTGTCGGAATTGGCTGCCCTATCGTGCAGTCTCCTTATTTGGTGACACATAAGGATAAGGCGGTCTTGCTACCCCTTCCTTCCTTTCTTCCAAAGGTAGTCTCTTCTTTTCATATCAATGACGATATTGTTCTACCTCATTGTGCCCTCGTCCATCGCACCCGAAGGAATTCGAGTTGCATGCCTTGGACGTAGTTAGGGCCTTACGGGGTACCTGGCTGCTACAGCTTCTTTTCCAAAAGCTGACGCCTTGTTTGTTCTGCCAGAGGGCCCGCGCAAAGGTTTGGCGGCCTCTTCGGCTACGAATTCTCAGTGCATTAGAAAAACCGTGACCCATGCGTATTCTGTTCGGGGCAAGGTTCCCCCTTTTCCGGTCACGGCTCATTCTACCCGGACGTTTAGTACTCCCTGGGCCTTCAGACACCAGGCCTCGGTGTCGCAGGTGTGCAAGGCGGCCACTTGGGCCTCGGTTCACACTTTTTTTCTAAGTTTTACAAAGTTGATGTGTTTGCATCTTTGGATGCTGCTTTTGGCCGCAAAATTCTGCAGGCGGCAGTGTAGGCGCATTTGGCGCTTCCTCAGAGGTTCAGTTGGGTACAGTTGTTTGCGTTTACCCACCCCTCTTTTTTGACACAGCTTGGGGACGTCCCCACAAAGTCATGAAGAGCTGCGTCTGTCAGTGAACGTAGGAGAAAAAGGGATTTTATTAAAACTTACCGTAAAATCCTTTTCTCCGAGTTCACTGACAGACGCAGCACCCACCCCTCTGGGCTCTGTTTTGGTACGGCTTGTGTACAAACTGGAGAGCTCCTCTGTGAGGGGGGTTTTAATGTAGGAAAAGAGGACGGCCCCCAGGGGAGGGGCCAGCTGATTTCTTTTCCCTGCCTAGTTAACTCCTGATAGGACGAACATAAAACCCCACAAAGTCATGAAGAGCTGCGTCTGTCAGTGAACTCGGAGAAAAGGATTTTACGGTAAGTTTTAATAAAATCCCTTTTTTTTCCCTCACGCTGACAGCGCGAGGGAAAAAAAACAAAACGATCACCGTTATTTGTTTACATCACTTGATCAGCCGTTATTGGCCGACAGCTGATCACGTGGTAAGGGGCCAAGTCTCATAGACCTGGTGATCACAGAGTGTGCTCTCAGCAAACAGCTCATGCTCAGGAGGACGTCTATTGACGGCCTCCCGGCAGAGTAGAGCCATGATGAAGCCGTCATTCGGCTATAGCACGGATATGGAGAGGTTAAAGCACAAAAACGAAAAGCCGCAGAGGTGATCAAATACCACTAAAAGAAAGCTCTATTTGTGGGGGGAAAAAAGGACGTTGATTTAGTTTGGGTACAACGTCGCATGACCGCGCAATTGTCAGTTAAAGCGGTTGTATACCCTCCAAAGGGATTTTTACCTACAGGTAAGGCTATAATAACTAATAAGGCTTACCTGTAGGTAAAATG
This sequence comes from Glandirana rugosa, assembly GCA_018402905.1. Taxonomy (NCBI): domain Eukaryota; kingdom Metazoa; phylum Chordata; class Amphibia; order Anura; family Ranidae; genus Glandirana; species Glandirana rugosa. The sequence continues at coordinate 1,194,781 of BLSH010530744.1, forward strand.
AATATCTCCTAAACCTGTACAGTATATTCCCCCTGCAAGCAGCCTCTGACGTCACGGCGCATGCACTGTGATGTCCCGGCGAAGGCCGGGCTCATAGCGCCAGACCTTGCTGGAAACTTTGTCGGAAAGACGGGCTCCCACGCGCATGCACGGGAGTGACGTCTTGCGGCTCTGTGACGCTGGAGCCGCATACCCGGGAGCAAGATCTGAAGGAAGATGTCAGCTCCCTCAGAGGGGACAGAGCAGTTCTAACGGATCTTTTTTGTAAGGTATTTCATAATGAGCTAGTATGCAGTGCATACTAGCTCATTATACCTTCATCTTGCAGGTTTTGTTTTTTGTGTTTTTTTTTCGTTGCCTGGGTATACATGCGCTTTAAAGCGACTCAGTGCCGTGTCGCGAAAAATGGCCTGGTCTTCCTTCCAGGGCTTAAGTGGGGATAACTGTAGTTTTATTTAGCTATCCTTTACAGTACATTGCCCCCCTTCCACTCCAAGTTTTTATACTCCCCTGTCCATGATCCTGCCCATAGGGAGCACCACAGCCACCTCTACCTCTAGAGCCAAACCCTCTAGCCAGTCCTTCGCTTCTTATATGCTTGGAAAAATCCCTGTGATTCCTATGGAGCAGGGCCCTCCTATTCCTTCTGTATTGAACTGTGTTGTAATTGTACTGGCCCCTTTATATTGTAAAGCGCTGAGTAAACTGTTGGTACTATATAAATCCTGCTGTATAATAATAATAATCGGGGCTTTTTTCAGTGGGAACATGGGGGAGTGCAGTTTTGGCACCTCCAGCACTGAATGTATCTAATGGCAAGGGGTTCTGGGGTGTGCTGGAGGGTCCATTGATGCTGGCTACTGGAGCATCTATTGTTGCTTTTGGGGAGCTATTGTTGAGGGAGAGGTCTATTGCTGCTGGGGGGGGGGGTCTTATATTGCAGGGTGGTCAATTGTTGCTGGGAGGGATCTACTGTTAAGGGGTGGGTTTAGTGTTGCTGGCTGCTGGAGGGTCTATTAATGCTGGCTGCTGGGAGATCTATTATTGCTGGTGGGGGTCTATTGTTCCTGGGGTGGATCTGTTGTTGTTAGTGGGTATTGTGTTGCAGGGGGGTCTCTTGTTTTTGGGGGGGTCTATTATTGCTGGGGGGATCTATTGTTGCTTGGGGGGCTATTATTGCTGGCTGCAGGGGATCTATTTTACTGCTTTTTATATTATCATTAACAAATTCCATACAAATTACTTAGCACCACAAAATGATACTTGGTTTTGTTTTCTCTAAAAGATGGGTAGGGGGTGGAACCATGGGACGGTGCTCAAGGGTGGGTAGAAGGCGGAGACAAGGGATGATTTGGAAGAGGGGAGTACCTGCACCCTATTCGCGGAGAAAAAAAGCCCTGATAATAATATTCCTTCTCTCATTAAGATCCATAATAGACAGCCCCTTCTAAGAAATAAATGGCAATTTCTATGCAAAAAAGATCCAAGGTACCAACTGGAGAGTTTGTTATGGTGGCTGTGTGGCTCCTCATGGATCTGGTGGGAACATGGACAGGTGAGTAGAATACCTTGAAGGGGAAAAGGGGGGACCGTATGGTAAAGGATAACTTTATGGAGCTATAAAACAGATTGAATCTCCCATGAAGGCCTAGCTAGCCTAACAGACTAGAGTTCAGGCACAGCTTAGTACAGATGGGCCTCTATGCGGCATATGACAAGCGGCACCAATTCTAGATTGGTTAATGGAGTACCCTACTCCAGGAGAAGTTACAGGAATAATGCAGCTTTAGGGGACAATCAAACAGGACCCCCGGGAAGCACTTTACCTCCGCTGATTAGTTTTCGGCTAACTGTTTTGAAAGACACTGGAGATGTGATACAATTAGAGCGCGCTCCTCTGGGGAGCTGCTTGTTCACAAACACACCAGCTTCTCACACAAGAAGCTTTGATGTCCCGCTGGGTGTTTGTCACTTAGGAGTCACATTACCCAAACTCCCAGCCAGCAGCGCACTTAGAGAGGATGGATGGGGGAGAAATATTATTGCAGATTTTAGAGATGCGAAAGACTCGCGCTGCTAATACTTTCGGGTTTTAATAGTTTAATCACAACGATTAGCAGAGGGGTGACAAATATGAGACAACTTAAGGCAGCTGTGGATTAGACAGCAATGATCTGGGAGTTGTGTAGTGAAGGAGAATGACTTAAGAAGGGCAAAGTTATTATACTGATATATATACACTATATTACCAAAAGTATTGGGATGCCTGCCTTTACACGCACATGAACTTGTGGCATCCCAGTCTTAGTCCATAGGGTTCAATATTGAGTTGGCCCGGCCTTTGCAGCTATAACAGCTTCAACTCTTCTGGGAAGGCTGTCCACAAGGTTTAGGAGTGTGTCTATGGGAATGTTTGATTATTCTTCCAGAAGCGCATTGTGAGGTCAGGCACTGATGTTGGACAAGAAGGCCTGGCTCACAGTGTCTGCTCTAATTCATCCCAAAGGTGTTCTTTCGGGTTGAGGTCAGGACTCTGCGCTGGCCAGTCAAGTTCCTCCACCCCAAACTCATTCATGTCTTTATGGACCTTACTTTGTGCACTGGTCCAAATCATTTGTTGGAGGGGGATTATGGTGTGAGGTTGTTTTTCAGGGGCTGGGCTTGGCCCCTTAGTTCCAGTGAAGGAAACTTTTAAGGCGTCAGCATATCAAGACATGTTGGACAATTTCATGTTCCCAACTTTGTGGGAACAGTTTGGGGAACACCAGTGCACAAAGTAAGGTCCATAAAGGCATGGATGAGCGAGTTTGGGGTGGAGGAACTTGACTGGTCTGCACAGAGTCCTGACCTCAACCCAATAGAATACCTTTGGGATGAATTAGAGCAGAGACTACGAGCCAGGCCTTCTGATCCCCATCAGTGCCTGACCTCACAAATGCGCTTCTGGAAGAATGGTCAAACATTCCCACAGACACTCCTAAACCTGGTGGACAGCCTTCCTGGAAGAGATAAAGCTGTTATAGCTGGAAAGGGTGGGCCAACTCAATATTGAACCCTACGGACTAAGACTGGGATGCCATTAAAGTTCATGTGCGTGTAAAGGCAGGCGTCACAATACTTTTGGTAATATAGTGTATATATTTAATGGTACACACAATTTTATAGCTAAGTAATAGTACAACTGTGTTTGAAGCTGGACATACACTGGACATGCAGTGAAGTGCGACACTTTTCTGATGAATCAGCTGAAAATGGATGTCTCCGCCGGCCCACTTGTTAGATCAACTTGGATCAAAGGAGCCTGTTGGAAAATTTTCAGCCGAACAGTGGCTGCATCTAATCCTCCACTGGCGGCTGTCAGAACACAATTGCCTAGTAGGGAGATTCACCCTCTCTACTTGTCCTGTTTATCATTACCGATGAAAGTGAAAGAAAATCAAAAAATTTTGGGTTGTCCCCAGAAAAGTAATAGAGGGGAAATCTTCCAATGGGCACATTAGTTTTGGTGACTTGGGGGGTCCCCAAGATATTCTATTAATTTGCATGGATTTCCTCTCACCTCCTGTTTGGCTATTGGACAGGAAGTGAAGGGAAATCTCTGCAATGGGATGCAAAAAAAAAAAAAAAATCTGATAGGGTTATAACTCTCCCTTACTCAAAAAAAGTTTTGTCTATAGTTCTATATGAAGATTTGTAATATATAACTGTCAATCAGGCCTTGGGCCAAACACAATTCAAACAAAATGATTCTCTCCAAAAGCAGTCATTAGTCTCATCTGGCTGATGAGGTATCCCTTGTGTCCATCTCCAGGAGAACTCCTCCAGGGGAAGGAAAGGATAAGGTCTCTGCTCCTTGATGTTGCTCCCCTTCATGGCTCTCCTTCTCATGGCCAGCATTGCAACCTAGTCCCTACCACACTATATAAGAGATCCTGCCAGGCAGGAAGTGAACTCACTCTTCTTCCTGGAAGGATTTAAAGGGGTAATACTCTTAAAGGATTAGTTCACATTTAAAAAAAATAAATGAATAAATGCACAATGTGCATTTACTACTTTTTTTTAGGAGCCTGGAAAGCATTGCACTAGTAATCAGCATGCAAGGTGCCATGCAGGACTCCTGCAGACTGTCAGGCAGTGGCGGCCCATCTATAAGGGGCGCAGGGGCGCCGCCCCCCTAATCTACATGCAGAGCGCTGGAAGCATGGATTTCAATGGGATTTATTTTTGAAGCACATGATTAGAGCCTGAGGCTCTAAATGGCTTTAAAAAAGGGTGGGGTAGGGGCACAGAGCACTATGCCCTGAGCCCACCCAGTTGTG
>BLSH010530744.1:1209249-1228108 GCA_018402905.1 Glandirana rugosa
AAATATATTTGACTTCTGTTACATTGACTTCTGTTACAGAAGTCGCATGCAAGTTGTGCCAAAGGCCCAGACTGAATTTGGGTGCAGTGTGAACCTGGGCTCAGCGAAAAGTGCGAGCAAGTACCCGTCAGGAAAAGGTACCTGCTCCCAGAAGAAGAACTGACAAAAATGTTACGGGGGGGGGGGGGTGGTTTGTGGGGAGAAGGATGTGCGGCACTTTAATTTTTAAAATATGTGTAAATGATCACCTTGTAAAAGAACCCATTCCGTTTATAAATAGAAATGAAAGGCAAAATATTTGTGTGTGCGTGTGTATATATATATATATATACACACACACACAATATATAAATACATGTTTTCCCTTTTTTGATCTCAGATACATAAAAGCTAGGGGAGGAAAAACAGCAGTACACTGACCTTCCCAGTGAATGGCTGTGCAGGAAGGGGGGCAGGACCATTGTGATCATTGGAGAAGCCAGCATAGCTAAAGAACTGACCAGGGTGTGCTCTCATGCCTAGTGTGGTTAGTTTTTGATACGAAAGCAGAGGGACTGGCATGAACACCAGGGTTTTCACACAAAGGAAGCAATACAAAGAACAGGATACTTAGTACATGATACAGCAGGCACATATCAGGAATAGGAAATGTTGGGTTTATATACTCTTTATATACACTTTCTATAAACTTTTTTCCCATTTTTACAGCATTTTTACTACGATTTTGCGTTTTGCATTCTTTGATTTTTTTTTTGGGGGGGGGGGGGATTTGTTGCTAGGCAGATTTCAAAACGTAAAATGCAAATTGCAGCAAAATCATGGCAAAAATGGTGGAAAAAAGCATCAAAAAAACAACACTTGCATTTCTGGTGCAACTCCATTGAAGTCTATTGCATACAAAACGCAAACTGCAGGAAGAAAAAAGGCCCCGACCCTTTCCAAAAAACGCAACGCCGCATAACGCACAGATTAAATGGACTGTAGTGTGTTTCTGCAAACTGCAAAACGCGGTAAAAAACGTGTGAACCTAGGGTTAGTGAAGCTTAGCTTTATCTTGCATAGATTTACATATAGGCAGTTTTAGTGCAAGCTGTATTTAAATGTTAGTAGAGGAGGCATCAACACCCTCACGTTGTCCAGTTGTGTGCACAAATGTCTGGGTTTCTTGACCCTAGGGCTAAACCATAGCTCCCAACTGTCCCTGATTTCGAGGGAATGTCCCTCTTTCCTCCTCATTTGTTGCTCATTTTGGTCTGATCCATTTAGTTGTATATAAAATGCACTATTTATCTTTCAATAAAGTGTCTCCCAGCGCTAAACATTTCATCCAAATTCTAAATTGCTACATTAGTAAATTTCAAAAAAGCCGGTATAAAGGAATAATAGTGGCAAAAAAGCACTTGAGGGTTTAACTAATCTTTTTTTGGTTTAATTCTCCATTAACCACTTCAGCCCCGGAAGGATTTCACACTTTAGGACCAGAGCACTTTTTGCGATTCGGCACTGTGTCGCTTTAACTGACAATTGCGCGGTCGTGCAACGTCGTACCCAAATGAACTTTGCGTCCTTTTTTTCCCACAAATAGAGCTTTCTTTTGGTGGTATTTGATCACCGCTGCGTCATTTCTGATCACCGCTATAAACAAAAGAATTTTGCAATAAAACGCACATTGCTTACTTATGCTAAAATACAAATCAAAAAAAAATATATATAAAAAAACATTTTTTTTCAAGGTTTTTGGCCGATTTGTATTCTTTCTCATATTTATGATTTAAAAAATCGCAATCTGCGTTTATTGATTGGTTTGCGCAAAAGTGGCCGCGTTTACGGATGATGAGAATTAATTTCTGGGGTTTTTATTTTTTTTTAAATTTTTTATTAGTAATGGCGGCAATCTGCGATTTTTAGCGGTACTGCGATATTGGGGCGGACATGTCGGACCATTTTGACATTTGTTTGGGACCATTGGCATTTATACAGCGATCAGTGCTATGAAAATGCATTGATTACTGTGTAAATGCCATTGGCAGTGAAGGGGTTAACCTGGGGGGGCGCTGTAAGGGTTAACTGTGTTCCCTGGGCGTGTTCTAACTGTCACAGTGTTTGACTGGCAGGGGGAGGGGAGTGATCACAGCTTCTATTTACAGCAGGAAGGCTGTGTTCACAGCCCTTCCTCCTCACACAGAATGGAGATCCGTGTTTACTTACACGGACCTCCGTTCTTTCACTGCGGGGGGGGGGGGGCATCGCGGGTAGCTCGAGTCCGCCGCACCTGCTCCCTGGCCCTCCGCGCGCGCTCACAGTGCATGATATTGCAGCTGCCGTCGTATGGCGGCGGTTTGCGATATCGAGCCACCTTGTCGCCGTCAACCTGCAGTTGGTGGTCGGCAAGTGGTTAAGGGGCGTGGCAGGGGGTGTGTCTCATGCGTACATACTTTTGATAATAGGTGCCCCGCGTTCCCATCTTAAAAAGTTGGGAGGTATGGCTAAAGCAGTAAGGCAAGTGAGGGTGGCATCAAGCCATGTCATAACAATCCTGGTGCTAGCCCCCCAGATAGCTCTATAGCCACACATGCACATTCAAAGCGTATCTATGGTCAAAATGTAAAATCATATCATTTCCACATTGTATTTCAGTTATTTCTAGCCTACTGCTATTACTCTGAATGATCTTGAAATTAGTAAACTTACTTTGTGAAGATCCCCCGCACATTTATCCCCTAGAATTCTATGACACGTAGTCACTATACCCTGTGAGTAGGCACTGCTGTGTCACACATTTCACAGAGCCTGCCTTCTGTACTACAGAGATGATGAGAGGAGGAGTCTCAGGAGGCGGAGTCAATACAGGAATCACGCTTGCAGGCAGCAAGGTACCATGGGATATGTAGTCATAAGAAATTGAATGTAAACAGCAGAGGAGGAACTGCAAAGCAAGCAGGGAATCTAGGAAGTTGTGGAAAGATATAGCCAGGGAACAAGCAGCACTCACAACATGAAAGGATTTTTTTTTAAAATAAGCTTATATTGGATTGTCAAAAGTAACACATGTTTGTATTGCTATTACAATGCTGATGATATAAAATGAAAGTGCATGCTGTAGCCATAGATTTCCTTTAACCACTTGCCTACTGAGCTCTTTTACCCCCTTCCTGACTAGGCCAATTTTCAGCTTTCAGTGCTGTCACACTTTGAATGACAATTGCGTGGTCATGCAACACTGTATCCATATAAAATACATTTTATCATTTTTTCCCCACACAAATAGAGCTTTCTTTTGGTGGTATTTAATCACCACTGTTTTTGTTTTTTTTTTGCTAAAAAAACAAAAGAATTTTTTCATAATTTCTGATATAAAAATTTGCAAACAGGCGATTTTTCTCCTTCACTAATCTGCGCTGATGAGGCCGCACTGATGGACACTAATAGACAGCACTGATGGGCACTGATAGGCTGCGCTGATGAGGCAGCACTGGTGGGCACTGATGATAAGGCACTGATGAGGCAGCACAGATATGCGGCACTGATGGGAACTAATAGACAACACTGAAGGGCACTGATAGGCTGCACTGATGGACACTGATAGGTGGCACTGATGAAGTAGCATTGGTGGGCCCTGGTGAGGAGGCATTGATGAGGCTGCACTGATATGCGGCACTGATGGGAACTGTTGGGGCTGCACTGATCATCAGGTGCCCTGATTATCAGTGCAGATGTTCTCTTTCACACTAGCCGGTTACCGGCTCTCTGCTCTCCTCACATTGTGACAGCACGAGGAAAGGAGTGCTGATAACCGGCAAGTGTGTTTATATCATGAATGATCAGCTGTGACTGTACACAGCTGATCATGTTGTGAAGAACTGCTGTGATTGGCTCTTTATCCCAATCTGAGATCAGCTGTGTCCACAGGCGCGATCACGGAGAGGATGTCTTATGATGCCCTCCCAGAACTGGCTAACCGCGCTGTAGCCGTCATGTTGCTATAGCGCGGTCGGCAAGTGGTTAAATTGGATCTTCACTGCATCTGAGCACCACAAGCCAAAACACTATTTAATTCATTTTTAATATTCAAAGCAAAATCAAAGCAAAATCTTGCATCCATCCATGTCTATATGCTTTATTTTGTTGAGAAATCACTTTGAAAAAACACCCCCCTAGCTTTTCTGGCCTTGGCCATCTTTAGTAAGGGCAAATGATTTATGTAGCATTTACTTCCTGGAATCCATCTGGCCTTAGTTATGGGAGAGTGTGCTTAGGAGACTGTGCTTAGCTATGAAAACCCCTCCCTCCCTCCTGAATACTCCTGGGATGTATGACATCATTTGCCTAGGCAAGAAACAAGGGAGTTACTATAGAAGTGTATTTTTAAAAAGCTTAAAACAAGTAAATATGATATACATTCCTAGCTATTTATTAATGCTAGCAGCATGAGGAAAATAATCAATGTTGGGAGAGCGAAGTTCCACTTTAAGCTGGCCATACACTGTTTGAATTTTGGACAATTCAGAGGAATCAGATGAAAGTCTACCAGTGGGTGGACCTTCTGGCTTGATAAAAGCTGATTACTCAATTGACTTTTGTCATAGTAGCAGGGCAGAAAATTGACAGCTGAACAGTGCCTGCAACCAACAGCCCAGCAGAGGGTATTTGTCCACCCTTGTCATTTGTGTGGATGGAGGAATCATTTCATTCTGCATGGCCCGGCAGTGGTGGAAGGAGGAGGGGGGCTAAATTTCGCCACGGCAAAGTCTTCCAGAAGTTAGGACGGGTACTTGTCAAAAACAGAAACCCATCCCCCCCACCGAAAAGTGCCAATGTGGCAGCGGAATAGGGGAGGAAGCAAACAAGCGGCACTTCCCCTTTTGGATGGAGCTCCGTTGTAACCTTTTACATCTTAATTTTGCCTTGTCTGGCCACCTTTGGACATGTATGAACACCAGTAACAAAGAAATGGCCCCTGCCCCCAACTATAACTGGCCTTCACAGCAAAGGGCGCATGGAAGGGCAAACGCACAAAAGACAAAACCAGAGAAAATTCCCAACTTAACTCACCAACCAGTCTGCTAACCAAGCAAATTAACCTATCCAACAGTCTACATTAAAAACAGGGGTTTAGTTAGCACACATTTGCAAACACATGCGTAAGCTGCAAGGCCTCTTCACAGCACCATGTGCATCGCTTGCAGTCCTACCACTACTGAATTTATGAGTGTATCCACAGTGGGATCACATGCATTCTAATGGATAGATGAGGGGCAGGTGGGCCAGGGGGTAGCCCAGTCCTCCTTAAAGGCACAGGGGGCACCAGCACATAGCACAATGGCAGCAAAGGTACCCAGCCTGTCCCCTGACCAAATTTGCACCAGTAACAAAGAAATGGCCCCTGTCACCACCTATTACTGGTGTTCCCAGCAAGGAGCATATATAAGGGCAAACGTATGAAAGACAAAACCAGAGAAAATCCAAGCTCAACTCACCAACCAGTCTGTGTTAAAAACAGGGGTTTAGTGAGCACACATTTGCAAACGCATGCATAAGCTACAAGGTCGCTTCATGGCACCCTGTGTATCGCATGCAGTCCTTGAGCTTGGAATTTTCTCTCGTTTTGTCTTTCATGCATTTGCCCTTCCATGTGCTCCTTGCTGTGAAGGCCAGTTATAGTTGGGGGCAGGGGCCATTTCTTTGTTACTGGTGTAAATTTGGTCAGGTGACAGGCAAGGCATCTTTGCTGCCATTGTGCTATGGGCTGGGTGTCCAGGGTGCCCCCTGTGCTTTTAAAGTGGACTGGGCTACCTCCAGGCCCACCTGTCCCTCATCTATCTATTAGAATGCATGTGATCCCACTGTGGATACACTCATACATTTAGTAGTGGTAGGACTGCAAGCGATACACAGGATGGTTGCCGTGAAGAGGCCTTGCAGCATATACATGCGTTTGCAAATGTGTGCTACCTAAACCCCTGTTTTTAATGCAGACTGTTGGACGGGTTAATTTGGTTGGTAAGCAGACTGGTTGGTGAGTTGAGCTTGGAATTTTCTCTGGTTTTGTCTTACATGTATGAACACCCATCCACCGCAAGGCTTAGATACAGCATTTAGGGTAAAGGCCTGCAAAGCCTCTTCTCTGTAGTACAGACCCATAAACTACATGTCATACCCAAAACCGGTGGGTCACATCTGACCTGATTACCCTAAGCTAGGGGTGCCCAACCTTATGAAGAACAACGGAAACTTAAGTGATTTGGTAACCAGTCAGGACTACAATGAAATGAATTGGTTCAGAATTTCTCATTTTTTTTTTATTTTGAATAGCTCTGCTCTATGGGCCCTCTGATCTCATTCACCCAGATGGAGGGAAACGAATCCCCTTCCTTTTTTTTTTTTTTTTTAGTAGATCGGATTGGAGGTAGGCGGGTGTAAACAGACACTTGTCCGTTTATACAGAAGTGAATGGAGGGTTCAACAGACAGGCAAACCTGATCAGACCGATCTAGTGAAGGGGCCTAAGGCTGCTTTGACACTGATGCACTGCACAGTGCACCTGCGACTTTCCTGCAGGGTAGCTGCACTTTGCCATAGACTTTTACTATATGTTACAGGTGGGGTGCACTTTCTGAAAGTGCCCCAAAACTCCTGCATTCAGTAAATAGAAAGAGTAAGTATATAGAAGGTGTGTGCTCTGTACATTTTCCCTTGTCATAACAGGTCAGTGGTGACTGAGTCCAGAAAGGGGTTAAGCAGACAGTGAGCAGAAGGTTAGGAACTATCGATCTGGGCTCTGGCTGAGGTTCAGCTTATTGCACTGGTGCCTAGCCGAAAAGCCTTCATACTTTGTTCGTCTCTAAGGAGAGTACTGTGTTTATTGTGCTTTCTACACAGCGGCCGGAGGACGCTCCAGCGCTCAGGTCTAATTATCCGAACAGTGTGTGTGTAATTACACAGCCGCTCGCAGGGCCTCCAGGCCACAACACTTTAAATGATACAATAATATGAAGAGGGTCTTGTTATTGCCCCCTTACATCTTGGCACACAGCGAGCTTTGTATGGGGGCACTGCCTTGCTGTGACTGCTAAGGAATGCATATTGCCATGTCAAGCTACACACAGGCTACTCATAGGTCCTACAAGTCCTCCCATTGGGCCCAAATCCTTCCGGCCTCTTTGCTCCTCAGCTGGACTGCTGTTACATAAATGTATTATGTTTAGATTTTTCTATACTGTATGTTACAATGCACTTTTCAATGCTTCATTCCAAAAACTTGCTTTGATGTTCTTCATAGCAACTAGTCACAGGTTTGCTTTCATTTTCAAACTCCAGAAATTTGTGGACTAAGGACAGTATAAACCAGCCTTTCTCAACCTACTGGTCCAAAGTAACTCTTGAAATCATTTTGAGGTCTCAAGGAACCTCTGCTAAAAATTATTATATCTATATTTAATTGTACAAATAGCATGATCAGTAAGCTGTTGAAAGTTTTAAATATGGAAGACTTGGAATATTTGACAACCAGAGCAGATTCTCAAGCAGTGTTTCTCAACCTTTTTGTCAAGGTACCCTTTAAAATTCTGCACAATCTCAAGGCACCTTATTCTAAAATGTAAAAAATGAAACTAATATTTTTACACAGCAACATCCTCACATGTAGGGCACCCAACATGATTTATTCTTCCAAATCAAACATACCTTTGCACACTGTTACTGACTAGTCATTTCCATGTTTCTCTTCTTCTTCAGGTTCTTTCCATCACTTAGCTTATGTGACCCCAGGGCTGATGGCCAGGGCAGCAGAGGGAAAACAAGGATGCTGTGCAGGCACCCGATGTCCTCCTTATCAACCACAAATACTGAATGGACCCTCTGCATACTGCTGCACCATTCCCACCAAACTATGCAATGAAAAATGGGAATATTTAGCTTACATATATTGCAATACATGTTTAAGCTGACCAGCTCTGTCAAAGTAATCCCTCTTCTGGCCAGTCCTACACTGCCTGGCCACTGCAAATGCTACGGTGGACACCATGCCAACCTGGGGCATAAAGACACAAGGTGGGGGAGAGCTACTAGGTTCAGGTCTGGTCACTGACCTGCATACAACAGAGAAAAGATATACCTGTGCTCAAAGCCCTAGCTTTGTTCATGTATTTGAACTATCAGGTGTTAAAGGGGTGTGACCATATGTTAACACTACAAATACAGAATGGATCCTCTGCACACTGCTGCACCCTTCCCAGCAAACTATGCAATGAAAAATAGGGATGTTTAGTTCACATATATTGCACCACCATTGCTCCATGGTAGCATTTGCAGTGGCAAGGCAGTGTAGGACTGCCAGAAGTGGGATTACTTTGATGGAGTTGGTCAGCTTAAACATGTATTGCAATATATGTGAGCTAAATAGCCCTGTTTTTCATTGCATAGTTTACTGGGAAGGGTAGCAGTGTGCAGAGGGTCCATCCAGAATTTGAAGTGTTAACATGTGGTCACACTCTTTTAGCACCGGATAGTTCAAATACATGTACAAATCTATTGGGATTTGAGTACAGGTATATCATTTCTCTCCTTGTCAACCAATGACGTAATTGGTTGTAGGACACGGGTGGCTAGAAGGTTGTAATGGTGCACAATGAAAACCTGTTTCTTTGTGTTACTAAAAGCCTTAATCCACCGGCTGGTTTGTATACAATTTTTGTCCAGCTTGTTGGCATTTTGCCAAGACACCCCTGTAGAAACCTGAAGCCTGGGTACCCTAGTTGAAAAATGCTTCTCTGTACACTAGTCATCAGTAGAAAATTGCCCCATTGCATGGAGCTCAGTTGATAAATGCCTTCATACATTGGTGGTCAGTGGAGAAATAGCCCCTTATGTTGGTGGTCAGTGACGAAAAGCCCCTCCCCCCCTTACATTGATGGTCAGTGAAGATATACCACATTGGTGGTCAGTGGGGAAACTACCCCTTTTTTTAGTGGTCAGTGGAGAAATACGCCCTTATGTTGGTGGTCAGTAGATAGATAACACTTTATATTGGTGGTCAGTAGAAAAATACCCCCTTACATTTGTGCTCTGTGGAAAAATACCCTTTTACATTGGTGGTCAGTGGGAAAAAAAGCCCTTTTACACCGGTGATCAGTGCAGAAAAGATATCATTGGGAAAATGCCCCCTTACATTGGTGGTCATTGTAAGTGGTCAATCGATCTGTTATTGTTTTAGGAACCCCTGGTAAAGTCTAGAAGAACCCTGGTTGAGAAAGCCTGGAATAAACAGTGAAAGATTGTAAGCTCTAAAAAGCAGGACCCTCTTATCCCTCTTGTACTGGCACCTTCCATTTTGTAAAGTTCTGTGCAAACTGTGGCACTATATACAGTTGTGCTAGAAAGTTTGCATACCCTGGGAGAATATACAGTATGTACTATTTTTAAAGAAAATGTGATGGAATTCATAATCAACTGTACGTCATAACAGAATGGTGCAATCATAAAACAAAACATGGTAACATGTAAACACATGAAATGCCCCCTGTTCAAAAATGTCTCCAAGTCAAGCAAAGTCTTTGGTTGTCATGCATGAACATGCGGAGTTTGAAATCTATCCAGAGTGGCTCGATAATATTAAGATCAGGAGACTGTGATGGCTACTCCAGAACTTTCACCTTTTTGTGGAGGGTCAACTACTGAAGGGTCAACTTGGCCTTGTGCTTAGGGTCATTGTCATGCAGGAAATTCAAAGAGTGCCCCATGCACAGCTTTAGTGTAGAAAAATGCAAATTGTCTGCCAGTATTTTCTAATAACATGCTGCATTCATCTTGCCATCAATTTTCACAAGATTCCCCGTGCCTTTAGAGCTCACATACCCAAAAAACATCAGTGAGCCACCAACAGGCTTCACAGTGGTGATGGAATGCTTGTCACTATAGGCCTTGTTGATCCCTCTCCAAACATAGCGCTTATGGTTGTGACCATAAAGCTCTATTTTGGTCTTGTCACTCCAGATTACAGTTTGACAGAAGCTGTGAGACATGTCAAGGTGTTGTTGTTGTTGGGCATTTTGTATCCAGGATTTTTTGTAGCATTGGCACAGTAAAGGCTTCTTTCTGGTAACTCAACCATGTAGCTAATTTTTGTTCAAGTATCGTCATATTGTGCTCTTTGAAACAACCACACTGTCTGTTTCCAGAGCAGACTGTATTTCTCCAGAGGTTACCTGTGGTTTTTTTTTGTATCCTAAACAATTCTTCTGTCAGTTGTGGCTGCAATCTTTCTTGGTCTACCTGACCTTGGCTTGGCATCCTCAAATTTTCCACTTCCTAATAAGTGATTAACAGTACTGACTGGCATATTTAAGGCTTTGGATATCTTTTTATATCATTTTTTCATCTTTATAAAGTACCTTGTTATGCAGGTCTTTTGAGAGTTCTTTTTTGCTCTCCATGACTCAGTATCTAACCTGCTAAGTGCATCCACGTGAGAGCTAACAAACTCACTTACTATTTATACACAGACACATACACAATTTAAAAAGCCACAGACGTGGGACATTAACCTTTGATTGCCATTTTAACCTGTGTGTGTCACCTTGTGCGTGATAATAAATGGCTTCATATGATCACTGTCCTTAAATAAAAGATAGTTTTTTGGCATGATCAGTCATATTTTTATTATCAATGTCAAAATGTCACAATTTCTGCCAGGGCATGCAAACCTTTGAGCACAACTGTAAATCCTGTATAATAATGCTTTGTGTTGAATCTAGCATTCCTTTTTTTATATTGCAGGGGGGTTTCAGGTATGTGGAAAAACATGGAAATGGGCCCTTTGAACATTGATACATGGTCTGTTATTTTTCCCATCAAATACAATGAAATTGTGATCAGGAGAGTGTTAAATTGTTGGGAGGTATAGAAAACTAACCAGCAAATAACCATCTATATATGAAAAAGGTTTGATCAATTTCTTAGTCTTTTTTTTTTTTAAAAAGCTAAACTTACATTTTTTTTTTTTTAGGTATTTGCTTTGTAAAAATAAATCACCTCTAATGCTAAGTGTCCCACATGCGGGGATACTGCAGCAATATGTAAAACTCTTAGTTCCATTTTGCCATTCAAGTGTAAGCGTTGAAGCTTCCAGTTCTGGCCGTCATATGGTGAAGGGTCAATACATGACACAAATCATTTTGTATACTTTTCTTAGAATACAAGGCATTCTGTGATTGGGCGAGGGTAACTCATGATGTTTATCTGCCCTCCTCTCATTGCAGACAATAGTTCTTATGTAAAGCAAACTACAGAAAGTCCTCCCTGCCTGTTTACATCCATATGCAGGTCTTGATCAGCCAAATTGTTTTGGGATTCTTCCCTTGAGTAGGGATGGCCAAGGGATGGCCAAGGGATGTCTGGGGCAGTCGGGTGAATGGAGGCATATGATTTTTTTTCCGAGTCAGACTGTAGCCAGTCAAGTCAAGTCAAGTGAACTTGACTTGGCCTAAAACACTATGTACCTGTGTTGGCCTTCAAATCTATCTCTGTGTCTCTGTGGAGCCCCCCTTGGATCCTAGATCCAGGCTGTACATGCAAACTTCCCAACAGTCAGAACCCAGATACCATTGAAGTGTCCCAGGATTTTGATTCTTGTTTCTTACAGATCTGGGTTGTGTCCCACTGGCAGCTGTCATCAGGGGGCCCAACCATTCCAAAACTTTGATCCACACCCTGTTTGAAGCAGAGAAGGAATCATGTACCATTTTTGGGGAAGGAAGGAGCCTGAAAGGGACAGGAACAAAGTTCTGGGTACAACACTATTTTCTGGTGCTGTTTTGCTGCTGACTAATATATGTGCAGCCTGGCAGGCAAACAGCACCCCTTCATCTGATTCATTTTACAGCAGCCTGCCTGGCTACAAGGCCACCAAGTTCAATAGATATCTAAGGCGAGCTGCCAGCAGAGCGTATTTCATCTGCACCATGCTTTAGTCTGCTATAGAAAAAAGTATTTACACCTGGCTGATCTTATACCTACCTTATTTCTGATGAAAAGATAAAAAGATCTTAAAATGAAAACAGGAGAATAATAAGTGAACTGTCAGGGCCTAAATTTGAACCTGGAACCCCCTGCCGTATCAGGCAATGTGTCTTCTTGCTGAACTACCTGGAATGTTGGATAGACAATTCCTTGAATGATCCTGTCTTAAACCTTGTTTGTCTGGAACCCTGAACTCTCTGCTCCTCCCATGAACTTCCCTATTTAAGTCATGTCTCTGCACTTCCTGTTTGCAAGATTATTGTGCTCTCTCCAGCCAGTATCTTGGTCCTGTCTTCCACGCTGCCGTCCATATTTTGCTACCACTCGTTATCGACCCTTGGCTTGTTTACTGACTATGCTTCTGTTTGATCCCAACCTGCCTACAGTGAGGGAAAAAAGTATTTGATCAAGATACACAAGAGAATCTCGTCAATGATCTCAAGGCAGCTGGGACCATAGTCACCAAGAAAACAATTGGTAAAACACTACGCCATGGTGGACTGAAATCCTGCAGCGTCCGCAAGGTCCCCCTGCTCAAGAAAGCACATGTACAGGCCCGTTTGAAGTTTTCTAATGAACATGTGAATGATTCAGAGGAGCACTGGGTGAAAGTGTTGTGGTCAGATGAGACCAAAATAGAACTCTTTGCCATTAACTTTTTGTTTGGATGAGGAGGAATGCTGCCTATGACCCCAAGAACACCATCCCTACTGTCAAACATGGTTGGTGGAAACATTATGCTCTGGGGATGTTTTCTGCTAAGGGGACAGGACAACTTCACTGCATCAAAGGGACGAAGGACGGAGCCATGTACCATCAAATCTTGAGTGATAACCTCCTTCCCTCAGCCAGGGCATTGAAAATGGGTCGTGGATGGGTACTCCAGCATGACAATGACCCAAAACACATGGCCAAGGCAACAAAGGAGTGGCTCAAGAAGAAGCACATTAAGATCCTGGAGTGGCCTAGCTGGTCTCCAGACCTTAATCCCATAGAAAATACATGTAGAGAGCTGACGGTTCGAGTTATCAAACGCCAGCCTCAAAACCTTAAGGAGTTGGAGAGGATCTGCAAAGAGGAATGAGACAAAATCCCCCCTGAGAGTGCAAACCTGGTGGACTACAAGAAACGTCTGACCTCTGAGATTGCCAACAGCGGTTTAGCCACCAAGTACTAAGTCATGTTTTGCGTAGGGGTCAAATACTTATTTCACTCATTAAAATGCAAATCAATTTATAGCTTTTTGAAATGCGGTTTTCTGAATATTTTTGTTGTTGTTCTGTCTCTCAATGTTAAAATAAACCTTCCATTAAAATTATAGACTGATCATTTCTTTGTCAGTGGGCAAATATGCAAAATCAGCAGGGAATCAAATACTTTTTTCCCTCACTGTAACTGCTCCTTCTGGTGGGGCGATCCTGAGGACCGCGACCTGGTACTAACATGCAACAAAATCCATCTTCACCATCATGAGCTCTGGTGAACACCGGTTACTACTTAGACTCCGCATTTCAGATGAGCCCGCATCATTCACCAGGGTGACTACCCGTGTACCTATCCTGCTGGTGGGTGGTAGTTCCACTACTGCTATAGCAACTGGTCTTCGAGCCTGACTCCTGATCATGATATGAACAGTAAAAGACCCAAAGTAGTCCTTTCGGGTAAAACGGAAATGCAAAGGCTGTATGCTGCGCACTGGTAAAGTCAAGGTATCCATGAGAAACAAAATTAAAGGATAGTGAATAAACAAATAAAATTTGCTTCCATATAAACCATGAAGTAACATTTATTGTGTGGCCATAGATAAAGCACACAGTCCGGATAAAAACACAGTCATGTATGAACGACACAGTCTAATTTAAATGATAAAAGCACAAGTCTCATCCAACCTCAAACACTAAATGGAGGGCCCAGCACTTATGATGGGAACAGGCTCAAGGTTCACATAGCAGCCGGAAGGCTCACTGGGATCAGCTGTTGGTGCCCCACAGGAAAGGCACACATCAGTGTGGTGTTTAGTAAGGCTAGAGCCCCCCAAGAAGATCGCTCACAGGATGGAGACAATAATGCGCCAGGGCAAGGTAGATGACGTGGCCCCTGTGTCATGGATGTCTTGACTTTACCAGTGCGCAGCATATAGCCTTTGCATTTCTGTTCTGGATCTCCACTTCTCCAGTGCAATGCATGCAGCACATGACATATGTGTGGTAGTAACATGCATCCTAACTGCTAGCCCATTCTATGGATGAGCACCTTGGGTCTTTTTGTTGCACTTTTGGGTAAAACAATACCGTTAAACCTTTGCAGAACTACACTATATTAAAAAAAGTATTGGAATGTCTGCCTTTATATGCACATGACCTTTAATGACATCTTAGTCTTAGTCTATAGGGTTCAATATTGAGTTGGCCCACCCTTTGCAGCTATAACAGCTTCAACTCTTCTGGGAAGGCTGTCTGCAAGGTTTAGGAGTGTCTATGGGAATGTTTAACCATTCTTCCAGAAGCAAATTTGTGAGGTCAGGCACTGATGAGGACGAGAAGGCTTAGCTCACAGTCTCCACTCTAATTCATCCCAAAAGTGTTCTATTGGGTTGTGGTCAGGACTCTTGGCAGGCCAGTCAAGTTTCTCCACCTCAAACTCGCTCATCCATGCCTAATGGACCTTGCTTTATGCACTGGTACAAATCATTTGGTGGGATTATGGTGTAGGGTCGTTTTTCAGGGGTTGGGCTTGGCCCCTTAGTTCCAGTGAAGGGAACTCTTAAGGCATCAGCATACCAAGACATTTTTGGGAATGGCCCCCTCCTGTTCCAACATGACCTTGCACCAGTGCACAAACAAGGTCCATAAAGACATGGATGAGCGAGTTTGGGGTGGAGGTACTTGACTGGCCTGCACAGAGTCCTGACCTCAATCCAATAGAACACCTTTGGGATGAATTAGAGTGGAGACTGCGAGCCAGGCCTTCTCGTCCAACATCGGCGCCTGACCTCACAAATGCGCTTCTGGAAGAATGGTCAAAAATTCCCATAGACACACTCCTAAACCTTGTGGACAGTCTTCGCAGAAGAGTTGAAGCTGTTATAGCTACAGAAGGTGGGCCAATTCAATATTGAACCCTACAGACTAAGACTGGGATGCCATTAAAGTATCATGTGTGTGTAAAGGCAGGTGTCCCAATACTTTTGGTAATATAGTGTATCTGGTAAAAAAAAAAATAGCTTGATTGTTAAAGTAGTTGTTGTCCCCAACCAGTCATTCATGAGCCCTGTGGCTCCTTCCTACTTTTGCTGATGCTCAATACACCCTCTCGGTGGGTGCCTGTTGTTTCATGCTATATGCGACTCTAAACTATGAAGGCAATCCATAGTTTTATTTGTTATCTTTTTTTTTTTAGCATATTTATTACTCTAAGGTTGGGATCACACCATTGCGAATTTATTGGATGCGAGTTCCCTGCATCCAATTCGCAATAGCAGGAGATTTTGACCGGCTCTCTATGAAGCCGGTTCACATATCTCCTCAGCGGGTCCGGTGCGATTTGCAGAAAAATGCTGTGCGTCTTTTGGTCCGTTTAAGGTCCGAATTCAGCCCAAAATTCAGGCTGAAATTGGACCTGAAACGGTGAACCAGGACGCATCGGACCCCTGCTGTGAGTCGCATGCGGTTCATATGTGAACCTAGGCTTAAGGCTACTTTCACACTGAGTGGCAGCCGCGGTCGCGGTAAAACCCTGCTAGTTTTAGCAGAGTTTTACCAGCGATAGGGCTCCGCTATGCGGGCAGGAGCGCTGCGCTTTTAACCCCCCACAAGGGGTTAAAAGTGCCAGTGCTCAGCACTACCGAGGCGGTGTGCAGCCGCTTCGGAAGCGCTTGCCATTCATTTCAATGGCAGGGGCGGTAGAGGAGCGGTATATTACTGCTCCCCTCACTGCCCCAAAGATGCTGCTTGCAGGACTTTTTGTAACGTCCTGCAAGAGCACCGCCCCAGTGTGAAAGCACTTAGGGCTTTCACATTGGGGTGGATTGGGGGGGACTTTTGAGGCGCTTTACAGACGCTATTTTTAGGTAAATAGCGTCTATAAAACGCTTCGGTGTGAAAGTAGCCTTAAGGTTACCTCTTAAAAGAGGAGGAGGAGTCTTATTTGACATTGACCTCCCCCCTACTAGTAACACTAGGCATTTTTTCCTCCCTCTTGCCAGTTGGACAATATTTAACCATGTTCCTTTTAGGAAACACCCTATATCCAGTGCCATTTACCCACATTTACTTGCTGGAAGATATCCATATGGGGCATCAACTTCTGCCTGAGTTAAGATTA
The DNA here is from genome assembly GCA_018402905.1 of Glandirana rugosa. Classification (NCBI taxonomy): domain Eukaryota; kingdom Metazoa; phylum Chordata; class Amphibia; order Anura; family Ranidae; genus Glandirana; species Glandirana rugosa. The sequence goes on from BLSH010530744.1 coordinate 1,225,588, forward strand.
AAGGAGAAGATTGAGGTTCACAAAAAAACACATACTTACCTCTATGATGCTGTAACTGTCCCACGTCAGCTCTAAGCTGGAAAAATGAGCAAGCAGCCGTAACTGTCAGCCACCCCTCCCCATACAGTTAGTAACACACACAAGGAACACAGTTAACCCTTAGAGAGCCCCCTGCAGGTTAACCCCTTCACTGCCAGTGGCATTTATACAGTAATCAGTGCATTTTCATAGCACTGATCGCTGTATAAATGCCAATGGTCCCAAAAAAGTGTCAAAATGGTCCGACATGTCCTTCACAATATCGCAGTTCCGCTAAAAATCGCAGATCGAAGCCATTACTAGTAAAAATAAATAAATAAAAACCCCAGAAATTAATTCTCATCATTCGTAAACGCTGCAACTTTTGCGCAAACCAGTCAATATACGACGATTGCGATTTTTTTTTACCAAAAATATGAGGAAGAACATAAATCAGCTAAAACCGATGAAAACATTTTGTTTTTATATTTTTTTTGGATTTGTATTTTAGCAAAAAGTAAGAAATATTGTTTTTTTGGCAAAATTGTCACTCTTTTTTTGTTTATAGAGGTGATCAGAAATGACACAGAGGTGATCAAATACCACAGAAGAAAGGTTTATTTGTGGGAAAAAAGGAAGCAAATTTCGTTTGGGCACAACGCAAATGTCCGCGCAATTGTCAGTTAAAGTGACGCAGTGCCGAATCGCAAAAAGTGCTCTGGTCCTAAAGTGGGAAATCCTTCCGGGACTGAAGTGGTTAGGCATTTTGGATCTCAACTTGGGAGTGCAACCATCCGGATTTCTTTTTCCTTTGTTTGCCATAGCTGAGACTGGGTGAGCACTCTACACGAGGAGATCATGCCATTTGTGCCGACTCACCTTTGAGCAGCGTGAGTATGTGTTGGCGGGGCATTGTCATTTATTGGCCGGCAATTAAAAAACAGTGTAAATGACATTTTCTTTTTCCTTTGTAAATGTCCCTCTTGCTTGTGTACATCCTACAGGTTCACTACTTCACAGGCAGGTTGAAGCCCCCCCCCCCCCAGCACAATTAAACAAATTGTGCATTTTTAATGTGTTACTTTAAGACTTATTAAAAGAGCTGCTCCCCACTGAATTGGTTTCTCCCTTGGCAGTGCCCAGCTCCCCATGCCCTGTTTAGCAGTCTCTTGCCTATTAGCTCTGAAAATGGAGAGAATTAGCTTTCAAGATTGACTTCAATGGGACTTGTATTAAAGTTTGCAGTTTGTGGATTTTTGGACACTTGCCAAAAAACTCTCTCAAATAAAACCCAAGATTTGCAAATCCCTATTCATTACTAAAGATCATTTATCATTTATTCAGTAACATGGAAGAATAGGCATGTGAAAAGATTGTTTGTCTACTAAAAAATTGCCAGAAAATTCAAACTGGACAGATTGATTTTTCTGGCAACTTTTGCAAGGATTGATTTTCTAAAATAAGAGCTATCTGAAGACTTTTATGGGTAGCCTAAAGGCTTAGATACTAGGATGATTTTACTCTGTTACTATTGAGAGATTTTGCTTTTGATTGCAGTTACCTCATTTTAAACACATGGAAATCAAGAAACTGCAAATGCAGTGATTGGCAACAAGCAGTTAAATTGCTCAGTAGCATGAGTCCTAGCGCCTCATTATATTTCAGCATCTGCCCCATATCCATTATACCTTCCTATCCCTCCTTAAAACCAATTGCAGAGCTCAGCTATCAATGTATCAATGACCCTCGCTCTGCACTTTGACCCTTGTGGTTTAGAATGTCTTTATACTGAATGATAACCTACTGGTTCTGTTTTTCTTCCAGTGAGTCTAATTAGACTGTTAGCTCTATGGGGCAAGAGCTTTCTTTTACTAATTCCTCTATGATACTGATAGAAATTATTCCTCATTTGAGAACAGATAGAAATAGGTGTACAGTATTATTGATCTGATCATCCTCTGTGTTTTACTTCTTAATTTCAGTCCACGTTATCTGTTTTCTGTCATTTATCCATAGCATAGCAGTATACAAAAACATTTCAGTATCATATGAAAATTCTAGGTGAAAAAATAATTTTACAACCCCCCAAAAAAAGTTCCCCAAATTCTGAAGCCATGCCAGGGCTTGATAAAGGTGATCTTGTAAAGAGTCTTTATTAAGTTTGGTCTAATTTCTCCCACTATAGCTGGAAAATAAAGGACCTGATCTCTGATTGGTATTTGTTGCTGTCCAACAGATAAAGGATGTCTGTTGCTACTTGTTCCAGGTAATCTGTCAAAATCAAAAAGGTTGATTTTCTGGGCGAATGGGTAAGAGGCTGTCAAAAATAGCATTGGAAAATTGCATGGGGGTGGGCACTGTCCCGTGGAACATGTATCAATGCAAAAAACATTGTTTTTTTTTTTTAATATTCCATTTGTCCAAGATCATGGATTTTTTAAATGGTGAGGCATTGAAAATGACCAAATAACTTGCCTGGGGGGGGGGGGGGGGGGGGTTGCCC
>BLSH010530748.1:7236-21702 GCA_018402905.1 Glandirana rugosa
CGGTCTTGAGTCCCTAACATCGGTCCTGTGTCTCTGACATCGGTCTTGTGTCCATAACATCGGTCCTGTGACCCTAAAATATGTCCTGCTCCCTGTCCCTGTGTTCTGGCTACAGTCTCTGTGTCCTGGATAAAATCCATGTGTCCTGGCTACAATACCTGTGTTCTGGCTACAGTCTCTGTGTCCTGTATAAAATCCCAGTGTCCTGGCTACAATACCTGTGTTCTGGCTACAGTCTCTGTGTCCTGGCTACAATCCCTGAGTTCTGGCTCCCTGTCCCTGTGTTCTGGCTACAATTCCTGTGTTCTGGCTAAAAGTCCTGTGTTCTGGCTGCTGCATTTGCCACCCTAGGCTTATACTCAGGTCAATAACTTTTCCCAGTTTTTTGTGGTAAAATTAGGTGCCTTGGCTTATATTCGAGACGGCTTATACTCGAGTATATACGGTACATTATTTTACAGAAAACAGCCCTAAATATTGTACAGATTTGATGCACAATATGTAAACTTGTCTACTAGACTGCACTTTTAGATGGAGAGAACAATCAGGTTTTATTGAGTAATACAAATGATTGTTTACAATCCAGTGGCCCAACCTGAACATCCAATAGTCTATGTGGTCCTTACGTTGTTGAGTGAATCATATGATTTTGGAACAATTTTATCATTTGCAGATGCATAACCTGATCACACCCTACTATCGTGCATGCAGAACCTTTGCATCTCCCTTTAGGCCTGCCTGAAATTATAAATACAGGGGGATTACCTGACCTTATTAGCAACCATGATATTAGAAGGATTAAGGATGCGGTGGTTTAGTACACTCAGCAATGTGGTGATTGGGTGCAGTAAATTGTACCGCATTAGTATGCAATGATATGTTGCAAAAAAAAAGGGCAGTCTTACCTGTGTTAGAACAAGTTCACACTACTGAACATGAAAAAAGATCCTAGTAAAATTATATCAGAACAAAATATACCTATCTTGAAATAAAATACAACTCAAATCACTAAACCCCAACCTTAAATCCCTAAACTAAAAGCCTCAGATATAAAAAACATTAAACCCCAGATCTTTCACGTTTGTTTTGTTTTGTCTTTTTGTCGTATAGCCTAACTGTAAGTAAAAAAAGACATATGAATTTGTGAAATAAAAAACAATAAAATACCAAAAAAGGGAAAGTGCATGGGGCCCAGCAGCCAAACAGAAACCGCAGCAGTTGTTGCTATACACAAAATAGCAGTCCTAGAAAATAATGTTGGGTCTATGCAGAGGGGGTACACAATAATATGTAGTCCTTCACACTGTAACTAACAGTAATGTAGCAATTAGAGGTACACACTATGTAGCTCATCGTACTGCAATGTGGCACAATATAGAGCTGGGTGTAGCACTGTTCAGCATGTGTAGAAAAACAGCAACTATATCTTCCTGCAAACACTCTGTCAGCATTCCCTACCTATTCTAGGTCTCTCCAATACACACTGACAAATGGCTGCTGGGAACCCTGAGTTTTATAGGGAAGGGGCTGGACCATATGAAAAACCTCATTATTGGTCCTTTGAGCCACATGACTACATTTCAGAGGCCAGAAGGTGCAATACGGTAATTGGTTGCTATTGCAGCAAATGGCCGGATTAGTTCACCTTTTTCCCGAATTGCAAATGACTTGGGTTATTTTCATGCTCATGTTCTACCCAAACCTGAAGCTCATCCCTACTCCCTAGCTTGTGATTGAAACAAAATGGTGGTTTCTTTTATATCCCCCTTAAAATTGTATCCTCTCCCCGCTGTATGGTAATCAATGTTTTTCATTTTTTTTGCTTTATTAAATGTCCCCCATGGCAGTGTCAATCTCCCCATGCCCTGTTTGACAACAGATTGCCTATTAGCCTTGTCTATGGACAGAATTTAGGACCAAGATTTACACTCCTCCCATAGACTTCAATAGTATGATTCAGTGATAAGTTCATGTCTCAAGGATTTCAAACATGACTCAATGAACAACTTGCAAATCTAACCCAGGTAGATTTTCCCATCATTAATAACACAAGGTATTGGGTGAAAGTGACAGGTCTGGCTTCTTTGTATTGAAAAGGAGTGAAATAACTTTTGCTCATTATATTTCATGAACTCACCTCCATAAGATGTTGCACCCCAGCCAGTCACCCAGCACTCTGTACCACAGGGGAAGGTGGTGGCATAAGATGGCAGACAAATTGGCAGGATGTACTCACTATAGGTGACAGGAGTGGCCAGCCGTATCAGGGCGATGTCCCCAGAGCTTGTAGTGCCTTTATAATTATTATTGATGTTGATAGAGCTTACATTGGCAGGTACTGTAATAAAAGGGGTGCTCCCTTTCAGAAAGTACATTCCCAAATATACTTTATAATTTGATACCTGGATAGGACTGAAGAAAGAAAACAGTACATATCATGTATGAATAAGGACCCATCTGCTGCAGAAGGCAGTGCAATATCATTACTATCAATACAATTCAGAATCCAATGAATGAAATAAAACTTGTTCATAATTTGCTCTTTATGAATGGACTGGATGTACACAAGCCCCAAAAGTTCAAAATTAAAATATTAAAAAAGGCAGATAAAGATACAAAATAATTCAGCTTTATATTGAATATTAGGGATGTGATTCGTGTTCGGGTTGAACGTACGTTCGACCCGAACATCGGCTGTTCGTTTGTCCGGTGAAAGCAGAACATTATGGGGTGTTCATGGCAACTTTGTGCACCCCATAATGTTTTAAAATGGCAGCGGAATGCCGCCCGCTGATTGGCCAAAGCCTGCACATGACCTGCAAGCTTTGGCCAATCAGTGGGCGGCCTGCTGTGAGAGCTTTGATTGGCTAAAGGCAGGATGCCTTTAGCCAATCACTGCACAGCAGTCTCAATCCACGCCCCACAATATATAAAGCCGCTGGTCCAGTGGCTCTATGTAGTGTGTTGGCGTTGCTTGTTAGAGAGAGAGTATAGGTTCCTGAATACAGGCAGTTTAGAAGACAGAGAAAAAGACAAAAAATCACAAAAAATAGATAGCTAACTAGATAGATAGTTAGAAATGTAAAATATATCTTTCAGTTAGTGCAGACAGGTTAGTGTAGGAAAAAAAAAATAAATAAAAAAAAGATATATATATATATATATATATATATATATATATATATTGTAACCTGGGGGTAGCTCCGTAATGACCGCCAGCCAGTTTATTGAAGCAAACAGTCCATTTATTTTAAGCAACCAAAATCAAATGACAGCTTTCTTCAGCAAAAGTAAATACATAGTCCAGCATCCTGGCATTGATAACTAAAACAGCAGGCTCACCGCTAGTCTCGGTCCCACAGCTCGCTTAGGTTCCTCCAGAGTCAGGGTGTCATGCCGGCCAGACAGAGGGGTTCAGCAGCCTGTGTCTCAGTTGATCCAGAGAGCTCACGCTTGCTGCCCAGCTTGTGAAGCTCTCTCTCTCTCACTTCCTTGACACAGGTGCACTGAGTCTCTGCTGCCTTTTAGACCTCCCTCCCCCGGGTCTTAACCTCATAGGTACCGAAGTCCTAGTGATCTGGGTTTGAGACTCTGCAATCGTCCTTCTTAAAGGGACCATGGCTCCAATATTGGGTGGAATATACCTGCCTTCTAGGATCCCCGGTGTCCTGTACAATATATATATATATATATATATAGTCTTGCTAGATTCGGGTAGTCTGGTAACATTGATCAAAGCTGAATTAGTTACTACAGAGGTCTCTAGGAATAACAAGGTGGCTGTTATTTGTGTACATGGGGACACCAGAGAGTATCCTGTGGCTAGAGTGGTTTTTTATATTTCAAAGATTTTATTGAGTTTATAAATATAAACAGACATAAGCACATAAGAGATAATCACAAATACTGTTTAAGGCAGGTAGGAAGGAACTGAGACCCGATAACAGTAAAACAGGAAATCTTGTCAAGCTGGTCAATGATATAGAAGAAGATTCATCACACTAAACTGGAAGACTGAACTAGATTTAGAGAGAAATGGGGCTTCCCAGGAACCCAGCACCCCAAAAAGGGAACTCGCTGTGCCAGAGGACCAGGGAACCCCCCCCCCTGAAGGTTATGAAGCCTGACTCATATGCTTTAAGCTGGAGGAAAGTACTCCCGCTACTACACAATAGTGAGGCCTGAAAAAGGATCCTCATAAATCGAAATCAACTAAAATTCCTGCCCAAATCATACCTAAACTAGAAAAATAGGAGTGTATGGAAATAGGGAGGAGAAATTAGAGAAAGAGAGGAAAAAGAAGAGAAGAAGGGGGGGAAGGGGCTGAGATGAGACGTAGCTCGGTAGAGACAAAGGAATTCAAGACTGAGTCTTGAGAAGACACACAGAAGGTGTCGCGCCTTAATTGGTATTCTCATCCTAAATGGTAGGATGGCCTAAATATCAGAGCCTGAGGATATACCCCTGTAGATTGCCCAGGGTTCCCAAACCGACTCAAAATGATGTTTGTTGTTGGAAATAGAAGTGGCCATTTTCTCCTGAGCCATAAGCCATGAAATTTTCCGTATAGCTGCTCTCAGGGAGACATTCTGTTGTTTCCATGCCCCTGCTATGGTTATTTTGGCTGCTAAGAAAATGTGGTGGATTAATTTGCAGGCTGGTTTGGGAATTCTGGGAATATGGTCATTTAATAAGGCAATGGTTGGTGATCTAGGAAGTTGAATATCTGTGACCCTCTTGATTAGAGAGAATACTCCAGACCAAAAGGGTCTAATTCTGGGACATTCCCACCATATGTGTGACATGTTACCTATCATTTGACATCCCCTAAAGCACAATGGGGAAGCTGAGGGGTATAGCCTGGATAACTTCACCGGGGTGAGATACCATCTCGAGATTACCTTAATGCTGGCTTCGGAGATATTCGTATTTAGGACCCCCCGAAATGATTTAAAGAATGCTGAGTGCCATTTCTCCAAGTCCCATGAAAAATTGAGATCCATCTCCCAATCCTTCATGAAGGCGGACTTCTCCACAGGCTGGGTAAGTGCCCCATAAATGACCGAAATACCCCCTCTTTGTTCACACGGCTGACCACACCACCTTTCATAGGTAGTAAAATTGGGGGGGAGAGGTTTATTTGTCCAGATCTTGTGTAAAAAATTAGAAATTTGATGGAACCGAAACCTTTCCGAATCCGGTATGTCTAATTTACTCTTACAGAAACTTAAGGAAATCGGACCCGAAGAGGTAAAAAAGTGCCCTATTCGGTACATTCCTTTGTCCAACCAACACTGAAAGGCCTTTATATTCAATCCCGGAGGAAAGATTGGGTTATGGAACAGATGTGCTAAAGGTTTGATTGGGGACACAAGTGATGGGATTCGTCTTAGTTTATCCCACAAAGCAAGAGCATGTGAGAGGGTAGGTGCTAGGATCGGAGGTCTACTTTTAGGAGGACACCACAGAACAAAATCCAGAGTATGCTACGGTATGACCTGCCTCTCCATTCTCACCCAATCAGGTTTTTCAAATTTAGTGTAGATTAAAGACAATTGGGCTAATCTGGCTGCGTAAAAATATTTAATGAGGTGTGGAACCCCTAGGCCCCCCTTACTCCTATGGTGGAAAAGATATTTTTGTGAGATCCTATACCCCGCCTTTCCCCAGATAAACTTGATAATTTTGCTTTGCAGCGAGGCTAGGTGATCCTTACGTATCGGAATAGGAAGAGCACGGAAGAGATAAAGCAACCTGGGCAACAAGGTCATTTTTATCGAGTTTATTTTTCCTAACCAGGAAAAATTCTTTTTCGACCAGGAAAGTAAGTCAGACTCTAATTTGCGGAACATATTTGGGTAATTTTGGGCATAAAGAGTTTCAAATTTAGGTGTGAGGTTAATGCCTAGATATCTAATACAAGTGTCACTCCACTCATACTGAAAGTTCTTCTTTAACAGAAGAACAGTGTCTGGGTGCAAGGAGACGTTAAGTGCCTGAGACTTGTTATAGTTTACCTGGAGACCTGAAATTTTATGGAAGATCTCCAATAGACGCTGGAGAATAGGGAGAGTGGTTATAGGAGATGAAATGAATAATAGAACGTCATCAGCGAACAGGCCGCATTTGTGCTCCTGTTGCCCACACAGGATACCCTTGATGTCTGGGTTATGTCTTATCGAAATGGCCAGGGTTTCTATCGCAATTGCAAATAAGAGTGGAGATAGTGGGCATGTCTGGTTCCTCTTTTAATGGAGAATGGCTTAGAGTAGAAGCCCCTGAGTTTAATCAGGGCCTGCGGTTTGGAGTAAAGAGCCCGCACAATGCCTAGAAAATTCTCATCAAAACCCCACCTTTTGAGAGTCGTGAATAAGTATGGCCAGGATACAGAGTCAAAGGCTTTCCTTAAATCTAAGGAAAGTATCATGCCTTTTTGTTTAGTGCCTTCTGGCCAATTTGATTGTAGGATAGTGACAATATCAATCGCCCTTCTTATTTGATCCGGTCCCTGCCTACCCGGTATAAACCGCTATAAACCCTACTTGATCCTTATGGACATAGCTATTTATGAAAGAGGCCAACCGGTTAGCCAGGATTTTGGTGAGAATTTTCAGATCGTTATTTATAAGTGAGATTGGTCTATAATTTTCCACTAACTCTGGGTTTTTCTCGGGTTTCGGGATAACTGTTAGAAAGGCAGTGTTTAAGTGGATTTCTAAAGGATCTCCTTTCATCTTGTGATTAAAGAATCGAGCTAAGTGGGGGGATATTATATCAATGAAAGCCTTATAGTACGGAGCCGATAGACCATCTGGGCCTGGGGCCGATCCCTGTTTGAGCCCTTTGATGACCTCTCGAACCTCTTCCTCAGAGATAGCTGCGTCCATAATGTTTCTGTGAGCGTCTGATAGAGTCGGCACCGGGATGCCATCTAGAAACTCTTTAATCTTATTCAAGTTATCGGCTGCAGGGGGTGAATAAAGTTTCTCATAAAAGGAGTTAAAGGCTCCCAAAACCTTGTCAGGGTTAGAAGAGGGAGGATCAACTCCTACCTTAATTTTGGGAAAGGGATGGTTAGTCATGCGTGGTGAAAGTTGTTTCACCAGGAGGGGGCCCATCTTGTTTCCCATTGTATAAAATTTGTTTTTGCTCCATCTTATACTTTTCTCAGCTTTCAATGTCAGAGCCAAATTAAGCTCGAGTCTAGCCCTATCTAATTGATCTAGCAGGATGGGAGAGGGATGTTTTTTGTGATCCGCTTTGAGGGTTCTAAATGCCTTCTCTAGCTTAATTATATCCATTTCCCTTTCTTTCTTGATTTGGGACGAAATTTGTATAATCTTGCCTCTGATGAAAGCTTTGTGAGCCGCCCAAACCATTTCTATAGAGGTGTCTCCCGAGGTGTTGAGTGTGAAATATTCCTTCAGATGTTTTCCTATTTCAGTGGTTCTAATTGGGTCTGACAAAATGGATTCGTTCAAGCACCAATAAGGCTTGTGAAATTTTCTGAACTGGGTATGGATCGACAGGGAAACCAAAGCGTGGTCTGATAGCACTGTGTCATGAATACGCGAGGAGATAATATTAGGTAAATTGTAAGCGGGGGTCTATTCTAGCGTATGAGCTGTGCGGGTGCGAGAAGTGTGTGTAGTCCCTTGTTGAGGGGTTCATTTCCCTCCATACATCTACTAAGTTATGAGAATTAAGCATTTTGGCTATACGAAGACTGGTCTTAGTTGGCCGTGTCAACTGACTACCCATGGGTCTCGTCTTATCAAGGCCCTGGTCAAAGGCCACATTAGAGTCGCCTCCGAAAAGGACCGTACCCTCAAACAAAGGGGACAAAGTTTCTAGAAGGTGTTGGAAGAAGTTAGCTTGTCCTTTATTTGGGGTGTAATATGAGATCAACGTAACTAGTTGACCCTCTGCTATCCCCTTAACTAGAATAAAACGACCCTCTGGGTCTCTATATTCCGAGATCCAAGTGAAGTTACATTTATTGGACACTAGGATCGCCACCCCTTTGGTTTTAGTGGCTGCGTTGGCAAGGAAAAATTGTGTGAACTTGGAGTGTAAAAATTTGGGATTATATTGTAGCGGGAAATGGGTTTCTTGTAGTAAAATGAAGTCAAATTTAAGAGACTTGTATAGGTCACATAACTTTCTGCGTTTAACAGGTGAGTTAATGCCTTGCACATTGTGCGTAGCTATACGGAGGGGAAGATGATTGTGGTCAGCCATTGAAGATACAAGAAAGAGGTTTTCCGTCTCTGAGGACACTTACCCAACCCTGGGAAGCCCTGTCAACTTCAAGGGATGTCCAAGCTGGTTGATATTCTGAGTTCCTGTGGCTGGAGCCGGATACTGCTACCATGCAGGCTACGACACTGTGAGAGGGGAACAGAATAAGAGAGCACGTCATCTGAAGAGCGAGCGAAGGTGAATGGAAGAGGGTAGAAGAGGAAGAAGAAGGGGGTTTAGATAGAGAAGAGAAGAATATATTGTTGAGCTGCAAAAACAATAGTATAATTCTCCAACCATGGGAAAATTGGCCCAGAAGGGAGAACAACTCCTGGGTCTTCCCAACTAAATCAAAATTTGCCTGGCAAAAAGGGCCAGGCTTCCTGTCTCTCAGAACCATTAGGTGTCAAAGAGACAGGTGGAGGCACATGTGAACCGCCCCCCAGACAAAGAGTCCTGTGAAGAAGAAAAATTATTAACGTCAGAAATATAAATTGGTCCCTGAGGTGTGATTCAACAGATAGTTCGGACCTTTCTAGCACTTTTTGATAGGGATAATCTCCCCCCCCCAATCCCCATGAAATGTGGGGGGAGATCCCTCCTTGGATAGGAGGGACCCCTCCCCTTAGACCCCAACAGAACACCCAGAGAAGACTATCCCCCCCGAGGAGGGATCCTCTCAGAGTGTTCAGTAACAAACCAAATAATCTCAAGAACATTCCAGATCACTAGCAACAAATCGCAAAAGTAATGCTGCTGACAACTTGAAGAAAATCACAGATAAAAAAAAAAAAAAAAACAACAGAAGGGACCCCCTGAACCTGAGTGGGGGATTTTTCCCAAGGACCAATGGGGCTAGTGGAGTCCTGGACTACTTAAATTCGTAGACCCAAAGAGGGAACTTGACTGAGCCTGAAGGCTAAAGGGTGAGTCTTGGTATCAAGTCGGACCATTGTCCCTGACTCGTTTTGGTTTGGCTTTCTCCCAAAGAGGTGTTCTGGGACTTGTAGGTGACAGTCTTTTAGAGGAACTTGTGGCTGTGTTGGACACTTCCATGTCTGCTTCCTGTGAAATAAGTTTCAAGTGAAGGAACAGTCTCTCCCCCTCCTGGAGAGAAGAGAACGAGTATTCCCGGCCTTTCAGGGAGAATTTGACTGCAAAGGGAAAAGGCCATTTATATTTGATCTCTTTTTTAAACAGAACATTCAGGAGAGGTTTAAGGGTTCTACGTCGTTGAATAGTTGATGGTGATAAGTCCGCAAAAATTTGCACTTGATGGCCTTTACAGATAATCTTGTCTGCTGCTCGAGCATTTTTCATGACCCCCTCCTTGATGACCTAAAAATGGGGCTTTACTATTATGTCCCTTGGGGATCCGTCCTTCCTGAGGGGGCCGAGAGCTCTGTGAGCTCTGTCCAATTCCAGACGGTGGGCCGGGGTGTTGGGGAGCAAATTGTTAATCAGTTCCTGAATGGCTCCATTGATATCTGAGATATTTTCAGGAAGTCCTCTTACTCTGAAATTATACCTTCTGGACCTATTTTCTAGGTCATCAATCCTTGACATGGCAGTATCAAGCTGGTCCTGTAGTGTGGAAATAAGGTCGGAATTTTGATTAGAAGTCGCTGCAGTGCGATCCAATTTGTTTTCAATCGCCTCCATTCTCAGACCTAGCATCTGAAAGTCTGTTTTAATTTCCCCTGTGATTCTCTCCACTGTATTGGCTAAGCCCCTCTCTAGAAGCAGTGAAAATTTCTGATACAGTTCATCCACTGGAGTAGGGATATTTTGATTTGGCATGCCTGGGGTCTGGAAAATATGAATGTCTTGTCCCAGGGGAGTAGGCCCGGGTTCTCCCTGCATGCGGCCTAGTAAGGATTCAGTGGAGGTGGGTGATGGAGTGGTCATCTGCATCAAGCTGACTTGTGCCGTGGGTGTGTAATTAAGGGAGGCTGGAGTGATCACTTGCCTGTGCTCAGATGCTAGGTTTCCACTCTGGGAGAAGGAGCTGTGTGCCTCGTGGATGCCTGCTGTGGGAGCCGGAGCGGCGGCCATCTTGGTGCACCCAGGAGAAGGAGCTGCCGTTCATGGGGGGAACAGCTCCTTCTTAGCTGCCGGACCTGCCATACAGGGTGTTGCTGCGATGTACAGGGGTCGAGATCACCCCTTGTCGTCGGTCTCTGTGGGCTCAGAGAGTCAGAGCGGGCTCTTTTGGCTGGCGGCGATGCGGAGCTCCGGATCAGGCGTCCATGTCGGAGCTGCCGCGCATGCGCTCTCGGCTAGAGTGGTTTTTTAAACCCCCCAAAGGTAACCTAACTCATCAGGTGGAGTTGGTGCCTCACTTACCACATGATGCCATTGTGGGGAGGGATTTCCTAAAATTCTGGGAACTCTGGGACTGCCCTGAATCTCCCATGGAGGCCCCTAGAGACCAAGAAGGGGAATCACAGGTATTCTCTGAGAATGGTGAGACCTCTCCAGATTTTCCCTTGTCAGTGTTGGCCGGAGACACTCGGGAACCTGGGGAGGAACCAACGTCTTCAGACGAAAGCATGCCGTCTGTGGAGTTCTCTGATTTAAAGGTTCACAGGGAAAATGTTGCCACAGAACAGTTAAAAGACCCTGATAAAAGCACGGGAAAATGTGGTAAAGATAGATGATGAATTAGTGAACCCATATCAGTCTTGCGGTTACCCATACTTTATGGTGGAAAGGGAGCTGTTCGATCGGGTTGCTCAAAAGGCAGATGAAACCATTAAACAACTTGTGGTACCCAAACCCTATAGGAAGTTGGTACTGGAATTAGCCCATGGGCACATTTTGGGAGGTCACTTTGGGGAGGAGAAAACCAGAGAGAGAGTATTGCAAAGGTTCTATTGGCCTGGGGTCATGAAGGAAATAGAAAATTATTGTTCCTCCTGCCCTGTGTGTCGGAAGTCGGCACCTTTGTCTCATTTCCGTAACCCACTTGTACCTCTCCCCACCATTGAGGTTCCCTTTGAGAGGATCGCAATGGATTTGGTAGATCCGATATTGAGGTCTGCTAGGGGGCATCAGTACATTTTGGTCATAATGGACTATGCCACTCTCTATCCTGAACCGATCTCTCTTAGAAATACCTCCGCCAAGACAATAGCCAAAGAGCTATTTTTGGTCTTCAGCCGTGTGGATATTTGTAAGGAATGGCTTACAGACCAGGGTACCCCGTTTATGTCCAGGGTAATGAAAGAGTTGTGCAAGTTGTTCAAAGTGACACAATTGCGTACATCCGTGTATCACCCTCAAACAGATGGGTTGGTTGAAAGGTTAAAAAAATCCTAAAACAAATGTTAAAAAACGTGGTGGATCAAGATGGAAAGGATTGGGACTGTTTACTACCCTACTTCATGTTTGCTGTTCGGGAAGTACCACAATCCTCTACCGGGTTCTCGCCCTTCGAGTTACTCTATGGGAGACACCCAAGAGGACTGTTGGATATCGCCAAGGAAACTTGGGAAAGTGAGAGTTCTCCCCACCGGAGTGTAATTGAGTATGTTGTCCTGATGCAAGACAGAATTACACAGGTAATGTAAGTTGTCAAAGAACACTTGGCTCAGGTGCAGTTAGCACAGCAAAGGGCGTATAAACGTAAGATCAAGACCCGTACTTTTTCACCGGGGGATAGGGTGTTGGTACTAATCCCTATGGTCGAAAGCAAATTCCTGGCCAAATGGCAGGGCACATATGAGATAATTGTACAAGTGAGTGAGGTGAACTACAGGGTCAGACAACCAGGACGGCGAAAGCCAGAACAAATATAAAATATTAATCTGTTGAAAGCCTGGAGGGATAGGGAATCCCTAGTCGCAGAAACCTTGGTATCTCCAACTCAGTCTGATTGCTTAATTCCTGAGGTAGGAATAGCAGTCACCCTATCGAAACCCCAAAAACAGGAGGTGAAAGAGTTTGTGCTCCGCAACAGAGAAGTGTTCTCTGAGCTGCAGGAACAAACATCTGGGGTAGCACAAGACATTATCACCCCGCCAGGAGAAAGAGTGAGACTAAAACCGTATTGAATACCAGAAGCCTGACGGGAGGCAATACGTGGGGAAGTTTAATGAATGCTGGAATTAGGTGTGATAGAAGAGTCCCAGAGTGACTGGTCAAGCCCGATCGTTTTAGTGCCCAAACTCGATGGGAGCTGGCGATTTTGTAACGATTTCCGGCAGTTGAACAAAGTTACAAAATTTGACACCTACCCCATGCCACGCATAGATGAACTAATCAACAGGCTAGGAACAGACCGATATATGACGACCCTTAATCTCACCAAGGGTTATTGACAGATTCCCCTTGCTGAGTCAGCAAAGGAGAAAACGGCATTTGTAACACCAAAAGAGGAATTCCAATATAGAAGAATGCCGTTTGGGTTACAAAATGCACGAGCCACATTCCAGTGGAAAATGGACAAAATTCTGAGGCCCCATCAGAAGTATGCTGCAGCTTACTTGGACAATGGGATTATCCACAGTACGGATTGGGCCTCACATCTGCCAAAAGTGCAAGCCATACTAGTCTCCATAAGGGAAGCTGGGTTCACGGCTAATTCAAAGAAATGTACCATTGGACAGGAAGAGGCCAAATATTTGGGGTACACTATTGGGAATAATAAAACCCCAAGTCAACAAAGTGGAAGCCATAAATAGCCGGCAGCACCCCAACAGCAACAAGCAGGTTTGAGCGTTCCTCGGAATTGCTGGATACTATCGGCGATTCATTCCTCACTTTGCTTTGCAGGCTGTGCCCCTAACCAACCTGACAAAAGGGAAAGAGTCTACCATGGTGAAATGGACTCCGGAAGCTGAAGCAGCCTTCCAGTCTTTAAAAAAGCCTTATGTAGCCAACCAGTGCTGTACTCCCCTGACTTCGCTAAGGACTTTGTGCTACAGACTGATGCATCAGATGTAGGTTTAGGAGCAGTGTTGTCCCAGGTCTGGAAGGGGGAAGAGCACCCAGTCATTTATCTCAGCAGAAAACTGAAATCCCACAAAGAGAACTATTCCACAATTGAGAAGGAGTGTTTAGCTGTGAAGTGGGCACTAGATTCCCTTCGCTATTATTTACTGGGGAGACACTTTGACTTAGTTACGGACCACGCACCCTTAACATGGATGGCTCAAAACAAGGACACCAATGGAAGGATAAATAGGTGGTTCCTGGCCCTGCAAGAATACAACCTCACAGTAAAGCATCGCCCTGGTGTTGAAGTGGGGAATATGCATGCTTTATCTCGGCTACCTGCCTGCCTGTGTTGCAAACCCCAGTTTGAAAAAAGAGGGGGGTATGTGACAGCAGGCGGGGTAAATCACCTGGTTGCGTCCAGGACGGCAAGTATGTGTGTCCGAGGTTCAGGATTTATACAGATTTTTTCCACTAGGGGGAAGTGCTGGGAGTTTTTCAGGGGTAGAGGTATGAGCACAGCTGAGTGGAGCTGGCACATTTAGACCTCTACAAGAACTCCCAGCAGGTATAGAGGAGTGCTCCACCCTGGAACCAGATTCTGTGTCAGCAGACTGGGGAGTGTAACATCTTGACGGGTAAGAAGAGCCTGTGTGGTTGAGTTGCCCAGTGAGAGATAGGAGCTAGGTACAGTGGTAGGCTGTACCTAGCTGACAGACAGGGAAAGCTATCGTGCAGTCAGTGGCCAAGTGGCCTAGGATCCTAGGATTTATTTTGTTGTTTATGTTTTGCTGTTCTTCCAAATTGTAAATATTGCAAAATAAGCTGCCTTTTGATTTCACCTACAATTGCTGTCTTGTTATGCCTAAATTGTGTAGTGAACCCTTCCAGGGGGTGGCACACACCTGCTGCCGAGCTAACCTCCTTACAATATATATGTATATGCTAGACTGTATATATATATATATACAGTCTAGCATATATATATATAAATATATATTTTTGGTTGTAAATAAAATAACTCCATATATTCAGCTCAGTACTACGACACCTATGGGTCAGACAGCTAACACAAGGGAAGGGCAACCTCCATGTGGCATATACATGTAAACAAGAAATGACGTAGGGGAAATAACCATACTTAAGGCTGTGGAACGCACCTTGGGCCCCACCTCTGAAGACGTTGCGGAAGTGACGAAACGCGTCAGTGGCACGCAAGGTGCGCCAGGCCACGTTCCGGTGACACGCAAACTGATGCTGCAGAATCACGGCGGTCACAGAACACAC
>BLSH010530748.1:36087-47174 GCA_018402905.1 Glandirana rugosa
CCCCCCCCCCCCGCGAACGGTCCAACGTACGAGTTTATTCCCAGACCATACCTAAAACCCTAAAATCCATACCAGACCCTTATTTGAGCATGCAACCTGGCAAGCGCCCCCCCCCCCAATCCTGAACCCTACCAGGCTACACGCCCTCAACATGGGGAGTATAGGTGCTTTGCTGCGCCTCCCCACCCCAAAGCACACTGTCCCCATTTTGATGGAGACAAGAGCCTCATCCCCACATGGGCTGTGGTTGTACCCTGGGCTGTGGTTGTGGGGGGTCTGCGGGTGGGGGGCTTATCGGAATCTGGAATATTATTTATTTATTAAGGGGGCCCCCAGATCCCATCCCCCCCATGTGAATCAGTATCGGGTACATTGTACCCCTACCCATTCACCAAAAAAGTGTCAAAAAAGAAATACCACAGGAGACATTTAGGGGAAAGTCTTTTATTAAAAAAAGAAAAAAAAAGCACCCCCTCCCGTTGTACTCCACTTCAATCACAATGCACGACCCGGAAAAAAAATAAATACAACAGTTTCTCTTCCATGGGAGGGCTCTTGTTGACTGACCTATGTTCGTTATGACAGTTTATTTATAGTCAAGGGTGGGGCCACCCGGTGAGATAACTGAGTGAATCTGCCCCCCTCTGACGTCACACGGGTGACCCCGCTCTTGCATATAAATAAACTGTCAGAGCGAAAAGAGATCAGGCGGCGGCAGTCCTCCCATCGGGGAGGAGCTGTGCGCGCCATCATCTCAATACATTATGGGGCGCTCCGCAGCAGGCAAACTCACCACCCATGATGTTATAGTTTTGACGAACGAAACAAACATCGGGCCCATCCCGAGTTCATAACAGCATAGCCTCAGAGGAGTTGGATTGGATGATGCTGGCTGTCATTCAGTCTAGTCTAGTGGTTATTTTGGTAACAGCTATGGATTTAAGGAGAGTATTGCAGCAAAGCTCCCTTTTATATCCTTTACCGGGCTATTACTTTTTTTTTGGCTGTTTTTGAAAAAAATGTTTTCTTTCCCTTTATTTATTTTTGTTGCATATTTTGTATATTTTAGACTCATATGGCAACTAAATACAATATTTTTGGGGTATCGTTATGATATTTTCTTTTTTACATACCAGCCAAGAGCTATCTAAGGTAACCAGAAGTGAGCCAGGCTCAGCAATAAGAGAAACGAAAAAAAAACTGTCATGCAAATATCAACACTCAACAGCTTAACCCGCAACCGGATTACCAGCGAGTAGGTGGCAGTACAGGAGCAACAGGTAGAACCATAACTGAAGGTCATGGTCACAAGCAGAGGGACAGGATCCAGGAAATGGTAATCAGGTTACAAGAACACAGGCCAGACACTCAGAATAGTATAGGCTGCCAAACCTCTGTATGCAGAATGAAGCTTACAATATAAGTCTCGGTTCAAACTGGGGCGACTTGCCAGGAGACTTAGTTACCTGACAAGTCGGGCTCCATTCAGTGCAATGGAACTGTTCTAACCGGAACGAATCAAGTTGCAAGGAAGAGGATGTGAGATTTATCACTGCAGTGTTATCACTCCGGACTTTATATTTCTCAATTGCATAATTCCTGGTCATCATAACCATATTTATATTTGTTGACTCCCATTTTACTTTTAGTGCTGCATTTATGGTTTATATTTTGTGTTATCAATTTATATCTATTGATGTGCTAGCTGCTATCTAAGTTCTCTGAGAGCAATTTCCTTTTTTCATTTAGTGTTATTATGACAGTGGCCCGTTTATACTGCTGCTAGGGCCTCCTTCTGCTGTCATGTAGACCTGGAACCTAATTCGTTCTAGGCAGAGAGAAGTTCAAGGAGCCCTTCATAATGTCCCAAGTGTGCTCCTAATATCCAAGTGGTAAACTATGATTTTAGGGTATTGTATGGGCTACTCTTCACCTCTGTCTATCTACCCATAGTGAATAAGCCTATGAACTCATTAGCTGAGTGAGGGGTCCAATATTAGCACTCATACAGGGGATCTTTGGTGATGTAAATTATTCCCTGATGATAAATGAGGCACACTTGGCAGTTTTAAACTGGACACTTTATAAAAGATGAACACTGGATCCATAAACATGTCCATGACTGATTTTTAGAAACATTTCTCCAAAAGCAAAATGATTGGTGGCTGATGGAAGAATTGGTTTATAAAGGTAACTTGTTATACTCACAGATGGATGCAATTCGCTGCCGTCATAACCCATTCCTGTGAGATCAGGGAGCCCCCACATACATATTCTCCATCTAATTCTTTACGGAAAATAGCGACCTGCCAGGGCCACTCTCCCTCCAACGCATCCGTACCACCAACTATCCGACTAGACACAAAGGGGGAACCACAAACTGAAAAATTAACAGATGAAACAAGCAAAAAAAAGAATGAATTTGTTTAGCTCCCATAATAAATTTTTTTTTTGTTCCAAAATATTTTTATTGAGGCATAGTTGAAAAGATACATACATGTCAAAATGAGGTACCTTACACGTTAGTTATCGTCTTTACAGAAAAGAAGCATACTTGACTGCTAAAAGCATAACAAAACAAACAAAAATTACATCTGAATATAAAACAGTAAATAACAATCGTTCATCAAATAACTCGTCATAGATTGACTTTGTTGTTATAAGTAATTCAATATCATAGTGTTTGTTTCCTATGATGAGAGAATACCAGAGGGCTAATCCGTTTCCGTGTGGTTTGAGGAGCCTGTCTCCAGTCGGGCATCCCCATGGCGCCTCCAGACCGCCCGACCACCCCAATTTGGGACTAGAAGTCGGACGGGGGCGCCAGGGAGGGGCCCGCTGGGGTGTATTGTGAGGCCCCTTTGGGCTTTGCTGAAATTATTCTGTTGAGAATAAACATCATTCCTGATACTGTCAATCTCTAAGGGAGACCGTATGGCGTTAGGCCATGTATTAAATGCATAAGGTAAGGAATTTCCCATCCTGTATGTGTTTGTTACAATAATGAGGGGGTCATCTCGTAAATGTGTTTTTTTTTTTTTTTTCCCCCTTATATAGTTGTATGTGAACAGTAGGAATTATTGTGTTTGTATTCATGAGGTTGACATGAATGTGGAATATTCTGTCGATGCTTTGAAATGCTGCCAACAGGCCCAGATGGTTTGAAATTTGTGTGGGGTGTCGTTCGTTTGGTGGATTAAATCTTCCATTTCTTGTATTTTGTTAATTCTTTTGAACCTAGCTCCCATAATAAATTATATACAGTACATAAATAATGCAAACAAAAAAAATGAAACCATATTTATTGGTATGTCATCTTTTAGCAGATAAAAATCCTCAGGACTGTAAACCCTCTCCAAGACACTGTGATGCAGAAAATCATATTCCATATTCAAAAATGAAAAGAAAGGTGTTGTCCAAGAAATCCCAAATTGAATAAAGCCTTCTGCAAAGTCAAGATTATAAAGCTTTCCTTCTATTGTCCATTAACATCTCCCCATGCAGCCTTTGAAGGTGTTAAGCTTAGGTATGAGCAAAACTGATTTTTTTTTTCCTAAAATGTCCATTCTAGCCAAATTCATTGGGGTCAATACGGTGAAATTTCAACTATCCAGCACCTGCGCTTGTGCCAAAAAAGATTTTTTAACCCCTTCCTTACTGGGCACTTAAACCCCCCTCCTGCCCAAACCAATTTTTGGCTTTCAGCGCTGTCGCATTTTGAATGACAATTGCGTGGTCGTGCGACGTTGTACCCAAATAAAATTTGCGTCCTTTTTTTCCCACAAATAGAGCTTTCTTTTGGTGGTATTTGATCACCTCTGCATCATTTCTGATCGCCGCTATAAACAAAAAAATGAGCGACAATTTTGCAAAAAGAACAATATTTTTTACTTTTTGCTAAAGTACAAATCCATTAAAAAAAAATATTCATCAGTTTTGGCCGATATATATTCTTCTACATATTTTTGGTAAAAAAAAAAAATCTCAATCGGCGTATATTGATTGGTTTGCGCAAAAGTTATCGCGTCTACAAACTGGGAATTGATTTATGGCATTTTTATTATTATTTTTTTTTAACTAGTAATGGCGGCGATCTGCGATTTTTATCGGGACTGCGATATTGCCGCAGAAATGACGGACATTTTTTACACATTTTTGGGACCAATGACATTTATACAGCGATCAGAAATTTAAATATCCACTGATTACTGTATAAATGTCATTGGCAGTGAAGGGGTTAACCTGCAGGGGGCAGTGAAGGGGTTAAATATGTTCCCTGGGTGTGTTCTAACTGTGGGGGGGAAGGGCTGGCTGGGACATAACAGATCTAACTGATCCCAGTGACAGGGATCAGTAGATCTCCTATGTCCCCTGTCACAGAACAGGGAACCGCCGTGTTTACATCGGCGGTTCCCCGTTCTGAGGCTCCTAAAAGAGATTGGCGGGTCTTGGGCGGACATCGAGTCCGCCCGAGCCACGGGCACGCTCGCGCAGCGTGCAGCGCGCACGAGGAGCGTGCACAGGGGACGACGTCCATGGACGTCGTCCCGGCATTTCAGATCCGCGCTGGAGCCGTACTTCGGCAATAGCGCGGATCTGAAGTGGTTAAAATAAGGTATGGTATACAATATTGAAAAAATACACACACAAAAAAAGAGAAGAAAAACAAATCCAAAAAAAAAAAAAAAGAAAATTAACTAAACTCATTCAAATACTAATTCCAACATAAGTTTACTGCTATTGCAACTATATCTTTTAGTGAAAACATTGAACCCTAGTAGCAGTGACTATGCTGACAGCCCTCCTGCTGCCTATTTATGGCACATCACACTTTATGTCGATGCTGCTACAGGAACAAAATTTGCTAAGGTGCCCCCATCTAAATTTGCAATGGGGCCCCATGAGTCCAAATTTTGCCTCTGACGGGATTACAAACATTTTGGCTGCTATGACAGATCACACGTCGGTCTATGCAACCTTTTGCCTGGAGCTCACAATTCAGATTTCACTCTTTCCTTACAGCATACAAAAGAACTAAAGGTGCCTATCAGCAATTTAAAGTTTACATCAAAGAAAAAAAATATAATCAATATCTGCAATACATTGCCCTATACCTTTCAATACCAGGCACTTTCACTCCCTCATTGCCCAGACCAGTTTTCAGCTCTCGGTGCTGTCACACTTTGAATGACAATGGCGCGGTCATGCAACACTGTACCCAGATGACATTTTATCATATTTTTCACACAAATAGAGCTTTCTTTTGGTGGTATTTAATCACCACTGGGTTTTTATTTTTTTCTAAATAAATTTAGAAGAGCTAAAAAAAAACAGGGTGGTTTAACTCTGACGTAAAAGCACATATAAAGGCAAAGGAGAAGGCCTTCAAAAATGCTGAGGGGTCTCAGTTGGCACTCCATCTTTATAAGATATGCAATAAGGAATGTAAGGGTGCAATCAGGGTGGCTAAGGTAGAACATGAAAGACACATAGCTGAGGAGAGTAAAGAGAATCCCAAGAAATTCTTTAAGTATATAAATAGTAAGCGAGGGAGGTCAGATCATATTGGCCCCATAAAAAATGATGAAGGGAATCTGATTACAAAGGATGGAGAGATGGCAAAGGTGTTAAACGTATTTTTCTCCTCAGTATTCACGAAGGAAACGGGGGGATCAATTATTCAAAACTAATTAATAAGTCACCGGGACCAGATGAATTACACCTGAGGGTCCTTAACCGCTTGCCGACCGCTGGTTGGCAATTGACGGCGACAAGGTGGCTCTTTCCCGCAAAACGCCGTCATACGATGGCGGCTGCGGGATCAAGCTTAGAGAGTGCGCGTGCGCTGCCGGAGGCGCGCCTGCGCGCTCACTGTGTTCGGGGAGGGCCAGGGAGTCGATCTCCACCGGCCACCTGCGATGCCCCCCCCCCCTGGAGTGAAAGAACGGAGGTCCGTGTACTTAAACACGGACCTCCGTTCTGTGAAGGGAGAAGGGCTGTGATCACAGCCTTCCTGTACATGGAGGCTGTGACCACTTCCCTTCCCCAGCTAGGGCAGTCCCCCCACAGTTAGAACACGCCCAGGGAACACAGTTAACCCTTAGAACGCCCCCTGCAGGTTAACCCCATTCACTGCCAATGGCATTTACACAGTAATCAGTGCATTTTTATAGCACTGATCGCTGTATAAATGCCAATGGTCCCAAAAAAGTGTCAAAATGTTCCGACATGTCCGCTGAAATATTGCAGTACCGCTAAAAATCGCAGATCGCCGCCATTACTAGTAAAAAAAATAAATAAAATAAACACCCCAAAAATTAATTCTCATCATCCGTAAAAGCGACCACTTTTGCGCAAACCAATCAATAAACGCCGATTGCGATTTTTTTTATCACAAATATGAGGAAGAATATAAATCGGCCAAAACCGATGAAAAAAAATTTTTTTTTATATATATTTTTTTGGATTTGTATTTTAGCAAAAAGTAAGAAATTTGGGTTTTTTTGCAAAACTGTCGCTCTTCTTTTGTTTATAGCGGCGATCAGAAATGACGCAGAGGTGATCAAATACCACCAAAAGAAAGCTCTATTTGTGGTAAAAAAAGGACGCAAATTTTGTTTGGGTACAACGCCGCACGACCGCGCAATTGTCAGTTAAAGCGACGCAGCGCCGAATCGTAAAAAGGGCTCCGGTCCTAAAGCTGGAAATCCTTCCGGGGCTGAAGTGGTTAAGAAACTCAGTCAAGAAATTGCCAGACCACTGTACCTAATTTTTTAAAAACAGTCTACTGACTGGTATGGTACCAGCTGCTTGGAGAAAAGCCAATGTAGCACCAATATATAAAAAATGACAAAAATATAGCCCTGGAAACTACAGGCCAGTTAGTTTAACATCAATAATATGCAAGCTCTTGGAGGGAATGATAAGGGATTATATACAAGATTATTAAAATGAGAACGGTGTCATTAGCAGTAATCAGCACGGTTTCATGAAGAATCGCTCATGCCAAACCAATCTATTAACCTTCTATGAGGAGGTGAGCTGCCATCTAGATAAGGGAAGGCCTGTAGACGTGGTGTATCTGGATTTTGCAAAAGCATTTGATACAGTTCCCCCTAAATGCTTAATGTACAAACTAAGGTCGATCAGCATGGATCAAAGGGTGAGCACCTGGATTAAAACTGGTTACAGGGGAGAGTCCAGAGCGTGGGGATAAATGGGGAATACTCAGAATGGTCTGGTGTGGAAAGTGGGGTTCCCTAAGGTTCTGTCCTGGGACCAATCCTTTTCAATTTATTCATAAATGATCTGGACGATGAGGTTAACAGCTCAATCTCAATATTTGCGGATAATACCAAGCTAAGCAGGGCAATAATTTCTCCACAGGATGTGGAAACCTTGCAAGAAGATTTGAACAAATTAAAGGGGTGGGTAGATAAGTGGCAAATGAGGTTTAATGTAGAAAAATGTAAACTACTCACTAGGGGGAGAGCCTCTGAGGGAATCTAGGATGGAAAAGGACCTAGGGGTCCCAGTAGAGAACAACTTAGCAATGGCATGCAATGCCAAGCTGCACCAAACAAAGCAAACAGAATATTAGCATGCATCAAGAAAGGGATAAACTCCAGGGATAAATCAATAATTCTCCCACTATACAAGTCTCTGGTGAGGCCGCACCTGGAGTATGCCATCCAGTTCTGGATGCCAGTCCTCAGGAAGGATGTCCTGGAACTGGAAAGGGTTCATAGAAGTGCAACAAAGCTAATTAAGGGATTGGAGGACTTAGTTATGAGGAAAGATTACAAGCACTGAACTTATTCTCTCTGGAGAAGAGAGGGGATATGATTTCAATGTACAAATACCGTACTGGTGACCCCACAATAGGAATAAAACTATTCCACGCAAGGGAGCACACAAAGACACGCGGCCATTCATTAAAATTAGAGGAAAGGCGGTTTAACCCTAAGCTGCGTAGGGGATTCTTTACAGTAAGAGCAGTAAGGATGTGGAATTATCTTCCACAAACAGTGGTTTCAGCTGGGAGCATCGATAATTTCAAGGGAAAGGGACCACAACATTGAGGGAAATACAATGTAATACTGACATAAAAACACACACATAGGTTGAACTTGATGGACTTGTGTCTTTTTTCAACCTCACTAACTATGTACCTATGTAACTATGTAAATAAATTTAAAAAAACACTGAAAATTTTGAAAAAATGCATTTTTCATCAATTCCATTATAACATTTTGCAAATAAATAATCTTTATTAATACGTTTAGGCCAAAATGTATTCTGCTGCATTTCTTGGTGAAAATAACGCAAATCAGTGTATATTATTTAGTCTGTGGGAACATTATAGAGTTCACAAACTATGGGATATATCTGAAAATTGATCAATCCTGACGTATTGACAGAAAATTTTGGAAATCAGATCCCCCAAGGTATTTAGTAAGAGGCATGGCAAGCTTTTTGAAGTTGTCAATTTTTTGTCACAATTTCTTGGAAAATTAAGAAGTGGAGAGGCAATCAGGGACATTGACTGGTGACAGAATGTAAAAAAAAAATGAACCACTTGCCTACTGGGCACGATGACCGCCTTCCTGCCCAGGCCAATTTTCAGCTTTCAGCGCTGTCACTCTTTACATGACAATTGCGGGGTCATGCAACACTGTACCCAAACTTTTAATATTTTTTTTCACACAAATAGAGCTTCCTTTTGGTGCTATTTAATCACCACTGCATTTTTTATTTTTTGCTAAACAAACGAAAAAAGGCAGACAATTTTGATTTAAAAAAAAATTCATAGTTTGTTATAAGATTTTGAAAACCTGTCATTTTTCTCCTTCACTGATGTGGGCTGATGAGGTTGCACTAATGAGCACTGATGAGGCTGCACTGCTAGGTGGCACTGATGGACACTGGTAGGTGGCACACATGGGCACTGATAAGCACTGGTAGGCAGCACTGATAGGTGACACTGATGAGGAGGCACTGATGGGCACTGATTGGCAGAACCAGTGAGCACTGATTGGCAATACTAGTGGGCACTGTTGGGACTGCACTGATAATCAGAATACTGATAATCAGTGCCCTGATTATCAGTGTCGATGTCCATCATCCAACATAAACCGGTTATCAGCTTTCTTCTCTCTTCATACTGTCAGCGTGAGGAAAAAAAAGCAGATAACCGGCTTGTGCTTACTTCTGTGATCAGCTGTCATTGGACACAGCTGATTACGTGCTAAAGGGCCACTGTGATTGACCCTTTACCCCGATGGACTCTGCTACCGCAGAGCACGCTGCTCGCATCAATGTTCGCTCTCCCGGCAAAGTAGGCCTGTGTTGTAGCTGTCATTCTGCTATAGAACTGTTAAACTCTACTACTCTGGGGACATGATCAGGTATTTTTTATTCTTTTACACATTATGAATCCGTTGGATTTCACTGATATAAAAAAAAAAATTTACTGAGTGAAACAGATTCATTCAGTACATATTGTGAATAGCTGTGATTGGACACAGCTAATCACACAATACAGATGAGCTGTGATTGGCCCTGTCTGTACCAAGTGATCACTGTAGCCAATCACAGGTAGCTGCACAATTGTACACAATGAATGGCATGAAAGGAAGCCATCCATTGTTTACAATTGCCATGTGATCTGCTGTGATTGGTCACAGTGTTCACATGGTACTAGCAGCGGTGGACAGATTATGCCACAGCATGGCCACACGGCCGCATGGCCACATGCGAACTGCATTCCGGGAGGATATCATATGACTTCCACCCAGAATAAGGAAAGTCCCAACCGGCCATCATATTACAATAGGCTGGGCGGAAACTGGTTAAAAATGCTCACCTGCTGAAATATGAGGAAAAAGGCATGCGCGCCTCTAAGTGTAAACCGTATAAGAAACAGGAGGTATAGGTAATGGTTAGAGGTACTCACAGACGTGGAGGAGAAAATCACATGGCAGTGTCAGCCACTGCGGGCTATGTTTGGATGACTGGCGTTGCTGCGTTGCTGGTGACTTCAGAAACATGGAGATTAAAAACGCATGGCAGTGTGAGCCACTGCAAGCTATGTGCAAGTCCTGGAGCATAGTGGTGTCCGCAGATGCTCGGCTTTGCCCAGAGGAGGGGAGGTCGTCACAGGCTGACTGGCTCCGGCTGGTGGTGAGGTGGGCACCAGTGGTTTCCGGGGCTTCCTGTGGTCCAGGTGAAGTGGTGTAGCTAGGCTAGACTTCTGCTGTGTCTGGAGGTCCCTTCTGGGTAGCGAGAGGACAGAGAATGGCGACGTGTTGTCGGGGTAAGTGCCCCTTCTTCAGGCCACGTGTGTGCTCCAGTGTAGGACTTATTTATAGGCTAAAACGGCTAATCAAAAAAGCCAGCGAGAAGGACCGCCCCGCAACAAACGTGCTATTACGTGACAAAGGTCATTCACGAGACGAACGTTCCGTGCCAGAACGGCCGTAGTGCCACGAGGCGAGCGCACCCGCCCTTGGGAAGGCGGATCCGGGGGCCGGCGGCTGATGTCACCTTCCCAAGGGTGGGTGCGCTCACCTCGTGGCACTACGACCGATCTGGTGTGGAACGTTCGTCTCGTGAATGACCTTTGTCGCGTGACGGTACGTTCGTTGCGGGGCGGTCGTTCGCCGCGGGACGTTCGTTCTCGCTGGCTTTTTTGATTAGCCGTTTTAGCCTATAAGTCCTATACTGGAGCACACACATGGCCTGAAGAAGGGGCACTTGCCCCGACAACACGTCGCCATTCTCTGTCCTCTCGCTACCCAGAAGGGACCTCCAGACACACCGGAAGTCTAGCTACACCACTTCGCCTGGACCACAGGAAGCCCCGGAAACCACCGGTGCCCACCTCACCACCAGCCGGAGCCAGTCAACCTGTGACGACCTCCTCTCCCCTGGGCAAAGCCGAGCATCTGCGGACACCACTATGCTCCAGGACTTGCACATAGCTTGCAGTGGCTCACACTGCCATGCGTTTTTAATCTCCATGTTTCTGAAGTCACCAGCAACGCAGCACCGCCAGTCATCCAAACGTAGCCCGCAGTGGCTGACCT
>BLSH010530748.1:58217-76948 GCA_018402905.1 Glandirana rugosa
GTCTATGCGGTCACAATAGACCGACACCCCTGGGATTTGAAAACAGTTTAAACAGGTTCAACGTTACTCAATAACACTTTTTCCCCTGACTCCTCATACCGATGAATATGGGTATACACGGTCTCTGAGACCACGTGGTGGTGTAATACCCACAGTCCAGGCTCGTAAGGATCTACTTGTCAAAGGACCTTTCACCTAACCAGCAGCACCCGGTCAACTTACCGGGGGTTCCAGAGGGCTAGACTGGGGGAATCTGAAAATAAAAACCCCAGTAGACTTCCGTTAACAGATAGACACTTCTATGCTCTACACGTCGTGGACTTTGATACCTATGACCTTCGGACACGATCGTAAAGAGGACGCCACAACGATAGTCACACACTTCTCACCCTCTTCTCCCAACGTAACTGTGTTTAGGGTCCCCACAGCCAGATAACACTGGCGTATCTGATGCACACTTAACAGGATAACCTGCAATTCTGTCTGGCTTTTGAGAAGTGCTTGCAGATGAGTAGGACATTCGCACAGCAGCATTAGTGATTTTAGCAAAAGGGAGCAACCACAGCTGAAACAGGCTTAGGAGGAAAACAATTTGATCAAAAAGACTACAAATTAGCCAGGCTAGCTACCAACCAGCACAGCTACATTTATTAGCAGCCCTGTTTAGGACAAAGGTGCTACATTTGTTTCCATAATTTTGTCCAAATCATGTACTTTAGAATAAGGGGTCAATTTATTACAACATTCATGTGTGTATGTATATATATATATATATATATATATATATATATATATACATACACACACACACACATACAGGGGGAACACATGCAGAGGGGTTCTTCCAAAAAAGTGGGCTTCTTTAAATAAGTGGGCACTTCTGCTCTTGCATCATCCATCTGAACGCGTCTTCTCTCTCTTCACAGGTATGTCTATCTTACTGACAACTCCACCCAAAAACTGAAACAGTGCTATCTGCCTTTGCTTATGTCTTTTTAATAATGGTAAATCTGTGTTTATACTACCTTCATCTTCCTTAAACTGAACATTGAATGACTGCTTAAATGTGTCTTTTGTAATCTGCTTTTATCACTGCTGTTTAAACTACATCCGTAGCCATGTTCATATTATTCTGATGTTTGTTTAGCCTTTAGGCCTTACCTAAATTATGGTTTCTCTTATCTTTACAATCTTGCCCTTCTGGCCCTGTTGTAGTTTGATTGCAGTGTTAAAAGATTGATATGATAGTTGTGTGCCTAATATTACCTCCAAATTGATTAATTGCCCTAGTCCACCCACACCCATCACAGTACAAAACAAGGCTTTCCTTATGGGGTAACACATGCAGAAAAAAGTGGGGTTCTTTAACCCCTTCCCGCCGGTAGGACGTCCATGGACGTCCTAGACTTTGAGGGGTGATATCTGAATGGTGCCAGCAGCTAGAGGCACCATTCAGATATCATTTTTTTCAGCAGGCGATTCTGCACACCACAAGAACGATCATAGCGGCAGTTCAGCCGCTTGATCGTTCTTGTAGGCAGCGGGAGGGGATGCCCCCCCCCTCCCGCCGCCATTCGGTGCTTCTCCCGTGCCGCCCGTACGATCGGCGGCAGGGAGAAGAGATCCGTCGCCGCTGGAGTGTCGTCAGGGAGATGACTGATGACCATCTGGTCACCAGTCATCTCTATGACCCTCGGAGGACCGGGCGCGATGTTATGATGTCACGCCCGGCCCGGCTTTAGTAAACAAAACCGTGATCACGGCTGGAAAGGCTGGGATCGGATTTTTTTTTCTGATCTCAGTCTTTCCAGCCTGCAGGAGAGATGTGAGGTCATATTGACCCCACCATCTCTCCATAAAGAGTACCTGTCACGTACCATTCCTATTACAAGGGATGTTTACATTCCTTGTAATAGGAATAAAAGTGATCAAAAAAAAAAAAAATTAAAGACACAGTGTAAAAATAAAAAAATAAAAGTAAAATGAATAATAATAACAAAAAAAAAATGAAATTCCCCCCGTCCCTGCGAGCTCGCACGCAGAAGCGAACGCATACGTAAGCCCCGCCCACATATTTAACCGGTGTTCAAACCACACATGTGAGGTATCGCCGCGTACGTTAGAGCGAGAGCAATAATTCTAGCACTAGACCTCCTCTGTAACTCTAAACATGTAACCTGTAAAAAATTTTAAAGTGTCGCCTATGGAGATTTTTAAGTACCAAAGTTTGGCGCAATTCCACGAGTGTTCCCAATGTTAAAGCATGACATGTTGGGTATCAATTTACTCGGCGTAACATCCTCTTTTACAACATACAAAAAAATTGGGCTAACTTTACTGTTTTGTATTTTTTTAATTCACTAAACTGTTTCTTTTCAAAAAAAAAACGCGTTTGAAAAATTCCTGCGCAAATATCGTGTGATATAAAAAGTTGCAATGATTGCCATTTTATTCCCTAGAGTCCCTGCTAAAAAATCATATATAATGTTTGGGGGTTCTGAGTATTTTTCTAGCAAAAAAATGATGATTTTTACATGTAGGAGAGGAGTGTCAGAAATGGCCCGGTAAGGAAGGGGTTAAATAAGTAGGCACTTCCACTCTTGCACTTCAGTGGTTTGCACAAAGCACACACCAACAGCAAACTACTTTACAAAACACCAGACAGGTAACCTTATTTCCAATTCACCTCACCTTTCTCTTTGAAACATGCACTCTATAATTCTCCTTTTCATAATTGCAGCCTCTCTCCTCAAACTCTCTTTTCTTCACCCCTCTTCCCCACTCCACAATCTGTACATATCACCCTCACTTCTACCCTCTCCCTATTGCAGCACTCATCACCTCTTTCTAACACTAAGCCCACATGCTAAAAATTCCCCCAGGATGCTCAAGCATATCCCCTCATATAAATCGTATTCTCATATTACCTCCTTTACTTTTCTCCTTCTCCTAGCCTCTGGAGATACTTCTACAAACCCTGGGCCTCCCTTTAACTGTATCCAACACACCTATCACCACCACCCTACACCCTCTGGTAGCAGTCGCAATCTATGCAAATTAATAGTCTCCATTCCCATTCTTCCCAAAACCAGTCTCCCTTTTTTTTTGTGCCCCCTGGAATGGCCGCTTTGTCTGCAACAACTCACTGCTGTTCATGACCTCCTTTGTCACTAATTCCTTCAATCTACTTGCTGTCACCAAAACCTGGATCCACAAATCCAATGCTTCCTCTCCTGCTTCCCTCTCCCACAGTGGCCTTCTGTGGATTCACTCCCCAGGCCTAATGGATGCAAGGGAGGTGGAGTGGGAATTCTCCTATCCTCACAGTGCACCTTCCAGGTTCTTCACTTTCCTCCCTCTCTTTCCCTGTTCTCATTTGATGCCCACGGCATACATACATTCTCTCCAGCTTTCCTAAGAATTGCTGTGATCTACCGACTTCCTGGACTGCTGTTAGCTTTCCTTGATGAATTCTCTGCCTGGCTACCCTACTTTCTCTCTTCTGAAATTCCCACAATCCTTCTTGGTGACTTCAACATCCCTGTTAACACAAAAACCAAAAACTCCTGCTACTTCCGAACTCCTTAGACTAACTTCCTCATTTGACCTAAAGCAATGGGTACAGGCTTCTACTCACTCTGATGGAAACACCCTTGGCCTTACATTTTCCTACCTATGCGCTCCTTGCAACTTCTCCAACAATCCTTTTACTCTCTCCGACCACCACCTTATTAGCTTCTCTCTCTCCCTGTCTTGAACCACCTCCCCCTCCAATCGCCTAACCATCACCCGTAGAAACCTTAGCCAATTCAACCCTTCTCTCCTCTATTCTGCTACTGACTACCTCCTATGAAAAAAATCTCACCCCTGTCCTACCCCAACCAAGCCACTTCTGTCTACAATAAATCCCTGTCCTCCACCCTGGAAGAGCTCGCTCTCCTCACTACACAAAGAATCAGGCCTTGACCCCTACAACCCTGGCAAACAGATGACACCAGAAATCTCAAAAAGCGTAGTCACGCTCTTGAGCGTCTGTGGCACAAGACTAAGTTTCTCAAGTACTTCAACCAATACAAATCTGCCCTCCAAAAATACAATTCCTGCCTCCACACTGCCAAGCAGACTTTATCACTCTTATTAACACCTTCTCATCCAGTCCCGTCAACTCTTCTCTACCTTCAACTCCCTACTTCGTCCTCCACCACCTCCACCCACTAACTCACTCACTGCCCAGGAGATTGCACGTCAACAACAAGAATGACACAATTTGTGATGAAATCTCCACTCTACAGGTATCTTACCCAGTTAAGACCCCATATCAACAGGTACCATCGACACTATCCTTAATCTAACCTGCTAATATAGACGGAGTTGCTGAACTCCTCTCTAACGTCCACCTAACCACCTGTCCCATGAACCCTATTCCCTCTCAAATACTACGGTCACCCTCTGACTCTATCCTACACTCACTAACTCACATCTTCAATCTCTCCCTCTCTTCTGCCATTTTCCCCAATGCTCTAAAACATGCATTGACCACCCCCTTACTCAAAAAGCATCCTTGGACCCTACCAATATTAACAAACTATGCCCTATCTCCTTGCTCCCCTTTTCCTTTAAACAAATTGAACGCCTGGTCTACAACCAACTGAGCGACTACCTCATTAAGAATAGCCTTCTTGATCCCCTTCAATCTGGATTTTGCCCTCAACACTACACAAAAACTGCCCTTCTAAAACTCACAAATAACCTACTAACTGCAAAAACCAATGGACACTACTCTGTACTCCTACTTCTGGACCTTTCGGCTGCCTTTTATACATTTGACCACCCCCTCTTCCTCAGTCTCCGTGACTGAGCTCTTCGATGGCTCTCATCCTACCTATCTCAATGCACCTTCAGTGTCACATACAATTCTACTGCCTCCTCTCCTCTCTTTCTTTCCCTGTGGAGGTATCCCAAGCTTCTGCTCTTGGACCTCAATATACACCTCTTCCCTGGGCCGGCTAATAGCCTCCCATGGCTTTCAATATCATTTCTATGATGACGACACCCAAATCTACCTCTCCACCCCTCAACTCACCCCATCAGTCTCCTCACGCATCACTAACTTATTAACAGACATATCTGCCTGGATGTCACACCACTTCCTCAAGCTCAACTTGTCCAAAACCAAACTTATATTTCCTCCCCCACATGCCCCTTCCCCTGACTTCTCTGTCAAGAGCAATGGCACAACCATCCACCCATCCCCACATGTCAGGGTGCTTGGTGTTATCCTGGATTATGAACTCTCCTTCTGGCCCCACATCCAATCACTTTACAAAACGTCCCTTTCTAACCAAAGAAACCACAAAGCTCCTGATTATTATTGTTCAAAATACTAACAATACGTTAAAAATCCATCCTCAACTCTGCTCCCAGCTACATCACTAGCCTAGTCTCAAAATGCCAACCTAATCATCCTCTTCGCTCCTCCCATGACATCCTGCTCTCCAGCTCTCTCATCACCGCCTCCCATATTCGGCTACAGGACTTCTCCCGAGCCTCTCCCATCCTCTGGAGTTCCCTATACCCGTCTGTCAGACTGTCTCCAAACCTATCCCTGAAAACTTTCTCTTCAGGGAAGCCTATCCTGCCTCCACCTTACTACTGCACTTTTATTTTCTTCATCAGTTCATCCCCAACAGTTATTGCCCTTTCGTATCACTTGACCCTCTCTTCTAGATTTTAAGCTCTACCAAGCAGGGCCCTCTGATTCCTCTTGTATTGAATTGTATTGTAATTGTTACTGTCTGCCCTACTGTTGTAAAGTACTGCACACACTATTGACGCTATATAAATCCTGTATGATAATAATAATGTAAGTGTAATGAATAGTTCCCATAATATTTGTAAAGCATGCGTAATAGGATCCTTGTTGCCTCCTTGTTCCTTGTCGATGAATGTAAACCCCTAATATTTGATCCTAAGAGAAAAATAACTTATTCACATTTGACACCGAGCATTAATAGGCTAAGAACAATCGACCAGCAGGGGGAAACACCATGTGGAAGACTTCTGCACTGTGTGCAGCCTATGGGGAATTTTGTGCAAATGACTGAATGAATAGGTGTTTGGCTGAATTAACTTTTAGCTGCAGAGTGACGAAAAAATATTATTATTATTACTACAGTTGCATTGATACCGGTATTGATGCTGATGCTAAGCATTTCCCTGAGTATCGGTACTCGTGCAAATGCTCCAATAACTGAAACTGATACTTTCAGGCCCAGTCTCTCACAGCTGTCAGCTGTCAGCAGGACGGCTGAAAATCTGGCTATTATCCGTTGCCACGGCGTCCTTAAAAACCGATGCCTCATTCAGCTGTCAGCAGGGTTCCCCTGTCGACAGCTGAAGTGTAAAAGAAGTCTGGCAATTGGAGCAATCAAAAAAAGCAGCCAGGCAATGTTTATCAACAAGATTGCTGGTCCGCTGAAACAGAAAGATAAAAAGAATCATTATTTATTTTTCTATATTTCTGTTTATTAATCTACAGATCAAAAGGGATGAACTTAGCTCTGCAGATGAAATCAGTTTAAAGCAACCCATCAAGTAAAAAAATAATAATTTTTTGCTTTTTTTGTTTTTAATAACCACTTGCCCACTGGGCACATTTACCCCCTACCTGCCCAAATCAATTTTCAGCTTTCAGCGCAATCATTTTGAATGACAATTGTGCGGTCATGCAACTCTGTCCCCGAACTAAATTTTTCTATTTTTTTTTCACACAAATTAAGCTTTCTTTTGGTGGTATTTAATCACTACTGGGTTCTTTATTATTTGCTAAATAAATGAAAGAATATTGAACATTAAAAAAAAAAAGAAAACGTTTTCATAGTTTGTTATAAAAATTTGCAAACAGCTCATTTTTCTCCTTCACTGATGTGCGCTGATGAGGATGCACTGATGGGCACTCATAGGCTGCACTAATGAGGCTGCACTGATGGACATTGATGGGCACTGATAGGCTGCACTTATGGGCACTGGTGAGGCGGCATTGATGGGCACTGATAGGCTGAACTGATGGGCACTGATGAGGTGACACTAATGGGCATTGATGGGCACTGATGAGGCTGAAATGATAGGCAGAACTGATAGGTGGCACTGATGGGCACTGATGGGCACTGATGGGCACTGATAGGCATCACTGATGGGTGGTGCTAATGAGCACTGGTAGGCGGCACTGATAGGTGACACTGATGAGGGGGCACTGATGGGCACAGATGTGCAGCACTGGGGGCACTGATGGGACTGCACTGACAATCAGGCCACTAATAATCATTGCCCTGATGGTCAGAGTAGATGTCCATTTTAGAGAAGCCGGTTATCATCTCTCTTCTCCTCTCCTCATGCTATCAGCATGAGGAAAGGAGTGCTGATAACCAGCATCTGTTTACCTCCATGATCAACTGTGATTGGACACAACTGTTCACATGGTAAAAAGCCACTGATTGGCTCCACACCTCAGTCTGTGATCAGCAGTGTCTGGAGGACACTACGATCACAGAGTGCACTGCCCATGCCCAGCTGCTGGTGCTCAGCGGGTGCAATCACGGGATGCTGTCATATGACGGTGTCCCAGAACTAGACAACTGTGCTATAGCTGTTATTCAGCTATAGCACAGTCAACAAGTGGTTAAATGTTCCTCTGTTAAACCCCCTTGTTAGCCCATAAAGTGATTGTAAAGTCAGAAGGTTTTTTTTATCTTAATGCATTCTATGAATTAAGATAAAAAGCCACCCGTGCAGCAGCCCCCTCAGCCCCCCCCCCCTTACTCAGTTAGCCAATCAGGAGAGAGGGGGCAGGGTCGAACGATAGCTCCATGTCTGAATAGACACATGAAGCTGCAGCTCGACTCTAGTGCCCCCATAGCAAGCTGATTGCTGTGGGGGCACTCAACAGGTGGGAGAGGCCAGAAGCTCCAGCCGGGAACACGAGAAAAGGAGGATCAGATCTGCCCTATGCAAAGCCACTGCACTGAGCAAGTAAGTATAACAGATTTGTTATTTTAATAGAACGAAAAAAAATTAATTATTATTTCCCTGCTGATTTTTTGTTCACTTCTATTGTATACAATATTACTAATTAAAACTTTTTTTTTTGTTTGCTTTGTTCGTTAATATTTTTACAGCTTTAACATATATTTACATGTTTCACCTTGAAAAAAAGCGCAAAATTAAAAATAAATACATTTATTTCATTAGTAAATAACGTTTCAGTTCTTTGTACCATTTCTGAGAGCTGAAATGTAAGCAAAATGGTTGTAGTAGGTATCGGTATTTGGTAACAGGTACTAAAAAAAAATAAATATTGGTACTTGCACTCATGAAAAAGAAAATTGTATTGGTGCATCCCTAATTATTACAATTGATAAATGGAACAGCTGCCTCCTTGTTCTCCATGATTAAGCCCCGAGGGTGGGGCAAAACATGTTGGCGTTGTGGTCTGGTTTAATCGAGCTGAGGCTCCAGTTATCTGCTTTCACCTGCTAACCACTCAGGCTGGGTTATCTCTTCCAATTTTCGCAGTAATCTTCCTCTTGATTGTTATCAGGCAGGGCTGGCCCAAGACCCTGCTTGGGTCCAAGAATGAAATGCTGCCCTCCCCCCTCCAAAAAAAAATCACACCCACCACCAAAAGTTAGTCCCCCACATTCATTATTTTATATCATCATAATTAAAACTAAAATTAAATTTATGAGGAAGTCAGATTTGCAAAAGCACCTTTGTTTATATGCAAAATTATATAACATACCATTATGTTCCATTCCAAGGGGCGGGCTAGGGCAGTATAGGGGCTGGCTAGGGCAGTATATAAACAGTATAAAAAACACAAAGATACCTGCGCTTAGAAGAAACTTAAATAGTAACGGTGGTGCAAATTTAAGCTGCTGGCACTATTCTCTTGGTACAAAGATAAAAAGAGCAAAAAGCACAAATGTAGCACTAAAAGTTAACCATTTCCCGCCCGGCTGTCATTTTGCTATAGAACGGGCGGGAAGTGGTCCAATTATCCTGACCAGACGTCATATGACGTTCGGCATGATAACCCGTGATCGCGGCAATCGGTGGTGCAGTGTGTCAGTCTGACACACCGCATTACCAATCTCTGTAAAGATCCTCTGTTGGCGGCTCTTCTGATGGGGGGGGGGTCTGCACTGATTGTTTATCAGTACAGCCCTACTAGGATCGCCACCCAGGACCACCAGGGAGCCCACCCAGGGACCACCAGGGAGCCCACTCGAGACCACCAGCTAAAGGGCATACAGTGCACTGTAGGGATGGCACTGTGCCCATCTGCGATGCCTGCCAGTGCCTCCTTATCAGTGCCGCCTAACAGTGTTATCTATTAGTGCCCACCAGTGCCACCTATCAGTTCCCACCAGTGCCACCTATCAGTGTCACCTATCAGTGCCCATCAGTGCCACCTATCAGTGCCCACCAGTGCCACCTATCAGTGTCACCTATCAGTGCCCATCAGTGCCACCTATCAGTGCTAATCAGTACCATCTATCAGTGCCCAGTGCCACCTATCAGTGCCCATCAATGCTGCTTATCAGTGCTGCATATAAGTGCCACATCATCAGTGCCCATCAGTGCCACCTCATCAGTGCCACTTCATCAGTACTGTCTCATCAGTGCCACCTCATAAGTGCCCATCAGTGAAGGAGAAAGCATACTTATTTACAAAGTGACAGAAACAAAGAAAAAATATCAAATACCACCAAAAGAAATCTCTATTTGTGGGGAAAAATTATAAAAATTTTGTTTGGGTACAACGTTGCATGACGCAATTGTCATTCAAAATGTAACAGCGCTGAAAGCTAAAAATTGGTCTGGGCGGGAAGGGGGGAAAGTGCCCGGTATTGAAGTGGTTAAAAATAAAGTCCCAATGCTAGAGATGAAATGTCCCATGTAAACAGTGCCATGGGTGTAAATCCACACAGAGAAGGTGCCCAAAGAGATGCATCACCAAGAGGAAGGAGTGCACACTGACTCGTACCTGAACTTGTGGACCACTTAATCAAAAGTACGCTTAGAAATCATCAACTTGGATAACAGCGTACACATAAGGAGATTGGTCTGAGCAAAATGCCAGTGGGATCCTCCTTAGACAGTCTCAGCAGGTCAGCACAGCATGTAAACAGGCATAAAGAACATCATTGTGCAGAATTACTGACAAGACACATTTATTCAGAGCAGAGCAACAGCTAGAATATTCACAAACATTGCAGTAAAAAGCACATTAAATTGAATGCAAACTATCAAAATTTCCATCCAGTATAATGGCCGACTGTCAAGCCTTGACAATGTGACGTGACCCGACTCCTCCCACCGAGTTTCGTCATAAGCAGACGTCATCAGTGGGAAATTGGTCACTCATACGGGAGTCGCCATATATAAGTGGTCTATGGGTTCGGGTAAGAGTCAATGTGGACTCCTTCCTCTTCATGACGAATTTCTTTGGGCACCTTGTCTGTGTGGATTAACTCTTCCCATTTTTTCAGTAAGCTTCCTCCTGGTTGTTATCAGGTACTAAAGCAGGTAAGTATAACCTCTTTTTTATATAACAAAAAAATAGACATTTGTATCACTTTAACTGATGTCATGCATTGCTTCCGCTTCCTGTGAAGAGATGCTAAAGGTGAGCCATGCTGGAATGTTCTTGGTGTCACTCACCTGGCAGGAATCCTTTCCCCCATCCTTGTAGCCGGCACAGATCTGATCATACTGGATAGTGGAGGTATTTCCCCCATTGGTATACATTTGTTGACATGTATTGCGGTCTATTAGGGGAACCATGACCTCCCGGAGGGCTCCATATTGCACTAAACTCCCTGGTGATAAAACACAGACAAGAAGATAATTAAAGGTCATTCTTGGCAAGGCTATACATAGACTGATCACCTTTATGCTCCAATCACACATGTGCGTTATTGGATTGTCCTCTAAATTGCGTGTTTTCTCGTAATGCACAAAAAGTGTGTTTTTTGCAGAAGGACTGCAGTGCCATTCATTTTTAACGGCACTCCTTGCGAAAGTGTGCAAAAAAAAGCACGGTCATTTACCTCTTTAGTGAGATTTAGATGCAGTAGGCAGCCCAATCAAATGAATGGACTCCTCTACCGCAACACAGAAAAATGTGTAAAGAAACCATGTATTTGTGCTCCCACATCACACAGGTGAACCTAGCCTTAAATCTGAACTCTGGACACAACTCTCTTTTAAATATATTCCCCAATCACCACTGAGGCTAGAAATCCACCTTGTGTGCAAAAGCCTTTTGCAAACCCAGATATAATCTCATAAATATAGTATAGCAGTGATATTACCATTGTACTGTACATAGCCTGTGCAGAAA
This sequence comes from Glandirana rugosa, assembly GCA_018402905.1. Lineage (NCBI taxonomy): Eukaryota > Metazoa > Chordata > Amphibia > Anura > Ranidae > Glandirana > Glandirana rugosa. The sequence continues at coordinate 69,622 of BLSH010530748.1, forward strand.
GCAGAGCTGTGGGAGGAACCCAGAAGGCCCCATCTACTACAGGCTGCCTACAGAAAACTACAAGGGGAGGGGGCGGAGATAAGACCAGTCACCCTGCACAAGGAGAGAGAGCAGCAGTGAGCGGTCTTTATTACAGGAAGCTCCTGCATGGATTACTGCACAGATCTGGTGGAAATATACAAAGCGCACCAAGATTTAAGGAAGAGTACACAATGAATGAATTTAGATAATTGCTGATTCTGGAGTTCAGCTTTAAAGTGTTATTACCCCTTTCTCGGCCAAACCATTTTTTTTCTGCTGGAGAGTTTTTATTTTACATGGGTTTCAAAAAATTAATTTGGCATCTACAACGATCGGCCATAACATTATGTCCACACGCCATACATTAGCTGTTGAGACATGGATTCACTAGACCTCTAAAGGTATGCTGTGATGTCTGGCACCAAGATGTCAGTAGCAGATCCTTTAAGTCAGTGGTTCTCAACTCCTGTCCTCAGGAACCACCAACAGGCCAGATTTTAAGTATTACCTTGGGGAGATGCAGACTAGAATACTGCAATCACTGAGCAGCAAATGATATCACCTGTGATGCCTTTCAGTTACCCTGCAAACCTGACCTGTTAGTGGGTCCCGAGGACAGGAGTTGAGAACCACTGCTTTAAGTTCTGTAAATTGTTAGGTGGGACCTCCATAGATTGGACTTGTTTTTCCAGCAATCCCACAGATTGAGATTTGGAGAAGTGGAATTTTGGAGAGTTAAATACCTCCACACTAAAGGGCTAAAACATACAAAAAAGAACGAATAGTGAAAATAGTCCTCTGTATCAACACAGATACAATAAAAGTTCATAAAGATAGTAGTCAAGGAATGATCTTGCATGAACATCTGATGGAATTATAGCAGTGACGATATTCAGATTATCACCCAGTGTTCTATGAAATCACATCAATGTGTCTCCACCAGATAGAGTAGCCTCATACCCGAGGCAAGCTAGAGTTAGGCTTGCGACTTAACCCCGTCAGGAAAAAAAGTACATATTACAGCGCACACATGACACTACTGCAAAGCTATTTAAAAGCATCTAAATATACAGTATCTCACAAAAGTGAGTACACCCCGCACATTTTTGTAAATATTTTATTCTATCTTTTCATGTGACAACACTGAAGAAATGACACTTTGCTACAATGTAAAGTAGTGAGTGTACAGCTTGTATAACAGTGTAAATTTGCTGTCCCCTCAAAATAACTCAACACACAGCCATTAATGTCTAAACCGCTGGCAACAAAAGTGAGTACACCCCTAAGTGAAAATGTCCAAATTGGGACCAATTAGCCATTTTCCCTCCCCGGTGTCATACGACTCATTCTTGTTACAAGGTCTCAGGTGTAATTGGGGAGCAGCCTGCAAACAGTTTTCTGAAGACAAGCAGACTAAGGACATGGATTACCGGAACCATGTCCTGTGGTCTGATGAGACCAAGATAAACTTATTTGATTTAGATGGTGTCAAGCATGTGTGGTTGCAACCAGGTGAGGAGTACAAAGACAAGTGTGTCTTGCCGACAGTCAAGCATGGTGGTGGGAGTGTCATGGTCTGGGGCTGCATGAGTGCTGCCATCACTAGGGAGCTACAGTTCATTGAGGGAACCATGAATGGCAACATGTACTGTGAAATACTGAAACAGAGCATGATCCCCTGCCTTCGGAGACTGGGCCGCAAGGCAGTATTCCAACATGTTAGCGATCCCAAACACACCTCCAAGACATCCACTGCCTTGCTAAAGAAGCTGAGGGTAAAGGTAGTGGACTGGCCAAGCATGTCTCCAGACCTAAACCCTATTTAGCATCTGTAGGGCATCCTCAAACTGAAGGTGGAGAAGCCAAGGTCTCTAGCATCCACCAGCTCCGTGATGTCATGGAGGAGGGGAAGAGGACTCCAGTGGCAACCTGTGAAGCTCTGGTGCACTCCATGCCCAAGAGGGTTAAGGCAGTGCTGGAAAATAATGGTGGCCACACCAAATATTGACACTTTGGGCCCATTTTGAACATTTTTCACTTAGGGGTGTACTCACTTTTGCTGCCTGCGATTTAGACATTAATGGCTGTGTGTTGAGTTATTTTGAGGGGACATAAAATTTACAGTTATATAAGCTGTACACTCGCTGCTTTACATTGTAGCAAAGTGTAATTTCTTCAGTGTTGTCACAGGAAAATATATAATAAAATATTTATAAAAATGTGAGGGGTGTACTCACTTTTGTGAGATACTGTACATAGCAAAAAATGCAACAGCATGGGGGTTTGGTCACACTAAATGGCCATGATTTTGTATATACCGCGGGTGAGAACACCAGAGACACAAGGGTGGCTACTAAGCTATGGTTGGAGGACAGCAGTGGTAACCCTCTGAATACAGCTTCTCCCTGTGGGGACCCTGACGGGAATAAAAGAAAAAAAAAATACATATTTGTGGGCAACACCCCCAAATATGTATTTTTTTTTGTATGTTGTGGTCCTGACCAGACCTTTTGGGCTGGCAAACCCCATCCTCCTTAATTACCCCCCAATCAGTGTCCACCTGATCCATGGGATGAGTCCTCTGGTCTCCCATAAAGAGAAGCATTTGCTTCCATGAGACAACAGGAAGTGAGAGGAAATCTACCCCTAGGAAGGGAAATTCTCTCCTGTAAGAGTTATTATGGGAAAAAAGATGTCTCCACTGAAGCTTTATCATCAATCCTTGTTTCCACAACAACCCAAAATTTTCAAAATCCAATTATCATTGGGACAGGAAGTGAGGTGACATCTTCTGGACAGGGTGCTATCCAAAAAGCTTAGAAATAGGTTTTTTGGCTGAAGCTACACTTAAAAAATGTAACTGTTCCGACTTACAAACAAATTTGACTTAAGAACAAACCTACAGTCCCTATCTTGTTTGTAACCCGGGGACCGCCAGTACATGGTAATAGAAAATTCAGGCATATAAAATTAGCTGGCCACTATAAGAAAACCCGCCATTCACTGACTCACACGGAGCAAAAGCGGTGACTTCAGCAGGCCCTCACCCAACGCGGCGTTTAGTTTTACCAGACGTCGTCTCAGGGCTATTTTCACTATTTGTTCTTTTTTGTATGATTTAGCGCTGTAGTGTGGATATTTTAGTCTGTGACCACTTTATTGTATTTTTTTCACAGGTGTTAACACATTTATATATGTGGATAAAGGTTGTACGGATACTATCCATTAAGTGGATATATGTGTGAACCCTTGAGAATCCACATATTTAATATCTATTATTTATTTATTTACTATATTTTCATAAATTTCAGCTCAGCTATTTCTGTACTTTGTATTTTGGATGTGCGCATTGCATGTTTTCAGGCTGCTGCTTCATTAAGGGTTTTTTCACATTAGCGCGGTATACATCCCCCTTAATCCATGTCCTTAGTCTGCTTGTCTTCAGCAAACTGTTTGCGGGCTTTCTTGTGCATCATCTTTAGAAGAGGCTTCCTTCTGGGACAACAGCCATGCAGACCAATTTGATGCAGTGTGGGGCATATGGTCTGAGCCCTGACAGGCTGACCCCCCCCCCCACCTCTTTAACCTCTGCAGCAATGCTGTCAGTACTCATACATCTATTTCCCAAAGACAACCTCTGGATATGACGCTGAGCACGTGCACTCAGCTTCTTTGGTCAACCACGGTGAGGCGCTGTTCTGAGTGGAACCTGTCCTGTTAAACCGCTGTATGGTTTTGGCCTCCGTGCTGCAGCTCAGTTTCAGGGTCTTGGCAATCTTCTTATAGCCTAGGCCATATTTATGTAGAGCAACAATTATTTTGTTATGTTCCTCAGAGAGTTCTTTGCCACGAGGTGTCATGTTGAACTTCCAGTGACCAGCATGAGAGTGTGAGAGCAACGAGTCACATGACACAGGGGAGGGAAAATGGCTAATTGGGCCCAATTTGGACATTTTCACTTAGGGGTGTACTCACTTTTGTTGCCAGTGGTTTAGACATGAATGGCTGTGTGTTGAGTTATTTTGAGGGGACAGCAAATTTACACTGTTATACAAGCTGTACACTCACTACTTTACATTGCAGCAAAGTGTCATTTCTTCAGTGTTGTCCCATGAAAAGATAGAATAAAATATTTACAAAAATGTGAGGGGTGTACTCACTTTTGTGAGATACTGTATATATAACATGTCCAGTATATTTGTGTAACAAAGCTAATCTTTTTTATCTAAATAATTTAGTGATCTATGAGCTCTCTATGTTTTTCTGTAAGCACATTTAATGTCCATTACCTCTATATACTGTAGGTAATTGTTTACCTTTTGTTTCTACGTAAACGTTCCACTTTGGTAGAGATTCATGTTTTCTCAACCTAAACAATTATCTAACCATGTAAAAATGTATAAAAGTTGGAACACTAAAGCTAAACTCTGGCAAACCAGCTATATAGACAACTGAGATACATGTACAGTATTGTTTGCCTGCCAAAGGATTTTAATAAGAAGCCAAAGGATTTTAATTATAAGAAACCAGTTTTGTGATATTAAGGGATAAGCTCAAGGTTTGGTCCGAAAACAGGTTCAGACTTTTGTCCAAACACAAGAAATTTCATTTGTTGGTGTCATTCATCATAACTGATGGGGATCTGCATCACTTGACATGTTATGGAGGATAGATGTACCCTACAAAAAATTGCAGTGATCATGAATCGTTTCTGAAACAAGCTAACATTTTGAAACATCACCTCCTGAATAGGGGTTATAGCCATAAATGCCTTAAACAAGCTTTCAATAGGACTAAACTGAAATCACGGGAATCCCTTTTATTCCCCTGTCCTTTGGAGGTATCTCCCACACAGACACGAATAATCTTAAAATTCACTAATGGTTGCAATAAAATCAGAGACATTGTGGGAGAGCACTGGCATTTATTACAGGACGACCCTATAGTCACCAAATATATAGGCGAGAAACCTTCAATCGCTTTCCGCCGGGCAAAGAACCTCAAGGATAGCCTAACCCACAGTCATTTTGAGCAGCAGAAGGCAATCATTCCCTGGGCCCGACCATACAGGGGCACCAAGAGGTGTGGGAGCTGCAACTTCTGCAAGTGGGTTTGGCAATCCAGGAGGATCCAGCTACCCAACGGGCAGCTTTGGACTCCAAAACATTCCATTGACTGCAGGACGATAGGAGTCGTTTACTATATGGAATGCCTCTGCAAATCCTTCTATATAGGGAAAACTAAGAGACCCTTTCACCACAGAATTAGGGACTATGTATACGAGATTTCGAATGGAAAATTAGAATCAGCCATCAGTAGACACATAGGCCTATACCACAAGTTTGATTTAAATTATATGAAGTTCTTCGCCCTAGAACATGTAGCAGAATCGGAGCGAGGTGGCAGTATTGATACACAGTTACTGCGCCTCGAGACCAAGTGGATTTTCCAACTTAGGGCCAATAGGGCCCCCGGTTTAAATGAGAATATCAGCTTTAAACCGTTTCTATGAATGGACACAGAATACTAATGATGGTGCTTCATACTGTGCAATACATAGGTATCAATTCGTTAGGATTTTACATAGGACTGTTGCCCTTTCCTCCCTGCTCTAGCCTTCCCCCCCCCTTCTACATTTTCCCCTTTTTCCTTCTTATCTTTCCTCCCCCTTTTTCTTTTTTGTACTCTTATATTGTTACAGTACGTCTTCAGTGCTCGGTTTTTCCCTGGGTGTTGTGGCACATCCCCTATTACACCTGGGGCTCCGTCCCGCCCTCCTGTGAACAGGATGGAGACGTGCCGTTCTTGCTTTGCCCCGGGTGTTTGGGGCGAGGTTTGGGCATCTTGTGGCTCCCCTTCTTTGATCTCCGCTGCGCTCCGTCGCTGGGGGACCCGTTGCCTCCGTGATGCGGGTGGTGGAGCACTTGGGAGAGGGTGGAGTGACCTCTGTGTACTGTGCCCAATCCCTCCTCTGATACACACCCCCTCTGCGCATGTCACGCCATCTGAGGATGTGACGTAGAGGGGAAGTGCTGAGAGCCGCCTTTTGGTGCCAACCTCCACGCTATTTAGAGCGGTTATCTATCACGGACCCGCCGCAGACGCTGAGGCGGTCGTGGGGGATGGACACTTAAGGGAATCCTGTCACTTTGAGCTGCTACCACAGGTTGGATGATTTACTAAGTAACTCTGTTTTTGGGCTAGAATATGGGCTCGCTGATGCTATTATGATTGATATGAGTCCCTAATCGCTTTCTTTGCCCTTCCCCCCCCCCCCTTTCTCCCCTTCCCTTTCTCCCTCCCGTTTGTATGGGCTTTCACCCTGCCCTCCCTAGGATTACCACTACGGGAAGATCCCCTGTTTGGCATTTGGAGATGCTATGGATCCTGTTCATATAAGTCCGGACCGTAAGCTGCAGTTTACTATATATGCCTATTGATTCAGGTGGATGACACCCACACGTCAGTGGCACCTTTGAAATGTGAGTGTTTTGCAATGATCTGCCATTTTTTGGAAGTTGTGACTTGATAGTTTTGCTATACAACAGTACACTGAGATGAGGGTCCCCCAATCAGGGACTAGCATAATATGATATGCACTAGTATCAGTTTGGTAGGCATTTTTTTCTGCCACACTACACATATTCTGTATATGTTTTTTTTTTTTTTTTTCTTTTTATTCATATTCTTCAATCCTCTTTTTTCACGCAAGGATGGGTAACGGCAACATCTATGACTGACCTATGCAAACTAACCTCCTACAACCCCCTCATAGGGTACCATCCGTCTTGCCTTTGATGTACTTTTTTGACACCATAGTACTCCCAGTCACAGGTAAATGAAAGTCTGCCTTTGGATTTGTGTTTTTTGGGCTCCCCTGGGATCCCCCCCCCCCCATTGTTTGCATTAGCTGTACTGCAATACTGCCTTAAGGTTATTGGAATTTTGGGTATGCATACACAGTTGCAAGAAATATGAATGCTCAGGTATCTATCTGTGCATAGGCCATTGGGCCGAAATTTTAGCTATACACATATCTCTGTGAGACCAATGTAACTTGCTAAATGGATAAGGTCTAGCAAACTGTTAGATTATGTAATATTGTGCAATATACGTGCATAGTACTTTCACTGTATTTGTTTGCGCTGTAGTGACTATCTTACGATCCAAGTCCCTGAAGAAGCCCAATTAGTCGGGCGAAACACGTCGGAACATCTTGGATAACTGTACTATATTGGGTTCTGTATACCACCCTGGCGATCCTTTTCATCTGCTCTTTGCCAATGTAGCCAGGAGTATCCGGTAT
>BLSH010530748.1:81964-112291 GCA_018402905.1 Glandirana rugosa
AAAGTTTTTTCGAAATAATTCTCAATGTAAGTTATGTCATTTACATCTGTATACGTCTGAGTATATTCTTAGGTATACACCAGTGAATTTACCTGTTTAATGCCTTTAATCCGTTTTATACTCAACCTAACATGGCAATGTTTCTTCTCTGCATATGTCTACATTTACTGTATTGAATGTAACTCTTAATAAAGCTTTTTTGAAAAAAAAAAAAAAAAAAAGAAAAACCCCCATTATTGGCCCTTTTAAGCCAAATGACCACAGTTCAGAGGCCAGGAAGTGCAATGTGGTAATTGATTACTATTGCAGCAAATAGCCGGATTAGTACATCTTTTTCCCAAACTGCAAATGCCTTGGGTTCAGGTCAAGCTTATATTCTACCCAAACCTGAAGCCCATCTCTACTCCCAAGCTTGTAATTGGAAGAAAAAAAAATATTTTTTACCTTTCTTAAATTCACATTAAAAGGACCGTCTCCTTGCTGTATGATATTCCATTTTTTGCTTTAATAAATGTCCCCCATGGCAGTGTTGACCTCCCCGTGCTCTTTTAACAATAGCTTGCCTATTAGCTTTGAATATTTCCAGAATTTAAGATCAAGATTTACACTCCGCCCTAAATTTCAATAGGATTAATTGCTAAGTTTGGGTTTCATGGATTTTAAACAGAACCCGATAAACCCCTTGTGAATCTTACCCAGGTAGGTTTTCCCATCATTAATTAATATGATGTATTGGGCGTAAGTGACAGGTCTGGCTTACTTATATAGAAGACAAGTGAAATCACTTTTGCTTATCATTTCATGAACTCACCTCCAGAAGATCTTGTACCCCAGCCGGTCACCCAGCACTCCATACCACAGGGGAAGGTGGTGTTGGAAGATGGCAGACAAATTGGCATGATGTACTGAGAATAGGCGACAGGTGTGGCCAACCGTATCATGGCGATGTCCCCAGGGCCATTAATGTCTGTATAATTACTGTTGATGATAATATCTTTCACATTGGTATTAATTGTATGAGTAGACGGTAAGTTCAGCCAGTACAGACCCAAATATACTTTATAATTTGATAGCTGGATAGGTCTGCAGAAAGAAAACAGAACATAACATGTATAAATGAGGATCCATCTGCTGCAGGAGGAATAGGTAGTACAATATTATTACTATTAATGAATTTCAAAATCTAATGAATGAAATACAACTTGTTCATAATTTGCTCTTTATGAATAGACTGTATGTACACAAGCCCAAAAAGTTCAAAATTAAAAAAGTCAGATAAAAAAAAAAGACACAAAATAATGCAGCTCTGTATTACATCATTGCATGCATTTTCTATAATGCAAGCGGTGTAAGCACCTGAATTGGTATGAGCCTCTTACAGTCCCTCTACAGCAAAGCTCAGACTAGGGAAAAGATAAGCAGTAAACGGACAATTACTCCTGCGCAGTGGTGTGATATGAGGTGAGCAAATGTTCCAGGGATAATTCCAATGGCCTTGCTGCCCTCAAGTATAGGGGTTATCCCAGGTGCCACTAAATGAAGAAAAGACAAGAAGGTGCACTGGCCTAGTGCATTATCCCAAGGTAAAATTTATTAAAAATAAAGATTAAAAATACTCACAAACATGTGAAGTAAATGCGCATATAAAAGCCTCCAACCCGGGGCAGATAGTGCTGTCTCAGCAGTGGTCTCTGAACCGTGGTGGAAAGGACATGAGGGCTGCAACAGCTTACATGTTTCGAAGGCCAAGCCTTCTTCCTCAGAGCTAAAGCAGCAGTGATTTTCAGTTCTATATAAACTATTATCATACATGGGACACACCCTGCGAGAGCCCACATTCCCCTCCCAATAAAGGGAGGGACTGGATAGGGAAGGTTCTCATAGCAATCAGATCAGTCACTATGGTAATACAAGGCACACAAGTAAATATACATATATGTTACTCCATTGGCACATGACTTATACATAAGCAGCCCACAATGGTAATATGTGTATGCTCACTGTACCTGTATTGTGTTGCTGTATCTGAATGACATAAGGTGCCCCCTGAAAACAGTATGTGTGCTGATTCTCCCGGCTGTTCTGGCGTCTAGAACGCACGCTGTGTGTAGTTTGCATTCCGAGATAGACGTAATTTCCGGTTTCCCAGGCGCCTGCATGGCTAGCATCACTTCCGGCCACTAGCAGCCGCCATTTTGCTGTAGACCAGCACATGAGGCCAAATGCTGACCACCATGGTACAGCACTAGTTGTCACGCTCATGGGACAGCAGTCAACAGCCAAAAATGTATGCTCTAGGGGAAAAGAGAAGAAAGAGGGGATGGGGGGATGAAGGGCTCTCACTTAGTGTTTACATAGTTCCCATAATAGCATTAGATCATTAACAGAGGATTTAGAATACTAAGGCAGCAGCGAAAAAGCAAGTGCATTTCTGGGAACAAAAATAAATACCACATATGTATATGCTTCCACTCATATTAAAACTTTGCAGAAGGAGCCTATACATGTCTGCCTGAGAAAAGAACTGATATATAGTAGACTTTGTGCCTACATTTATAATTATGAAGGAAATTAGAAGCTCTTGTAGAAACCAATATAATAATAAAAAGAGTTTTTAAAAAAGGGGGATATGAAACTTGTGGTTAATATATATACAGTATTTCACAAAAGTGAGTACACCCCACACTTTTTTGTAAATATTTTATTATATCTTTTCATGTGACAACACTGAAGAGCTGACACTTTGCTACAATGTAAAGTAGTGAGTGTACAGCTTGTATAACAGTTTAAATTTGCTGTTCCCTCAAAATAAATCAACACACAGCCATTAATGTCTAAACCGCTGGCAACAAAAGTGAGTACACCGCTAAGGGAAAATGTCCAAATTGGGCCCAATTAGTCATTTTCCCTTCTCGATGTCATGTGACTGGTTAGTGTTACAAGGTCTCATGTGTGAATGGGGAGCAGGTGTGTTAAATTTGGTGTTTTATCGTTCTCACTCGCTCATACTGGTCACTGGAAGTTAAACATGGCACCTCATTGCAAAGAACTCTCTGAAGATCTGGAAAAAAAGAATTGTTGCTCTACATAAAGATGGCCTAGGCTATAAGAAGATTGCCAAGACCCTGAAACTGAGCTGCATCATGGTGACCAAACCATACAGCAGTTTAACAGGACAGGTTCCACTCAGAACAGGCCTCGCCATGGTTGACCAAAGAAGTTGAGTGCACATGCTCAGCACCATATCCAGAGGTTGTCTTTGTAAAATAGACGTATGAGTGCTGTGAGAATTGCTGCAGAGGTGGAAGGGGTTGGGGGTCAGCCTGTCAGTGCTCAGACCATACGCCGCACACTGCATCAAATTTGTATGCATGATTTTCATCCCAGAAGGAAGCCTCTTCTAAATATAATGCACAAGAAAGCCCGCAAACAGTTTGCTGAAGACAAGCAAACTAAGGACATGGATTACTGGAACCATGTCCTGTGGTCTGATGAGACCAAAATAAACGTATTTAGTTCAGATGGTGTCAAGCGTCTGTGGCGGCAACCAGGTGAGGAGTACAAAGACAAGTGTGCCTTGCCTACAGTCAAGCATGGTGATGGGAGTGTCATGGTCTGGGGCTGCATGAGTGGCGCCGACACTGGGGAGCTACAGTTCATTGAGAAAACCATGAATGCCAACATGTACTGTGACATACTGAAGCAGAGCATGATCTCCTCCCTTCAGAGACTGGGCCGCAGGGCAGTATTCCAACATGATAACGATCCCTAATACACACCTCTAAGACGTCTACTGCCTTGCTAACGAAGCTGTGGGTAAAGGTGATGGACTGGCCAAGCATGTCTCCAGACCTAAACCCGATTGAACATCTGTAGGGCATCCTCAAATGGAAGGTGGAGGAGTGCAAGGTCTCCAACATCCCCCACCTCAGTGAAGTTGTCATGGAAGAGTGGAAGAGGACTCCAGTGGCAACCTGTGAAGCTCTGGTGAACTCCATGTCCAAGAGGGTTAAGGCAGTGCTGGATAATAATGGTGGCCACACAAAATATTGACACTTTGGGCCCACTTTGGCCATTTTTATTTGGGGTGTACTCACTTTTGTTGCCAGCGGTTTAGACATTAATGGCTGTGTGTTGAGTTATTTTGAGGGGACAGCAAATTTACACTGTTATACAAGCTGTACACTCACTACTTTACATTGTAGCAAAGTGTTATTTCTTCAGTGTTGTCACATGAAAAGATATAATAAAATATTTACAAAAATGTGAGGGGTGTACTCACTTTTGTGAGATACTATATATAAAAAATGTATATATATTAAAAAAAAAGGGGGGTATAAAATGTGTGGAAAATTACTTCACATAAAATAATGATATTCCCTGATCAGGTAGACGTGATATGGAAAGATTAAGGGTATCACAACATACTCATAGATCTATATGACTAAATATGTGCACATACACACATGCAGAATGGACACACAAGTATGTGTATCAACACGCACATGGACACAAGCACATCCACACATACTCTAACTCTGCACCCACATGTATATTGGCAATATGTGCGGTGCATGCATTCGCATAAACATGTCCATATATACACAACACACTAGGACTAAATGTTATAATAAAGGAGAATTCTAATGGTATACCCCTTAGACAATTTTGTGAATTTCATACTCCTCATTGAGCCCTGCAGGAGTAAGGCTGCCCAGAGTAAAAATCCATTAGGCCTCCAGTTTGCATAATCTTTGATGTCTCCTTCCCATATCAATCTCATTCCCGATAGCCTCTATTCTGAACACTCTCATCCCTGACAGATGCCCTTGATGCTCTTTGAGGAAGTGTCGGGGAACTGTGAACTTGTCCTTATAGTTAGCAATGCCGCATTTGTGCTCACCAATCCTTACTCTAAGTGGGCGAGATATTCGGCCCACGTAGAGGCGACCACAAGGGCATATTATACCATACACAACATATGTTGTCCCACAGTTAATAAATTGTTTAATAGGATGGGATCTCCCATCTCTCCCTACTACGGATTTTTTTCTGGTGCCACATGAAAGTGCATGTGCCACAGTTTTGTACGCCACATCTGTAGCAGCCCTTTTGATTGAATATAGATGACCATATACTGCTGGTTTTATTGGAACATTTTTTGACTCTACTAGGGGCTACCAGGCTTCAAGATCCCAAGGCCTCCAAAACACAATATCTGGCCTTTCTGGGAGTTTGTCCCCTAGGATTGGATCTTGTTTGAGAATGTTCCAGTTTTTCCGGAGTATGTGCTGAATTTCGAATGCCTTACTGTTATACTGAGTGGAAAAGCAAACAGGTTGAATTTCAGAGTCTGCTGAAAATGATTACGGTTTTAAATTTCGAACTGCTGTCGGAGTTCCCTTTTAGCTCCGAATCCAAAAGACAAGGCTCTCTGTATTGATAACATGTGTGAATTCTATTCCAAAGGGGTTATTCCGACAGTGGGATAGAAAGCCAGCAAGATCTTTATCTGACCCATTCCTTGCACTTGCTTTTTCGCTGCTGCCTTAGTATTCTAAATCCTCTGTTAATGATCTAATGCTATTATGGGAACTATGTAAACACTAAGTGAGAGCCCTTCATTCCCCTATCCCATCTTTCTTCCCTTTTCCCCTAGAGCATACATTTTTGGCTGTTGACTGCCGTCTCATGAGTGTGACAACTAGTGCTGCACTATAGTGGTCAGCATTTGGCCTCATGTACTGGTCTACAGAAAAATGGCGGCTGTTAGTGGCCGGAAGTGATGTTAGCCGCGGAGGCACCTGGGAAACCAGAAATTACATCTATCCCGGAACGCAAACTACACACAGCGTGCATTCCAGGCGCAAGAACAGCCGGGAGAATAGGCACACATACTGTTTTGAGGGGGCACCTTATGTCATACAGATACAGCAATACAATACAGGTACAGTGAGCATACACATATTACCATTATGGGCTGCTTATGTATAATTAATTTGCCAATGGAGTAAAGTATATGTATATTTACATGTGTGCTTTGCATTACCATAGTGACTGATCTGTGACTGATCTGTTTGCTATGAGGACCTTCCCTATTCATTCCCTCCCTTTAGTGGGAGGGGGATGTGGGCTTTCACAGGGTGTGTCCCATGTATGATAATAGTTTATATAGAACTGAAAATCACTGCTGCTTTAGCTCTGAGGAAGAAGGCTTGGCCTTCCAAACATGTAAGTTGTTGCAGCCCTCATGTCCTTTCCACCAGGGCAGCAAGGCCATTGGAATTATCCCTGGAACATTTGCTCAACTCATATCACACCATTGTGCAGGAGTAATTGTCCACTAACTACTATCAAGAATCATTGGGGACTCCAGTTGCAGAGTGTGTTGTGTTTGAGGGCCATCAATTATATCCTGCTCAGCTATGGAGTAACCATTTAGGCTGGTGCCATTGCACAAACTCCTGACAGAAAGGACAGAATGATCTCTCTAAGCCCCAGGACGACGTCTATTTAGACGAAACGCGTCGGTCACTGCTGACCCCAATTTGCTGCGTTACCCTTCATTTTAACATTTCACAAGCTTGTGGATTTTATCTTATTTTGTACGTTGATTTTTTTACATTGGTGATACCAATAAAAGTTAAGCCCTGTGACTGAGGGTACTTATACCATGGAGAGTCCGTTCTATTTATTTTCATGATATCCTGGAATCAATTCCTTTGAATGCGTGTGCGAGGATTGACCTGTGTCCGGGTAAACACACCAGTGGACTTCGGGTGCCATATTTCCTTTTCGGAAGGATCCAAGGACCCCATAGGAGTGTGTGACGGGACCAGACCAGGAGAGCACAAATTCTTCCATCTCCACTGTATATGTTCAGGCTTGAATATATCCAGCATCTGGTAAGCCTTGATTTTTACCATCTACGGATTCACCAGCCTCCAGTTTAAATACGTCTCACAGGTCATCCTGGGCCTCAGGGATTATCACCTTGCAAGCACCTTGATTACCTGTACGGTTCCCTGTGGGACTTCTTAACATATTGAAGACAGCCTCTCTATACACGGACTACACTTTATGTACTTGCACTTTACCATATATTTGCATTTTTATTTGTACTTGCACTCTGACTGCATTTTATTTTCACCTTAAATTTGTGCACTCATGTACTTGCACTTTATTATATATTTGCATTTATATTTGTACTTGCACTTTATTTACATTTATTACCACCTTAACTTTGTGTACTTATCACGTTCATTAGAACTGCTGAGTTCTCAACTCATGCAGCTTTGACAGGTGGTCAGAATCATATCCACACCACCTGTCTCCACCTAGCGCCACTTTTTATTTTTATTTGCTTTTTACAATTAAGTTTGGTTGTAGTGTGGCAGCTTTTCTTCACTTTTGTTGATCTCACCTAGCGCAGTTGTTCTCTCCATTTTACTCCAGAATGATCTCACTGTTTTATAAACTCAAAGATCTCTTGGAAAATGAGATGCTGCAATGGTGGGACATTCTACTATTGCAAAAATATAGGGAATTTAAAAGAACACCAAGAGGTCTAAGAATTACACTCCTTTGCTCGTTTCTTGAAGATGATCTCAAAGAGAGTTGGCTCAAATGTTTGCGCGAATGCAACCAACAATGGTTACATTATTATTACTATTATTATAATACAGGATTTGTATAGCGCTAACAATTTACGCAGCGCTTTACAATGTAAACAGGAGACAATACAGTTACAATACAATAAAATACAGGAGGATCAAGATGGCCCTGCTTAGAAGAACTTACAATCTAATAGGGTGTGGCAGGTAGTACAAAAGGTTCTAACTGTGGGGAATGAGTTGATGGAAGAGGTAAAAGATTAGTTGGAGGTGTGATAGGACATAGGCGGACAGATTAATGTAGAGAGTTCCAGAGGATGGGCGATCCAGCAAGTGTAGGGATTGGAGAAGAGGAGTGGCAGACACTGATTGGTTGGTAAGGTGGATAATTCTGGCAGCAGCATTCATGATAGACTGAAGAGGGGATAGCCTATGGAGAGGGAGGCCAATGAGAAGAGAGTTGCCATCGTCAAGGCAAAAGATAACAAGGGAGTGAATCAGGAGCATAGTGGTTTCAATTGTTAAAAAGGGGCGTATTTAGAGATGTTATGGAAGTGAAGTCTACAAACATTTGATAAAGATTGGTTTTGAGGCTGAAAGGACAGGGCAGAGTCTAGGATTACACCTAGTACCCTGGCAAGAGGGGAGGGACTGATGGTTGCATTATTGATTTTGATGGAAAAGTCATGGGGGGGGGGGCATGGGCAGGAGGGAATATTACCAGCTCAGTTTTAGAGAGATTTAGTTTAAGGAAGTGGTGTGACATCCATGCTGATATGTCAGTTAGTAAGTTAGTTATGCAATAAGAGACTGAAGGAGTGAGGTGAGGAGTAGACAGATAGATTTGGGTGTCATCGGCATATAAATGGTAATGTAAACCATGGGCGGTTATCAAGTGACCAAAGGAGGAGGTGTAGATAGAAAAGAGAAGGGGTCATAGAACAGAGCTTTGGGGGACCCCGATAGAAAGGGGCAGTGGAGAGGAGGAGACAGAGTTGTAGGTAACACTAAAGGAGTGCTGTGGTAGGTAGGTGGAGTACCAGGATAGAGCAGAATCTTGGAGGCCGAGGGAATAAAGTTTATTGAGAAGGAGCGGGTGGTCAACAGTATCAAAGGCCGCAGAAAGGTCAAGCAATAGGAGTATGGAGTAGTGGCCATTGGTTTTAGCGGTTAGTAAATAGTTAGTGAGTTTTAGTAAGGCAGTCTATGTGGAATGTTGCCAATGAAAGCCGGACTGTAATGGCCGCTTAGACCCAGAGCTCCATCAGGGAGAACACAGAGCTGGCATACACCAGCGATTTCAGGCCCAAACAGTGCGCAATTATCCTGGATCACAGGATGTCTCGTGGATAGAGTTGAGCGAACCCGAACTGTAAAGTTCGGGTTCGTACCGAACTTTCGGGTGTCCGTGTCCTGAATCCGAACGTTTGAGTAAAACGTTCGGGTTCTGGGTTCTGGTATTTTATCACGCATGTTGAATAGCTGCAGGGCAGCCAATCAACAAGCGTTTCACTGGTTTTCCCTAGAAGCCATCACAGCCATGCCTACTAATGGCATGGCTGTGATTGGCCAGTGCATCATGTGACCCAGCCTCTATATGAGGCTGGAGTCACAGTGCTGCATGTCACATGCTCTCAGGTTAGGTGTAGGGAGAGGATGCTGCCGGCGTTGTGAGGGACAGATTGTGAGGGACAGATTGCAGTGATAATAACTAGGTAGAGATTACTACTACTGCTTTGAGGGACAGATTGTAGATCTATAATATCTTATCCTGCATTACAGAAAGATCTGATTACAGAACGATTGGATACTGGACTAGGTAGAGATAACTACTGCTTTGAGGGACAGATTGCAGATCTAATAACATCTCCCATTTTTCTTCCTTTTGCAGCCCTCTAGCACTTTCCAGGACTTTTTTAGAGTCATTTTTGTGCCGAAAAGTTCGGGTCCCCATTGACTTCAATGGGGTTCAGGGTCCGGGGTAAAGTTCGGATAATGTTTGGTACCGAACCCGAACGTTTCCGGAAAGTTCGGCCGAACCCAAACGTCCAGGTGTTCGCTTAACTCTACTCGTGGACCATCCGCCCCTCACAATCCCGGAGCGGGGCAGCCAAAAAAGCTGACAGACTTCTTCCCAGGATCGGGGAGAGAGGAGGCCCAAGATGGCGATGCCTGCAGCATGGATCTCTCCCCCTCGCCCTCCACACCAACAGCTGCTGGGCACACAAAAAGGGATCCACAAGCTACAGGCATCAGGCTGGATGACAAGATGTCCCACAAATGCCCTACAACATCCTCAGATGCTTCTCCAGCATTGAAGGGACCCGTGAGTAAAAAACTCCTCTCAGCAATAGAGGATAGTCCTCCCCATGCAAACACACAATAATCCCTCTCATCCTTCCCCAGGACCGCTCGACCTCAGAGCAGACCATGAAAGAGATGCTTCTTTCTCTCAAAAAAGACCTGTAGTTTGAGCTATACAAGTCTGTGGCTGATCTGCATATACAAATAAAACATAAAGAGGGCAGATTAGAAGCAAACACAAAGTAAAAGAGTGTATCTCTCAGCATAATGACATTGTAGATAGCTACCATGACAGGGACTCAGATATTCAGTGGCTGAAAAATAAGGTCATAGACCTAGAAGACAGATCCAGGAGGAACAATCTAAAATTCAGAGGCATACCTGAATCAATCTCTCCTCCTGAGATCCCGCAATACATACTACAAATTATGAAAACCCTCCTGCCTATGGAAAATGCGCACAACTTGGTCATTGACAGAGCGCACTGCATAGCTAAACCTAACTCAATCCCTGATAATGTGCCAAGAGACATACTGGCAAGAATTCACTTCTTCCACATTAAAGACAGAGCTATGGCGGCTGCCTGCAAACTGGGTAAACTACCTGACCAATTCTCCCACATCTCCATGTGTGCAGACCCCTCAGCTGCTACATTAGCACGTCGCAGGCAATTCAGCCCAATCACAACAGCCCTGCAGGCGAAAAAGATCATCTATAACTGGATCTTTCCTGCAACTCTACAGGTCACCCACATAGGGCAAAAATACATACGAAACTCCCCAACTGAAGCAAAGAAGCTGCCACAACAGTGGGACATCATGATTCCAAAGAGGGAGATCAGAGTCACCCAAACCCCCACTACCATTTCAATCAGGCCTGGAAGACTCCTTAAACCCAGGAATGGCTACTACCATTACCAAGGGGCGCACTAGATCCAACTATTAGCTAACTAGTGCCTAGCTGTTACTACTTACCCCCCTAGGAAAACGGTTACTCCTACCTCGTACCCCTACACTCCAAAGGTTACTAAAACTGTTACACGTTACTTTTCATTGAACAATTTCAAACCTCCTTCTCAGTTTTTTTCTGTTTTCATAAAAAACCAAAAAAGTGGTTGCGTACTATTACTGTTTACTGTTCTTAGCATCGTTAGCTACAATTGTCAGCTGGTAATCAATGCTGTTGTGTATCGCTCAATAACTGTAGTCTTACCTCAAAGCAGAAGCAGCTATCCAGACCATCATATAGCTTCACAAGGGGAGTCCCCCCCTCTTCCTCCCCACACCACATAGAGAAATCACATTTACTAGCAAATCTTTTCCCTGCCCCTCCCTCCCACTGCAAATATGCCCCTAAAGATAATTTCCCTAAATGTGAAGGGTCTAAACAGCCCCTACAAAAGATCTATGCACTGGAGAGAAGCCCTCTCTCCGAAATGCAATGTGATATGCGCCCAGGAGACGCACATTACACACTCAGACACATCCCGAGTCTCTCACCACAAATTCCCTCACCGCTACCTCAAATAAGTGATGATAGCAATAAAAGACTCAATCACATTTTCACAGAAATTTGTAGAATCTGACCCTAACGGTAGATATATAATTTTAGGAGCAGAATTCAATCATCAATTAATCACCTTGGTTGCGATATATGCACCAAACACAAACCAGAAAGAAAGCCTTCTTACGCACCCTGCTAAAATATATCCGCAAAGTCCAAACAGGACAACTCATAATATGTGGAGACCTCAATACGATAACAGGCATCTCACTGGACACCACTATTACCCACAGAAACCGCTCACACTGCATCTCCTCCCTCATCCAAAAACATGAAATATATGATGTCTGGAGAACCGGACACGGCTCTGAGAGGGACTTCACGTTCTTTTCCCATGCTTTACATGCATACTCTAGGATCGACATGTTCCTGTTAGACAAAACCACCCTCTTTCAGACCATGGAAACCATACTATGGTCCAATCATGCCCCAATTTCTCTCACCCTGCAGTTACATCAAAACCCACATCCTACAAAAATTTGGAGACTAAATTCCAGCCTTTTGAATATACCCACCTATGAAGAACATGTCAGAGCAGAACTGACTGAATTTTTTCATCAGAACAAAAATTCGGTGGAAGAAGTGCATTCCTTGTGGGCAGCCCACAAGGCTTACATACGGGGAGTACTAATTAAATTGGGCCCACACTTTCCAGGCAAATAAAACATAAGGATAATAAAAATAAAATAGCCTATCTACTAGACACCAAAAACCAACGTTTAACCAACCCAATACATATCGCCAACCTCTTCACGGAATATTACCAAGAACTATACAATCTAGAATCAAGTCAAGCCACACCACCTCCAAACAAAGCACATGTCCACGCCTTTATAAAATCCCTATCACTTCCAAGCGTACCCACTGTGAACCTCTCCCAGATGTCCTCTCAGTTCTCTATGCAGGAAATCTAGAAAGCAGTAGCCATACTCCAACTACACAAATCACCAGGGCCAGAGGGATTCAGCAATGAATATTATAAAAAAATTATCACCACACGTACCCCCCATCTACAAAAATCATTTAACTTTGCAGCATCCTCGGCCTCATTCCCCAAAGAATCACTGGAAGCTTTAATTATAACCGTACCCAAACCGGGGAAAACCCTGAATCAACCTGCTAACTATCACCCCATATCTCTATTGAACTCCGATATTACAATTTACTCCAAGATTATAGCCTCCAGACTAGAGAACATTATCCCTAAACAAATCCACCCCGACCAGATGGGCTTCGTGAAAGGCCGCCAAGCCTCCGACGGCACTAAATGTATCCTCAACATTCTCCAGTGGGCTGAATTCCACTGCACGCCTTCCCTGCTCCTCTCTTTGGATGCGGAGAAGGCGTTCAATAGAGTACATTGGGTTTATCTGGAGCAAGTACTCCACACGTTCGGCTTTACAGGCTTTATCAACTCTGCTATTAGGGCCCTCTACTCTACTCCAAGCCCGAGAGTATTCATGTCTAGCACCCTCCCCCAACCATTTAATATCACAAATGGTACAAGACAAGGGTGCCCCCTGTCCCCCATAATATTTGCATTGGTTTTGCACAAGAAATTAAACATCACCCCCACATCACAGGGATTAAAATTGGAAACAAAATCACAAAATCAGATTATATGCCGATGATGTGATCATATCCCTGACCAACCCCCAATCCTCCTTACCAGTGGTCTCAGATATGCTACAGAAATTCGGACAAATGTCACTATATAAAGTCAATATAAATAAATCTCAGATGCTACCCATCTCCATACCTAGAAAAATGCAAAAATACCTATCAACGCTCTCCAGTTTCTCCTGGGCCCCCAAAACAGGTATCCGCTACTTAGGAATACAACTGATTACGCCCGCTCTTCGACCCTCATTACAAACTATGAAAACTTACTAAGATCTATACAAAAATAAACACAGGAACTATCCAAGCTTCATATCTCATGGGCAGGCAGAGCGGCAGTTACCAAGATGTCCATCCTCCCAACTATCCTATACCACTTCTGCACTCTGCCTATCCCAATATCGGCCACTCAGATTGGCCTGAGGAAGAGGTGTATGCCTCAACAACGCGTTGCCAGTACCGCACGCCCACTGCTGCAACCAGAAGGGACGTTTGAGAGACTTCGCTCCACCGCTCTGAGACTCAGGAAGCACTGGAAGCCACTGACGTTTCCCCAACTCCTGAGCCCTGTGAAGCATCCAGCCCATCTCCTCCTCTTCTGGTCTGCCAGGCGTATCTGCTGAGTACAGCCTGCAGTGGCTTACACTGCAATGCTGCCTTTCTTCATTTCCTTGTGAGTACCTCCACTTGTGTTTTAATAAATCTGTTTATACGGCTGCACTTAGAGGCGCTTCACACAACTCTAATGGAGACAATGCAACAACACAGGAACTCTTCTACACATATGATGTCCAAAGAAAATCCCATTTTGGAAACAGGTTTTTTCATCTCATTTCATCAGTCACGGATACAACCTACAACCCTGACCCAGTCTTGGCCTTACTACTAATAAACAAAGCAGGGTGGCCCAAGAACCATCCACCCTTCCTACTTCACTGTCTAGTAGCTTCCAAAAAAGCAATTGTTACCTGCTGGAAACTCACAGACCCCCCAGAGTTCTCCTCCTTCCCCATGGACCTCAACACGCAGACCCAATTTGAACTAATGTTCTCAATGAAAAATGGCAACAACAATAAATTTCGCTCACAATAGACAGCTTGGCTCTGTCACCCTCTACTGTATGCACTGCTCATATGTAAAGGTGACAAGATACCCCCCAATGGTTCCTCTTGGGACGTCATCTTTGAAGCTTAACAGCCCTTCCTTAAAAAAAAAAGCTATGATTTCTACACCCCACCCATCCCCACCACGCCCCCTCCTTGAGGCAAACAATCTTGACTGTTCTTTCTTCCTTTGCACCCACATATTTACACCTAACAATGGGCAGACCATTACAACCAGTGACCAACTACACTCCCACAATGCCAAGCTGAAGTCCAACTTCACGGATACTCAACAGCTAATCAAGCGGATCATCCAGTTCCTACTCAATGTTACCCTAGCAACATTAAATGAGAGCTCGGGGGGAACAACCCGCCTCCTCTCTCCTCTCCCACCTGGACACAGGCTGCTCCCCCTGGGGTGTCCTTGGATAGAGATACCAGCTCCCCAAACTCCACAGACCTGGAACTGATGAGAAACCAATTTACCTGCTGCTTGCTGGTCTATGTATAGCTCTCTATATTCATGTTACTTCGTATGTAAACTCACCCTGACCACCACTAGACTACTCTACTGTATGTTAGGCAAAATGCATTGTTTTGTACTCTATGTAAGAAAACTCAATAAAAATGTATAATTAAAAAGAAGGTTATTTTCACTGAGGTGGAAGCTAAGACAGTTGTAGACTATGCATTCTAGAAGTTTAGAGGCGAATGAGATTAATGAGATGGGTCTTAAGTTGTTCAGGCTGGTGGAGTCCAGTGAAGGCTTTTTACAGTTTATTATTATCCAAAGAGAACGGAATCTCTCCAGTATTCAAGCAAATATTGATTCACTCCAAGAAGAACTGTCTGTATATACGGATATCTCCACATTTGATAATTGGGATCAGAAAATAAACTACCAAATGATGGATTATGAAACCAATCTTATTAGTAAAAAGTCAGGTAAATTTGAACGCGACCGACTTGATTACCTCAATGGCCGCTAGTTTTATTGGAAAAAAGATAGACCCAAAAACACTTTTCCACATAAGAAAAGACAAAGATATCCATCTAAATATAATGGCCACACACAAGGCACCTGCAGTGATCCCACTGAAGTAAGGGTACCATCTTCATCTAACACTACACTACAGTCTCATATTGACCCTGTAAGGGTTTACCAACATACACACATTGTCTACAAAAAACCCACAATACCGACGTCCCCTAATAAATCTAGATCTAAGGGAACTAAGAGAAACAGCCTGAATTCCGGAAGCAAAACCGGACATTCATTTTGTAAGACCTGTCGTTCTCAACCATCTGAACGACTAGAACACCATCATCATCACAATACGAATAACCGAAGTAAGACCATCCATCATTCAACTACAGTAAATGACAGGAAAAACAATATTTACAACATTAACAACAATAAAAACAATGATGAGAATCGTTGTGCAAAATCTACCCTAGGAAAATCTCCACAAACAAAAGGCCCAAGAAATAAAAATACAAGTAAAGAAGGGCAACCATCAGATTTAGGTTTGAGTTCAAACTCTGTACAACCTCCACCTTTGCCAATGTCATCCCCGAAAGGTAGTACCTCCAATGCTTGTACCGAGGAAGCGACACCAAACTTAGAATTCAAGTTTGGTTTACATAGTTTACCAGAAACATTCAATCCATTTACTGCACTTGATGCATCGAATGACGAGAATATAAATGGTATTACACCCACATGACCTTTTTTAGTGAAGGAAGTTACAAGTGGAGAAGGTCCAAACCCTCTGCCACATACCATATCAACAAAAAAAGCAAGGAAAAGGGAACAAGTCCCAGGCGAGGGAAAAGAGGAGGAAAGAGATGTAAAAAGAGGCAGACTGTAGATACTATCCATTCGACCATCAAAATCTACAATCTTTCCAGCTCAGTATGTGCTGATAAAGAGCTGGACTTGCTAAGGAAAGGCCTAAACTTTGCACCACCTATTACACCTAATCTATTTTAGTTATTTCTAGATCTCAATAGATTCATATGGAAACTCCCTGTACAAAGATACTATATATTAAAAGAGTCCACCTCCATCAACAATCAAAAGGAAGAACTGAACATGGAACCCTCCAAAGATACTATTGGGGTAGATTCTATCTTGAACATCATTGAAGAACTTTATTTGGAGGCCCGACCCAATGAAACTACATCCTATTTTAAGTGTGGCCTACAGCAAGAAAATTAAATATTATACACCTTCTTTAAGCCTGTCTCTTCCTTCTTTCCACATTGGGCCAAAGGGAATTTCATTTACACATTTTATGATATAGTATTCAAAACATTCAAAGAGAAATTCCATAAAAACAACA
The DNA here is from genome assembly GCA_018402905.1 of Glandirana rugosa. Classification (NCBI taxonomy): domain Eukaryota; kingdom Metazoa; phylum Chordata; class Amphibia; order Anura; family Ranidae; genus Glandirana; species Glandirana rugosa. Next base: position 98,513 of record BLSH010530748.1, read on the forward strand.
AGCAACTTGGTCCATTTAGTAGTCCTATTGACAGTTTAAAACAAAACCAGGAAATAGTAATAAGACGGGCAGATAACAGTGGGAGTTTAGTAATCCAGAACAGAGAGGACTATGTAGCTGAAGCAAGGAGACTTCTAGGCGAGTACATATACTAAATTGAAAAAAGATCCATCCATTGAGTATACAAAAGAACTCAAACTCATATTGGATCAAGCCTTGACAATAACGGTCATCACCAAGAGTGAATACCTTTTCTTGTTTAACAAACATGTGGCTACTCCTCACATCTACCACATCCCGAAAGTGCATAAGAGCATATAAAATCTGTCTGGAAGACCTATTATTGCTGGCATGGACGGTCTTTCAAGCAATCTGGGGTGCTACTTAGATCATTTTTTGTAGGACATCAAGACCCATCTCCCATCATTCATAAGAGATTCCAGCCATATGATGGAAATTTTGTCTATCGATAGCAAACAGGGTATAGAAGGTTGTCATTAGACGTGGCTTCCCTCTATATGTCTATAGACCATACTTGGACCCCTTAACTATTACTGATGTACTGAACCCAACCCAGGCAAAGTTTCTTGTGGACTGTGTGGAATTTGCTCTTACGCACAATTAATTTTCTTTCTTAGGAGATCACTATCTCCAGGTGAAAGGTACGGCCATGGGGCCAGGTTTGCTCCTAGTTATGCCAATCTCTTCATGGGATACTGGGAGAACTCCTACATCTGGGGAAACAATCCCTACAGATCAAAACTGGTCCTCTACGCGGGTATATTGATGATATTCTTATCATCTGGGATGGGTCTGATAAAGATCTTGCTGGCTTTCTATTACACTGTCGGAATAACCCATTTGGAATAGAATTCACACATGTTATCAATACAAAAAGCCTTGACTTCTTGGATTTGGAGTTAAAAGGGAACTCTGACGGCAGTATTATTTCAAAAACGCATTTCAAGCCAAGCAGAGGTAATACCTACCTTCACACGAAAAGTAACCATCATCCCAGATGGATAAAAAATGTTCCATATGGGCAGTGCTGCAATCTGCAATGTACATGCACTAGAAAGGAAGACTATATGGCACAAAGTGAGCTCCTCAGAAAGAAAAAGGCTACAACAAAACTCATATTGAATCAGCTTTTATTAAATATCTTGTCCAATATGACAATTCACCTGTTCAAAATTTAAAACCGCAATCAGTTTCAGCAGACTCTAAAATTCAACCTGTTCGCTTTTCCACTAAGTATAACAGTAATGCATTCAAAATTCAACACATACTCCAGAAAAACTGGAACATTCTCAAACAAGATCCGATCCTAGGGGACAAACTCCCAGATAGACCAGATATTGTGTTTCAGAGGCCTCAGGATCTTAGAAGCCTGGTAGCCCCTAGTAGTGTCAAAAAATGTTCCAATAAAAGTAGCAGTATATGGTCATCTATAGTCGATCAAAAGGGCTGTTACAGATGTGGCATAAAAAACTGTGGCACATGCAATTTCACGTGGCACCGGAAAAAATCCGTAGTAGGGAGAGATGGGAGATACCATCCTATTAAACAATTTATTAACTGTGGGACAACATATGTTGTGTATGGTATAATATGCCCTTGTGGTTGCCTCTACGTGGGCCGTACATCTCACCCACTTAGAGTAAGGATTGGTGAGCACAAATGCAGCATTGCTAACCATAAGGACAAGTTCACAGTTCCCCCCGACACTTCCTCAAAGAGCATCAAGGTGATCCGTTAGGGATGAGAGTGTTTCGGAATAGAGGCTATCGGGGATGATATGGATATGGGAAGGCGACATCAGAGAATATGCAAAAAATCTACTGGAGATTTTTACTCTGGGCAGCCTTACTCCTGCAGGGCTCAATGAGGATTGTGAGATTCACAAAATTGTCTAAGGGGTATACCATTAGAATTCTCCTAGTGTGTTGTGTGTATATGGACATGTTTATGTGAATGCATGCACCGCACATATTGCCAATATATGTGTGGGTGTAGAGTTAGAGTATGTGTGGATGTGCTTGTGTCCATGTGCGTGTTGATACACATGTGTGTCCATTCTGCATGTGTGTGCGTGCACACATTTAGTCATGTATATCTATGAGTATGTTGTGATACGTTTAATCTTTCCATATCACATCTACCTGATCAGGTAATATCATTATTTTATGTGAAGTAATTTTCCATACATTTTATACCCCCTTTTTATTTTTTTGCTTTTTTATTTTTATTATTATATTGGTTTCCACAAGAGCTTCTAAATTCCTTTTTAATTATAAATGTAGGCACAAAGTATATATATCAGTTTGTTTCTCAGGCAGACATGTATAGGCTCCTTCTGCAAACTTTTAATATGAGTGGAAGCATATACATATTTGGTATTTAGTTTTGTTCCCAGAAATGCACTTGCTTTTTCGCTGCTGTCTAAGTATTCTAAATCCTTTGTTAATGATCTGATGCTATTATGGGAACTATGTAAACACTAAGTGAGAGCCCTTCATTCCCCCATCCCCTCTTTCTTCCTTTTTCCCCTAGAGCAGTGGTTTTCAACTCCGGTACTCTGGACCCACTAAAAGGCCAGATTTGCAGGATAATTAAAATCCATCACAGGTGATATCATTTGCTGCTCAGTGATTGCAGTATTCTAGTCCGCATTTCCCCAAGGTAATACTTAAAATCTGGCCTGTTGGTGGGTCCTCAGGACAGGAGTTGAGAACGACTGCCCTAGAGCATACGTTTTTGGCTGTTGACTGCCATCCCATGAGTGTGACAACTAGTGCTGCACTATGGTGGTCAGCATTTAGCCTCATGTGCTGGTCCACAGCAAAATGTTAGCCGCGGAGGCGTCTGGGAAACTGGAAATGACGTCTATCCCGGAACGCAAACTACACTCAGAGTGCGTTCCAGACGCCAGAACAGCCGGGAGAATCAGCACACATACTGTTCTGATGGGGCACCTTATGTCAGCAATACAATACAGGTACAGTGAGCATACACAAATTACCATTATGGGCTGCTTATCTATAAATCATGTGCCAATGGAGTTACATACTGTATATGTATATTTACATGTGTGTCTTGTATTACCATAGTGACTGATCTGATTGCTATAGGAACCTTCCCTATCCATTCTCTCCCTTTAGTGGGAGGGGAATGTGGGCTCCCGCAGGGTGTGTCCCATGTATGATAATAGTTTATATAGAACTGAAAATCACTGCTGCTTTAGCTCTGAGGAAGAAGGCTTGACCTTCGAAACATTTAAGCTGTTGCAGCCCTCATGTCCTTTCCACCACGGTTCAGAGACCTCTGCCGAGACAGCACTATCTGCCCCGGGTTGGAGTCTTTTATATGTGCATTTACTTCACATGTTTGTGAGTATTTTTAATCCTTATTTTTAATACATTTTACCTTGGGATAATGCACTAGGCAAGTGCGCCTTTTTTTCTTTTCATCATATAAAGGATAAGAAGTGCAAGGAGCCAACCAATCATGGAGTATATTGCTAAAGGAAGAGAGCACAGTGACAGAGAGATGAGCCTATCACTGCGCTGCTTCTCCTTCACTGTCCTTTCACAGGCTGGAGGCGGGATCATGACAGCATAGGCTCAGAGGAGTTGGGTTGAATGATAATGGCCGTCATTCAACCTAGTCTAGTCTAGGGGCAAAGTTATTTTGGGAACAGCTACGAATTTAAGGTATGTATTGCAGCAAACCTCCCTTTTTTATTCTTTAACATGCTATTACTTTTTTTTATGTTTGCTGGAGTTGAACTTTGAAAAAGAAAGTTTAATGAAGATATCAACACACAAAGAGGCAAGCAAAAGCAGAAGAACAAGATCCAGGAACTGGTAATCAGATTACAGGTACACAGGCCAGACACGCAAAAACAATATAGGTTGCCACACTTCTGAATGCAGAATGAAACTTATGAGTGTTGCAATCTCCTTTTTTGAGGGGCAGGTGTGGGAATAGTTGCAACAGAGGCACTGTGTAGCTTGCAGAACCACAATAAGATAAATTAGCGAGTGGTTTAGGCTGAAGATGCAGCACCCCAAAAAAACTTCAAATCTAGACAGTATTATTACAGTGGTCCATCTATAATGCTGATAAGATCTTCTCCAGCTGTCATGAAGATCTGAACCCTGCTTAGATCTAGGCAGAGAAAAGTTAAAGCACCCTTCATAATGCCCCAAGTGTGCTCCTAATATCCAAATGCTAAATTATGAGTTTAGGGTATTGTATGCGCTACTCTTTGCCTCCATCTATCTATCCTCCGTGAATAAGCCTATGAACTCAAAAGCTGAATGAGGGGCCCAATATTAGCACTCATATGGGGGATCTTTGGATATGTAAGCCAATCAATGATAATCTATGAGACACACTTGGCAGTTTTAAAGTGGACACTTTATAAAAGATGAACACTGGATCAATAAACATGTACATGACTGATTTTTAGAAGCATTTTTCCAAAAGCAGAATGAAAATTATTGGGGGCTGATGGAAGAATTGGTTTATAAAGGTAACATGTTATACTTACTGGTGGATGCAATGCGCTGCCGTCATAACCCATTCTCGTGAGATCAGGGAGCCCCCACATGTAGTTTGTACACCTGATTCCTTATATATAACAGCGACCTGCCAGGGCCACTCTCCATCCACTGAATCCGTACCGCCAACTATCCGACTGGACGCCAAGGGGGAACCGCACACTGAATAATCTGCAGCACCAAATGCATTTCCGACTGACAAAAGCAAAAAAAAAATTGTTTGTCTTCCATAATGAAATATATGCATAAATATTTCACACAAAGCATGAAACCATAGTTATTGGTATGTATGGGTATGTAACCTTTCAGCAGATAAAAATCCTTGGGATTGGTTCTACTTCTATTTTAACGTCTATCTTTTTTCAACACTGGTAATCTGCATCTATATTCCTTCAATTGCCATCTACCTTAAAATGAATTCTGACGGACTGCTCAGATGCACATTTGGTAATTCTGTGCTTGTCACCCTTATTTCACCTACATCTGTAGCCATATGGACAAAATTAAGAGTCTGACAGAGTAACGCCAGCACCCCATCCCTATAAAGATCAATGAACAATGAAGGAAAGAAATTGGGACTTTAAAGGTGCTGGTTAAACCCCTTCCCTGAAGAACTACACAAAAGTAGAATAAAACATACACTTTATTTCATTACATAAATTTGTGCATGGTGCGGGCTCAACTGAAAAATCAGTGGCCCACCCATATGTACAGATGGAAATAATCGTTAAAACAGTGACATTGTATACAGTCCATGGTACAGATGTAAACAAAATACCGAACACTCCTGGCTGTATGACAGAAAGCAGATGGAATATATCGCCAGGGCGGTATTGAAAACCCAAAAACAGCACAGTGATCCAAGATGGACCGACACGTTTCGTTCGACTATTTGGGCTTCTTCAGGGACTTGGATCGCAATACAGTCACTGTTAACCAGGGTACTCATGGTTCCCTCAATGAACTGTAGCTCCTCAGTGCCGGCAGCACTCATGCAGCCCCAGACCATGACAGTCCCACCACCATGCTTGGCTGTAGGCAAGACACACTTGTCTTTGTACTCCTCACCTAGTTGCTGCCACACACCATCTGAACCAAATAATTTTATCTTGGTCTCACCAGACCACAGGACATGGTTCCAGTAATCCATGTCCTTAGTCTGCTTGTTTTCGGGCTTTCTTGTGCATCATCTTTAGAAGAGGCTTCCTTCTGGGACTTTGATCACTGAGCCCTTGGGACTCGGCTGATCACAGATCGGAGTAAAGGGCCAATCCCAGAAGGCGGTAATCTGCTGTTTTTTTTCCTCACGCTAACATTGTTCTCCGATTTCTTCTGTAAGAGGGACATTGGTCCCAAACACTGCTAAGTAATGCCCACCAGTGCCACCTACTAGTGCCCATCAGTACTGCTAACCAGTACCCACCAGTGCCATCTATCAGTGCCCATCAGTGTTGCCAATCAGTGCCCATCAGTGCCACCTATCAGTGCCACCTACCAGTGCCTATCAGTGCCATTCAGTGCCACCTATCAGTGCCACCTATCAGTGCCACCTATCAGTGCAGCCTATCAGTGCCACCGCTCAGTGCCCATCAGTGCCTCCTATCAGTGCTCAGCTGTGCCACCTATCAGTGCTAATCAGTGCAGCCTATCAGTGCAGCCTCATCAGTGCCCACCAGTTCCGTCTCATCAATGCCCATCATTGTCGTCTCATCAGTGCCTCCTGAGTCCTGATCAGTGCCCACCAGTACCACCTCATCAGTGCCCATAAGTGCCACCTATCAGTGTCCATCAGTGCTGCCTTATCAGTGCCTATCTGTACAGACTATCAGTGTCCATCAGTACAGTCTCATCAGCGCACATCAATGAAAGAGGAAAATTACCTGTTTGCAAAATTTTAAAACAAACTATGAAAACTTTTTTTTTTTCAAAATGTTCAGTCTTTTTTTATTACCCATAGAAACCTTTGCCACCTCTGGTCATCACAAAGGACAAGGGGGCACTCTTTACGTCTAGAGGAAAAAAGATTTCATCTACAAATACGGAAAGGTTTCTTCACAGTAAGAGCTGTGAAAATGTGGAATAGACTCCCCCCAGAGGTGGTTTTGGCCAGCACGGTTGATTGCTTTAAAAAAGGCCTGGATTCTTTCCTTAATGTAAATAATATAACTGGGTACTAACATCTTTAGGTAAAGTTGATCCAGGGTGAATCCGATTGCCTCTCGGGGAATCAGGAAGGAATTTTTTCCCCCGTTATAACAAATTGGATCCATGCTTTGCTGGGGTTTTTTGCCTTCCTCTGGATCAACTGTGGGTGAAGGATTGTATACGGGATTATTTGGTTGTATGTGTGTATGTGTATATGTGTATATATATATGTATATACATTTTTTTTTTTTTTTTTTTGGTTGAACTGGATGGACTTGTGTCTTTTTTCAACCTGACTAACTATGTAACTATGTAACTCTTCTCTTTTCTATTCTGCTACTGACCACCTCTACCTCACCCCTGTCTTGCCCCAATCTAGACACTTCTGTCTACAATAGATCCTTGTCTTCTGCCCTGGACAAGATTGCCCCCCTCACTACACACAGAATTTGACCCCAACAACCTTGGCAAACAGATGACACCAGAAGTCTAAAAGAAAAGTAGCTGTGCTCTTGAGTGTCCGTGGCATAAGACTAAGTCTCAGAAAAAGTTAAACCAAATAAATCTGCCCTCCAAAAATACAATTCCTGCCTCCACACTGCCCAGCAGACCTATTTTATCACTCTCATTAACACCTTTTCATCCAGTCTCCGTCAACTCTTCTCTACCTTTAACTCTCTACTTCATCCTCCACTGCCTAATTCACCCACTGCCCAGGAGATTGGTAATCACTTCAAACATAAGATTGATACAATTTGTGATGAGATCTCAAGCAATATATCACACAGAACTGTCGGGTAGTGTGTAAGTCAGCCCTCACTGACAGCTATAAGGTGGACCATAAGGGATCAATAACATGGGGGGGTGGGGGGGGTTACAGCAAGATACACTCAAAACAAATTAGGTAAGGATTAGTCCATACAGTTCATAGTAGTAAGGAATATCAAGGAGAAGTACGCAGGACAAATGGACCCACAGGTGGATCAGGATAGCACACACAGTGACCGGCAGCTCCTCAGCAGGAAATGGGATTTCCCTCAGTCACAAACAAAAACAGCAGAAAGAGGGTGCATGAGTTAGTGTGATAGTAAAAACAAGTAACACTTTATTCAGAGGGGCCCGCCCCATCCTGATTTGGTTTCTTGCTAGCTCTGTGAGAGCGGGTATGAGAGCTGGAGACAGTGCCGGATATATACCTCCATACACCGGGTCCAAGCTTATCCCCACAGTGATCTTCTCATCCCTCGTGATGGCTGGCTGCTTGATTGGTGATCCACATCCACCCTTTGTACAGCTTACATGATACTTTTATGTAAATGTATCTGAATAAATTGTTTTTACTATCACACTGACCCAGGAACCCTCTTTTTGCTGTTTTTGTTTGTGATGATATCTCCACTATACAGATATCTTCCCCACTTAACATCCCATGTCCACGGGTTCACTCAACACTTCCTTCATTCAACCTCACTGCTATAGATGAGGTTGCTAACCCTTTTCTAATAAACACCTAACCACCTGTCCCCTGGACCCTCTTCCCTCTCAAATACTGTGGTCACCCCCTTGCTCTATTCTACACCCTCTAACTCACATCTTCAATCTTTCCCTCTCTTCTGGCATCTTCCCCAGCTGTCTAAAGCAGTGGTCTCCAAACTGCACCATATGCTGCCCTTTGCCTGCTTTTATCCAGCCCTTGGAGTGCTATTTTATTCACTGACACCAATTAAGGGCACGCTTCCTCCCAATGACATCAATGATGGGGCACAATTCCTCCAAATGACACCAATAATAGGGCCCAATAACACCAACAATTAGGCACAATTCCTCCCAATGATGTTTATGCCCACTGATGCTGGGAGATTTTATACTCTCGATGGCCACCGTCCGGCCTTCCTAAAGTCTGAAGGACAGTAAACTGGCCCTTTGTTTAGAAAGTTTAGAGACCCCTGGTCTAAAGCAGCATTTCTCCACCTTTTTTCAGTCAAGGCACCCTTTAAAATGATAGACAATCTCAAGGTACCCTTTAAAATTATGGACAGTCTTGAGGCACCCCATCTTAAAATGTAAAAAATGATTCTAGTTGCTTTACACAATGCAGCAACATCCACATGTAGGACACCCAATGTTAGAGGTGATTTATTATTTTAAAGTAAATACACTTTTGTAAACTGGTATTGATTAGTATTCCTATGTTTTTCTTCTCCCTCAATTTCTCTCCATCAGTCAGCTAGTAATATCACCCCTGTGCTGAGGGAAAGGTGCACAGGAGGGACAAACAAGGGTGCTGTGGAGGCAACAGACATCCTCTTTATTAACTGATGATGTCATTGGTTGTTATGATCCCAGTGTCTATAAAGTCGTAATAGTACATAATGAAAACCTGACTTGTATACATTTTTTGGTCAACTTTTAGGCATTTTGCCAAGGCACACTGGTTGAAAAGGGCTGCTCTAAAACATGCACTAGTCACCCCTTACTAAAAAGCCTTCCTTGGACCCCTTCAATCTTAACAGTCTATGCCCCGTCTCCTTGATCCTCTTTTCCTCCAAACTCCTTAAACGCCTGCTCTACAAGCAAGTGACCACCTTATCAACAACCTTCTTGACCCCCTTCAGCCTGGATTTCATTGGTTCTCATCTCACCAATTCCACCATATTTTCAGTGCCACTTACAGTTCTACTTCCTCCTCTCCTCTTCCTTTCTCCGTCGGGGTCTCCCAAGGTCCTGTTCTTGAACCTCTCCTATACTCGATATACAACTCCTTCCTGGGTCAGCTGATAGCCTCCCATGGCTTTCAATGCTGATGACACCCAAATCTATCTCTCTACCCCTCAGCTCACAACATCTCCTCACACATCGTGTGGATGTCACACTACTTCCTCAAACTCAATCTATTCAAAACCGAGCTCATAATATTTCCTCCTCATGTCCCTTCCCCTGACTTCTCTGTCAAGATTCATGGCACAACCAATAACCTGTCCCCCCATGCAGAGGTGCTAGGTGTACTCCTGGACTCTGAACTTTGTTTTTGGGCTCACATTCAATCACTGTCCAAATTTTGCCATATCAACCTCTTTAACATCTTCAAAATACTCCGCTTTCTAACCAATGACACCACAACAATTGTTGTTTTTTAGGGGAATGAGGGACTTTTTTAACTACTTTGTCTCCAAAATTTGGAGCTCTTCTATAAATAAATGATGGATCTTGCATCCACACACAAGATATGTCAACGTCACCTAAAGATGGCTTCTACCTCTATATATTGTGCATGGAAATCTGAAATAAAACCACACTGTTGATTAGTATTGGACTCCCCTTTTGCTTTATCTTGCAAACACTCTACTTTGGGTATATCCAAAATGTCTTGTATTATCCTCTGTAACATGGTATCACTATACCCCTTCTGATCAAACCAGTCTTTTATTACTTTAAATTGTGCCAGAAAGTCTGAATCAAGATTACAAGTCCTCCTTACTCGCATTATTTGCCCATTTGTTATATTCTTTAGCTGTAACGGATGATGTCTGCTCGTTATTAGCAAGTAACTATTGTGGCCCATTGGCTTTAAATATACCTCAGTGAGCAATTTATTATCCTTTCGGAAAATACTTAAGTCAAGGAAATTATTTTGTTCCTTACTTAGCTGGTAATCCAACTTAATATTGTTATTAATATTATGCAATTCTAGCAGGAACTGATGCAGAGTCTCCTCTGTTCCTGCCCAAAAGAAGAACTGGTCATTAATAAACCGCTGGTAAAATATTAACTCCTGTCTATTCTTACTAAATACATACCTGTCTTCCCATTCTTCAAAGAAGAGGTTTGCCAGTTTTGGTGCAAATATTGCACCCATTGCTATGCTTCTCTTCTGGGAGCAAAACCTTGGTACCAGAAGTAATTTGTGGGATAAGCAATAGTCCAAGCATTTCCTTAAAAAGATTTTTTGTGCATAGGGTATGTCATCCCCTTTACTCAAAGTCCAATAAAGGGCCAGTAATCCATCATCATGCTGAATAATCATGTATAGGGCAATGCATCCACTGTTACTAAATACATTTCAGTTTTATCTTTTAGGTCCATCAACTGCAATACGTTTTTGTGTCTTTTAAATGGGCTTTGGTTTGGATTACACTTGCTTGCAAAAAGGTACCTAGATATTGTCCCAATCTCGTTGTCACTGATCCTATATTATTTACAATTGGTCGTGCTGGAGGATTCTGTAAATGTGAATCTGCGGAGTGTATATATAGTGGAGCCTATATATAGTTGGTAGCTTTCAACTACTAAGTATCAAGTACTTTTTTCCTTTTTGGTCAATACCCTTGTTTTACCATACTTTACCACTCCTTGACCAGAAATTTAAAAAAATGATCTGTTTGGAGACAAAATTGCAGTATTCTTCACAAGAGATTCACTGAGTTAAGGACTATAGATGTCTTTTTTTTTTAACCTCAGCCTCGATCTCATTATATTGCTACTGGAAGCTCCGATCTATTTCTAAACCATAAATCGCTTCCCCAACCACTGTCTGTTTTTGTTTAATCCATACAAGTGACAAATTATTAGCACACATTTTACAGACTGAGGCGATAAAGTAAAGGTAGCAGGTGTCTATTATGTTTAACCTCTAAATAAAATCACAATCTCAAGTTACATTGATCTCAGGAATATTCAAATCTTCTAAATAAAAAAACAAAAGTCTTATTTTATAGCAATTACCTAAAAAGCGTAATGGGCTAAGTTCCCAGTTCAGCAAAATTTCACCAACAGCAGAATCAGTACTTTTGCAGGGAAATAACTGTATCTGAAATCACTCCACTGCTCCCTAGTTTTAATGATCCCAGGAATCCTCAAGTCAGCTAAGTAAGTTTAAACAGAGAGTTACTAGGTATGGTAATGGCCAGTTCATTGCGGCCCTAATTTATAACATACTTTGTTAAGCTTTTTGTTGGGCAGCCCTCTGTAAGGCCTAAATTAAATGCAGACTTTTAGGTGAGCTACTTACCTGTGGCTAGGAGGATGAATACAGTCAACGTTCCCATCCCAGCAGAGTGAAAGATGTTCAGCAAATCTCTCTCGCCCTCTCTCATTGATCTGTGAAAAACAAAATCTTCAGATCATGAATTTAAACCTTTTTAGCTTCCTCATTCTTGACAATGTTGTACCTTGGTAGATAAGCTGTTTTCCTTTCTAGTCATTCCAACGGAGGTCTGGAATTCCACCTGCCACCTATATTAAAGTGCTGATTGACAAATTCCTCATTTGCTAACACATTGAATTGCAGGAGATGAATTCTTTTTAGTACATTGCAATGAGGGGTGACTTCAGCTTTAGATTAGCTATAGATGTGTGGGTGTTCCCTCCAATCCAACCAATATGAAAAATAATGGCAAGAGATAAACAAAGTAAAAGGATATGGGTTTGGTGCAGGGGAATGTGGGATTATAGCGGTGCCCAGAAACTCAAAAAGAGAAACATCAGAATCAAATATAACAATTTTTATTGGTACAAAGGTAAAATGACATAGAGGTGCATGATTAAAAACAAAGCATACATAGTAGTATTGCCTTCATTACTTGTACATTTTGATTGTGAAGAATCATGTAGTGATCTAGGGATATTCCTACATGTTTCGCCTGTATAGGCTTCCTCAGGGAATTTTGTAGATCACCAGAGATTTTTAATACTATGCAAAGAACCAAAAAAAATCACAGAAACAAAGTCAATCACATAAAGTAGCATATTAATGTATTGTATACATCATGCTTATACTGCACGCTCAACCCAACTTACATTTGCAACCATTGGTCTAAAAGGTCCACCAAAATGCCCTAAGTCCATGCACGTCACAGCAGGGGAGGGGGCACAGCATGTCCACAGGGGACAAGTAATGTCTGACTAAAAAGAAGAGATACATATATAAATATGTAAAGAAGCCAATCATAGTCCCAAAAGGGAGAGAATATTCCCATGGGGATAATCATGCAGATAACTAGAGGAAATGTAAAGAAACACACATATATCCAGTGTGTGGCTATATAGGCCTGTATTTTACTTACTCGAAAAAGGCAACAATATAGTGCAAAAAATGAGGGAAGCCAAAATCAGTCGTATATTGATCGAATTCAGCAACAAAAAAGTGGGCTGGATGTAAAAAAAAAAAATACATATATTCAAATAACTGTATATAAGGGGAAAAAAGTAACTCAAATAATAATATTGTTTATGTAAATAACACATACTGCAATGGAGCAGCGTTAAATTTGGCCTATGGCATATTTGGTCTATGTCATTTTACCTTTGTACCAATAAAAATTGTTATATTTTATTCTGATATTTATCTTTTTAGTTTCTTGGCACCGCTATAATCCCACATTCCCCTATATTAAACCCATATTCTCACAAGGGATGAGGTGGCGGATAACCCTGTGCCACCAGACCAATGCAACCACCTAAAATAAAAGGATGCCTTTAGCAATGCTATTCTGTTGGAAATGTTATTGTCTACCAAGGGATTCCATCAGCAATTTTTTAATCTGCTTTTCTAACAGGGCCAAATTTAGTCTGTCTGATGTGGGGGTGCAGTAAAAAATGTAAAGTGGGAAGAGGATGGGAGGTCATCAGCGCAGTGTACAGGGGGTCAGCAAGGCTGAGGATAGGGTCAGCAGTTTGTAGGGCAGTGCACAAGGGCGATTAGCTTGCAGGACAGTGTTAGTAGAGCAGAGGACAGTAGGTCTGCAGGGTGGAGGACAGTGTTCAGCAGAACTGAGGATGGCAGGTCAGCATGGGAGTGTACAGAATGTGGTAAGGCAGTGTGCTGGGGGTCAGTAGAGCAGAGGACCTGGGTCAGCAGGGCGAAGGACAGGAGTCAGCAAGGGAGTGTATAGGGATGGCAGAACAGAGGACAGGAGTCACCCCTGGCAGGAGAGAGGACAGGGGTCACTGCTGGCAGAAGGAAGAACAGGGGTCAATGCCAGCAGAACAGAGGACAGGGATCACTGCTGGCAGAAGGAAGAACAGGGGTCAATGCCAGCAGAACAGAGGACAGGGATCACTGCTGGCAGAA
>BLSH010530748.1:112301-132038 GCA_018402905.1 Glandirana rugosa
GGTTCTTTGAGTTTTCTATTTATAGTCTTATTTTATATTGTTAAAAATAACCATGTTTCCATTTTACTGTATCTGGTTTATACGGTATCCGGTTTAAATTGCGACGAGGTAACGTCATACGTAATAAATGTATTTGTTATAATAATAAACTCAATGAAAAATGAAAGTTTTCCAAAAATAACCAAAATGTTTTCTTATTTGTTCAACATCGTCATGGAATATTGTAGTTTTTCAACTTTACGTTATACCTACAGAGCTGTCAACAATGTGGAACTTACTAATAGGGACTAAATTTATCATTATAAATCTCAACTCGCTTGTGGACCGTCCGTGCGATCGTTCGGGTTCCGTCCGGACCCGGACCCGGACTTTGTCACGAAGTTCGGACGGACCAGCAGAACCCGAACTTCCAGGTGTTCGCTCAACTCTAAATATTACTATTTAAATCAGGGATAATCATTCAAGGTGTAACAACTGTCGAGACATCCATATTGCATTTCAACTTTTTGATGTTATAAGGTACTGCTACAACTTGTTTATTCTTTTGTAAAACCAATAAAAACCTTTTGAAAGTAAAAAGTAACTCAAATAATAATATTGTTTATGTAAATAATGCATACTGCAATGGAGCAGCGTTAAATTTGGCCTATGGCATATTTGGTCTATGTCATTTTACCTTTGTACCAATAAAAATTGTTATATTTTATTCTGATATTTATCTTTTGAGTTTCTTGGCACCGCTATAATCCCACATTCCCCTATATTAAACCCATATTCTCACAAGGGATGAGGTGGCGGATAACCCTGTGCCACCAGTCCAATACAACCACCTAAAATAAAAGGATGCCTTTAGCAATGCTATTCTGTTGGAAATGTTATTGTCTACCAAGGGATTCCATCAGCAATTTTTTAATCTGCTTGTCTAACAGGGCCAAATTTAGTCTGTCTGATGTGGGGGTGCAGTAAAAAATGTAAAGTGGGAAGAGGATGGGAGGTCATCAACGCAGTGTACAGGGGGTCAGCAAGGCTGAGGATAGGGTCAGCAGTTTGTAGGGCAGTGCACAAGGGCGATTAGCTTGCAGGACAGTGTTAGTAGAGCAGAGGACAGTAGGTCTGCAGGGTGGAGGACAGTGTTCAGCAGAACTGAGGATGGCAGGTCAGCATGGGAGTGTACAGAATGTGGTAAGGCAGTGTGCTGGGGGTCAGTAGAGCAGAGGACCTGGGTCAGCAGGGCGAAGGACAGGAGTCAGCAAGGGAGTGTATAGGGATGGCAGAACAGAGGACAGGAGTCACCCCTGGCAGGAGAGAGGACAGGGGTCACTGCTGGCAGAAGGAAGAACAGGGGTCAATGCCAGCAGAACAGAGGACAGGGATCACTGCTGGCAGAAGGAAGAACAGGGGTCAATGCCAGCAGAACAGAGGACAGGGATCACTGCTGGCAGGAGGAAGAACAGGGGTAAATGCCAGCAGAAAGGCAGGGGTCACCACCGGCAGAAGGGAGGACAGGAGTCACCTCAGAGGACAGGGGAAATCACTAGCAGGAGGGAGGCAGCAAAAACTCCTTCTCCCCACAGCGCGCACTGTAGCTGAAATCTGATTCCATTACACATAACTGCAAACTGCCTTATTGGCCACGCCTTTATGGGTGAGACTCTGTGGCAAAACAGCATCTTTAGTTAAGCATTCTTGTTATATTTTATTTATCTTTAGCTGTCATTACCTTTAATAAAATATGCGTGTACTCTCTCTTTGCACATATCGAATACATCCCCAACAAAACGGGCAGACCATGGATACCTGATTGCATGTAAGGTAGGCAGTTCAATGTGTAGGTGGGGCTTTGTGTGGGTGTGATTTCAGCATGGGCAGAGACACAGAGGCCCTATGATCTCCCACTGCCCCGGGGCCCCATGAGTTGTCAGTCCACCCCTGTGCAGGGGATATGGCAGTGAGTGGTCTTTCCAGGAGAGGAGTGTGGAGGATATGACAGCTGGCAGCGTGTGCAGGATAGTATACAGTATATGATATGAGGGGGGATATGATACATTTACTGCAGGTGTTGTTAAAACAATAGGTATACATCAAAACTTGTTTTTTTCAAGGTCAAAACAATGTCCTTACCTGTCTGTTCTTTCAAACAAAAAAAAAAAAATGTTGTTTGCACACCTAATACTTGAACCTGTTCTCCAACTCACAGTAAATCCTCTATGTAGGTTTCTCTGGAAAGACAGGTTGGAACTCTATACATTTCATGAAGTCCCCCTGAGAACATTACAAGAACTCTTCATCAATCATCTTTCTTCACTTGGCTTGCTGAGTTTACCTCTCAGAAAAACACTCATCCCATTAGTAAGTAAAGGCTCCCCAAATAAAATGCACAACTTTATTATTTTTTTATTAAACAATATTTTTGTTGAAATTAAGACATTACAATAAAGAAATCTTAGGATTTAACTACTAAGGTTGATTTAAGCAAACAACAAAAATTTGCAACCTTAACAACATAGATATAATAAGTTAACACATTTATATCCAGACAACATATTTATGTAATAAAATCTTATACAACCCGAACATTCACAGTACCTGTCACCCTAAATGTGATCAGATTGTAAACATGACTAAATAATTATAAGACACACGCTAGAAAAAAAAAGACAGTAAATTATAAATGTTAATTGAAGAAGGTTACACTTTCTAATACCTCCGGCTGGTACATATGAGATAAAAGAGAAGAGGATAAGTCATTATTGCACCTTTCTAATTGTTCAGAAGCTTTAGGGTAAGGAAGCCATACGTTTGGGTGGGAAAGCCCATACAAAGCACACAATTTTATTTTATTTGGAATTATATGATATTTTTTAGCCCAATGGGTAAAAAAAGGATACAGAACAGTAATTAGTTATTTATCATTTGTTATATATTTTTTTTTTACCTTTTGAAGAAGTCACATGGGCAATGCTGTCAGATTGTTGGTCGAGGTGATGCTGAGGTCTTAAAGAGGGCATCTATCTGAATGGCTTATAGCAATTTTATGTTGGTTCAATTCTGTGTTTAGGTTTTTTAGTTGTTTTTTCATTTATTTTAATAAAGCGCTATTTAAAAAAAAAAAAAAAAACAGCAAAACACTATGTAAGTCTTTATTCCCTTTGAACAGAGGAGCGAGTTGACGTCATCACACTACGTGGAAGTAACTGTCGAATTGTTTGTCAAGGTGTTGCTGACATCTTAAAGGGGGCATCTATCTGAATGGCTTTTAGCAATTTTATGTTGGTTCAATTCTGTGTTTAGTTTTTTTTAAATTTATTTTAATAAAGCGTCATTTTTTTAAAAACAGCAAAACACTATGTAAGTCTTTATTCCCTTTGAATAGAGGAGCGAGTGGAGGAATATTAAAATGATTGCAGTCATCATTGGTACAAGTGGAAGAGGAGATAAGCTGACAGTCATCCAAGGCATTGTGAGGGGGTAGATGAGACCCCATAAAGGGGAATGCACATGGTGACCTATTTTTATATAACATCAATACATTGAGGTGAGCGCTCAGTATGAATGGTGGTGGCACTCACCGGGTAATATTGTATGAGAAGGAGCTAAAGAAGTCACAGAAATTAGATTCTGCAGAATTTACAGGACTTGGTTTAATGGACTTTTGGTGCACAGTATCACTTGGGCTATTGGTGTTGATCAGAGGCGTAACTAGAACCTTCAGGGCCCCGGTGCAAGAAATTATGAAGGGCCCCCTGACCCCTGGCCAGGGCCCTTTCCTCTTCCCACTGATCCTGGGGCCCTTTACTCCTATTGTGGGTCCCTTTATTACAGTACTGCAGTGGTTCCCTTTCACAAGTTCTGCAGCAGGCCCCAGGGGGACCAGGGAAGCACACAGGGGCCCTGGGAACAGCAGAAGACAAGTAAACTGGATAGAGGAAAATGGAAGAGATTGGGTCCTCTAAATGCCACCCCGCCATCCCTCCTATTCAGGTGTACAAGGGAGGCACATGGGCCCCCTGGACCATGGGGCCCGGTTGCAATTGCAACCCCTGCAACCCCTATCGTTACGCCCCTGGTGTTGATGATATGTAATGCAATGAAAGATTAAGTTGGAGCACTATTGTATTATTACTGGAACGTTATATATGTTATGGCTATAAAGAGTTATTTTTTACAGAGGGACACAGTGGAGATTTAAATAATTGATAAATGTTGCGTGACACTTTTTTATAAGTCTATAAGTGTGGGTGTGAGCAGAGACTATAGGATTGCACTATAGACATAAATATTGTTTGTGTAAAAGGGATTGTGCAGAGAATACATGAATTAGTAATATTAAACGCAATTCAACCTTCAGTAAAATGATTAAAATCCCATTAGCTAACCTGAGTGGTGAAATAAGCATGACTCTAATGTAATCCTTCATGTCAGTGTAGCCAGTAACACTGCCAACTACACCACCTATGGCTTCAGCAGATCTGGTCCTCCAAACAATAGAAGATGCAATCATTGTTATGCTAAGAAGAAGCACCTGCAGAATTTATTGGTGCAGTAGTGATGAGCGAATGTGCTTGGGTTCAATTGGCAGAGCACTTATTGAATCAATCCTAAAATCTGCAATCTGTGGAATGGAATGCAAACCCCTTTAAAGTCAATGGGAGGTGAAAATCAAATATGGCCATTTTTTAAGTTAATAGGCATTGAATTGTCAAACTTTAGGCATAGGGAGCTGGGTACTGCAATAGAGGACATGTACCAAAGCAAAAACATAAAAAAAAAAAAAAATCAGCAGGAGCAACTCTTTCATTAATAGCAGCGTTAAAAATTCACACTTCCTTAAGGTATGCTTGAGGGATCTATGAAGCTGTGCATCTGTATTATATTCTACAGCAAAACTGACATTTACACCACAAAAAAAAAAAAAAATACTATTGGTGCTAAATTACATTTTCCCATTCACATTATTCTGTTGGTAAGCTCAACATCTACACAAGACCAGTGTCCTTGATGAGAGGCTGATATGGTGTTTAACCTTTTGCTGCCCGCACTATAGCCGAAAGACGGCTACAGCGTGGGCTTAAATTGCTGGGGGGGCATCCATGTAAGTCCTCCTGTGCATGTGATGCCTGCAGGGCGCACGGCTCGCTTTGTGATCAGCGACTCCATGAAACTCGGCTGATCACAGATCGGAGTAAGGGGCCAATGGCAGCTGATCACGTGATGTAAACAGAATCGGTAATCAGCTTTTTTTTCCTCACACTGACATCATGAGGAGAAAAAAAAAGTACATTTATCAGAGTAAACAGAACATCGATCCTTCACACTCGAGACCCACTGCCCACCAGTGCCCATTACAAGTGCCACCTACCAGTGCATATCAGCACTGTGAAGCAGTGCCCATCAGTGCCACCTACCAGTGCCCACCTGTGCCACCTATAAATGCCCACCAGTGTTGCCAATCAGAACCCATTAGTGCCTCATCATCAGTGCAACCTATCAGTGCTGCATATCCGTGTCACCTACCAGTGCATATCAGTGCACATCAGTGCCACCTATCAGTGCACATCAGTGCCACCTATCCATGCCACCTATCAGTGCCCTTCAGTGCTGCCTATCAGTGTCCATCAGTGCTGTTTATAAGTGCCCTTCAGTGCCACCTATTAGTGCCCATCAGTGCCATCTATCAGTGCCCATCAGTGCCATCTATCAGTGCCCATCAGTGTCACCTGTCAGTGCAGCCTCATCAGTGTCCATCAGTGCCACCTATTATTGCCCATCCATGCCACCTTATCACTGCCTATCAGTGCTGCCTTTCAGTGCCCATCAGTACAGCCTATCAGTGCCCATCAGTGTCGTCTCATCAGCGCACATTAGTGAAGGAGAAGAATTACCTGTTTGCAAAATTTTATAACAAACTATGATTTTTTTTCACAATTTTTGTTTTTTTGTTTTTTTTGTTTAGCAAAAAAATAAACACCCCAGTAGTGATTAAATACCACCAAAAGAAAGCTCTGTTTGTGTGAAAAAATGTATAAAATTTTCATTTGGGTACAGTGTACCTGACTGCGCAATTGTCATTCAAAGCACGACAGCGCTGATAGCTGAAAATTGGCCTGGGCATGAGGGGGGTTTAAGTGCCCACTAAGCATGTGGTTAAGGCCATTGGAACCCAATGTGTAAAGCTAATATATCGAAAAAAAAATTAATTTGGGTACAGTGTACCATGATAGTGGAATTGTCATTCAAAGAGTGACAGCGCTGAAAGCTGAAAATTGTCCTGGGCAGGAAGGGGGTTTAAGTGCCCAGTAAGCACGTGGTTAACCACTTCAATACCAGGCAATTTTTAGCTTTCAGCACTGTCACTCTTTGAATGATGCGGTTACACAACACTGTACCCAAACTAAATGTCTATAATTTTCTTCCCACAAATAGAGCTTTATTTTGGGGATATTTGATCACCACTGGGGTTTTTATTTTTTGCTAAACAAACTAAAAACGACTGACATTTTTGAAAATACATTTTTTTTGTTTCTGTTATATAATTTTATTTTCTCCTTCACCGAGGGGCACTGATAAGGCTGCACTGACAGCACTGATGAGTTGGCACTGATAAGGTGGCACTGATGGGTACTGATGAGGAGGCTCTAATATGTAGAATTGATGGGCACCGAAAGGCAGCAATGATATGCATCACTGATGGGCACCGATAGGCTGCACGGTACTGATATGCAGCACTGATGGGCACTGCTAGGTGGCACTGATGGGCACTGAGAGGTGGCACTGAAAGGAACTGATATGTGGCACAGATGGGCACTAATAGGCGGCACTGAGAGGCAGCACTGATGGGCACTGACAGGTGGCACTGATGGGCACTGACATGTGGCACTGATTGGCACTGACAGACGGTACTGATGGGCACTAATATATGGAACTGATAGACAGCACTGATGAGGAGGTACTGTCAGTCATTGCTGATGGGCAATAATTGGCATCATTGATGGGCACTGACAGGCTGCACTGATAGGCACTGATTGGCACTTTGATGGGCACTGATTGGCACTTTGGTGGACACTGACTGGAACTTTGGTGGACACTGACTGCCAGCTGATGGGCAGTGATTGGCAGTGGTGGTGAGCACTTCTGATGGGGCTGCACTGATAATCAATGTGCCGATTATCAGTGCAGACCCCCCTCTGACAGGAGAGCTGCCGATCGGTTCTCTCTGTCAGCGCAAACCGAGGAAAGATGTTTACCGGAGCTTTCTGGTTCACGCTGTGATCAGCTGTGATTTGTCAGAGTGGCACACCGCAGATGCCGCAGATGTAATGCAGCAACCCTGTACAAAGTACCTAGCATAGCCCAGGAGAACCCACCCCAAGGTAGGCCTGTCATGTGAGCTTGCTTGGCGCACAATGAGGAGGGAAATATGTAGCACTTGATGACCACCCTGTCACCCTACATATTAAAAAGTATAACAACAAAAAGAAAACAAGTCCCACTACTGGGCTATGCCAGACATTTTGTACACAATGATAATTGACCATGATAATGCATTTTTCGCTTCTAAGAAAATATTGTATGAGATGTACAATCTTCCTGAAAAATTACAGTTATACTTGACTGAAGGTCTTGATTAGGGATGAGCTCCCGGTTCGAGTCGAACGCACGTTCGACTCGAACATCGGGGGGTTCGTCCGTTCGCGCCATTCCAAACATTATGGGGCGTTTGTGGGAACTTTGTGAGCCCCATAATGCATTCCTATGGCGGCGGAATGCTGCCCGCTGATTGGCCAAAGCATGCACATGACCTGCATGCTTTGGCCAATCAGCAGGCGGCCTGCTGTGAGAGCTATGATTGGCTAAAGGCAGGTGCCTTTAGCCAATCAATTTTCAGCAATCTCAATCCACGCCCAACACTATATAAAGCCGCTTGTATAGCGGCTCTATGTAGTGTATGAATAATGGTGGACAGTGAGCTTAGCTAGTGACGTGCAGGCAGTTTAGTGTAGCTAGGGATTATTGTGAAATAAAAAATAAATAATAGATAGATAGATAGATAGATAGATAGATAGATAGATAGATAGATAGATAGATAGATAGATAGATAGATAATAGATAGATAGATAGATATGGATAGATAGATAGATAGATAGATAGATAGATAGATAGATAGATAGATAGATAGATAGATAGATAGATAGATAGATGATAGATAGATAAGGCAATCTATATACAGTCAATTAGTACAGGCAGTTTAGTGTAGAGTGAAATATATATTAGATAGATAGGTCAATCTGTATACAGATAGTGCAGGCACTGCAAGAATATATATTTGTATACCTTCCTAGTGTATATATGTATAATGCAATGCCTTTAGTGTATACAATATACAGCTAATTCAATGTATATTATATAGCGTCCGTCCAGGCAGTGAAAGAATATATACAGTATCTCACAAAAGTAAGTACACCCCTCACATTTGTGTAAATATTTTATTATATCTTTTCATGTGACAACACTGAAGAAATGACACTTTGCTACAATGTAAAGTAGTGAGTGTACAGCTTGTATAACAGTGTAAATTTGCTGTCCCCTCAAAATAACTCAACACACAGCCATTAAGGTCTAAACCGCTGGCAACAAAAGTGAGTACACCCCTAAGTGAAAATGTCCAAACTGGGCACAAAGTGTCAATATTTTGTGTGGCCACCATTATTTTCCAGCACTGCCTTAACCCTCTTGGGCATGGAGCTCACCAGAGCTTCACAGGTTGCCACTGGAGTCCTCTTCCACTCCTCCATGATGACATCACAGAGCTGGTGGATGTTAGAGACCATCTGTTTGAGGATGCCCCACAGATGCTCAATAGGGTTCAGGTCTGGAGACATGCTTGACCAGTCCATCACCTTTACCCTCAGCTTCTTTAGCAAGGCAGTGGTCGTCTTGGAGCTGTGTCTGGGGTTGTTATCTCACTTTTGTGAGATACTGTATATATATACACACATATAAATATATATATATATATATATATATATATATATATACACAGAGCGTATTGAGTGTACACTATATATCAGTGCATTATAGTGCATTAGGGGGTGTATGGTATATAGTACACTTGATGTGGTGTCTTAAAATATATACGGTTTTTAACACCTTAACCGCCGGAGCCTTATTTTACATTTTTTGTTTACAAGTTAAAATCATTTTTTTTTTTGCTAGAAAATTACTTAGAACCCCCAAACATTATATATATTTTTTTTCAAACACCCTAGAGAATAAAATGACGATTGTTTCAATACTTTTTGTCACACAGTATTTGCGCAGCGGTCTTTCAAGCGCGATTTTCTGAAAAAAAATCACTTTTTTGAGTTAAAAAATAAGACAACGGTAAAGTTAGCCCAATTTTTTTGTACATTGCGAAAGAGGATGTTATGCCGAGTAAATAGATACCATACATGTTAAGGTTGAAAATTGCACACACTCGCCGAATGGCGACAGACTCAGGTACTTAAAAATCCCCATAGGCGACGCTTTAAAATGTTTTAACAGTTACCAGGTTAGAGGTGCAGAGGAGATCTTTTGCTAGAATTATTGCTCACACTCTGGCGATCATGGCAATATCTCACATGTGTGGTATGAACACCGTTTTCATATGTGGACGCAACTTACTTTTCGTTTTCTTTGCTACATGAGCTTGCGGGAACAGTGGCGCTTTAACAATTTTTTTTTCTTTATTTTCTTTATTTATATTTTTAGCAATGTTCCTTTAAAAAAAAAAACCTGATCACTTTTATTGCTATCACAGGGAATGTAAACATCCCTTGGGATAGTAATATATGGTGACAGGTACTCTTTATGGAGAGAAGAGGGGTCTAAAAGACCCCCCCCCCCATCCCTCCAAAAATGGCGATTCTGAATACTGTCATTTTTTTTAAAACCGGCGCAGTTAGCCGCCGAGTACACTGAAAGTGACGCTGTGATGTTGCTTCCAGAATTTGACGAAGGAGACCCAATCGAGGTGATTCTGGCTTCCTCCAGGTCTCCTCCTAGCTGGTGGACGCGCCAGATCAGAGCTTCAGTCTCCCGGTGGGATGGGAGGCTAGAGAAGAATGCGGCGGGAGGGGGGGATGTTCCTTCCCGCAGCCCGGGATAACAACCGAGCGGCTCACAAGCCGGATTGGCCATTATTGCCGGATAGCCGATCGTCCACTCTAAAAAAATGTTAACAGGATATAGCCTGCAGCTGCAGGCTATATCCCAATACCTCCACCTAAAGTAGCTACTGTTTATAAACGGTGATTCGCGTTAAATGGTTAATGGAAGTAAATATGAAATTGATGCATTCATTTCCGTGACACTACTCATGTAACTTACCTTTTAGAATGCCCTTGTGGCAAATAATATGTAAATCGCATTACTCAAAAATTGAGGGTTAGGTTGAATGAACATATCAATAACATTTAGAAAAGTTTCAAAGCCCATGATTTATCTCTCCATTTTAGACATTTCCACAAAAGGAACCTACAGGACCAAAATTTGTGGAATTGAAAGAGTGTTTAAGCATTGGAGAGGGGGACATTTAATCAGGGAGTTCTCAAGGAGTAAGGGTTTTTGGATATATTAGCTTAACACCTTGGGTTCCAATGGCCTTAACCACATGCTTACTGGGCACTTAAACCCCCCTCCTGCCCAGGCCAATTTTCAGCTATCAGCGTTGTCGTGTTTTGAATAACAATTGGGCGGTCATGGTACACTGTATCCAAATGAAATTTTTATACATTTTTTCACACAAATAGAGCTTTCTTTTGGTGGTATTTAATCACTGTTGAGTTTTTTATTTTTTGCTATAAAAAATGAAAAAAGTGCAGCTTTACTGCAGTATATTGAAGTGCGTTAGTGTCCTTTTACTGCAATATATAAAAATGCATTCATGGGGCTTTGCGTGGGTGTGATTTCAGTGTGGGCAGGGACACAGGGGCCCTATGATCTCCCACTGCCCAGGGACCCCATGAGTTGTCAGTTTACCCCTGTGCAGGGGATATGGTAGTGAGTGGTCTATACAGGAAAGGAGTGTGGAGGATATGGCAGCTGGCAGTATGTGCAGAATAGTATACAGTATATGATTTGAGGGGGAATATTATATATTTACTGTAGGTGTTGTTAAAACAATAGGTATACAACAAAACTTGGCTTTTTTTCAAGGTCAAAGCAATGTTCTTACCTGTCTGTTCTTACAAACAAAAAATAATTGTTGTTTGCACACCTAATACTTGAACCTGTTCTCCAACTCACAATAAATACTCTATGCTGTTTTTTTTGTCTGGAAAGACAGGTTGGAACTCTGTACATTCCCTGTAGTCCCCCTGAGAACATTACAAGAACTCTTCATCAATCATCTTTATTCACTTGACTTGCTGAGTTTACCTCTCAGAAAAACACTCATCCCATTAGTAAGTAAAGGTTCCCCAAATAAAATGCACAACTTTATTATTTTTTATGAAACAATATTTTTTGTTGAAATTAAGACATTACAATAAAGAAATCTTAGGATTTAACTACTAAGGTTGATTTAATCTAACAACAAAAATTTCCAACCTTAACAACATCGATATAATAAGTTAACACATTTATATCCAGTCAACATATTTATGTAATAAAATCTTATACAACCCGAACATTCACAGTACCTGTCACCCTATATGGGATCAGATTGTAAACATGACTAAATAATTAGAAGACACACTTGAAAAAAAATACAGTAAATTATAAATGTTAATTGAAGAAGGTTACACTTTCTAATACCTTCTGCTGGTACATATGAGATAAAAGAGAAGAGGATAAGTCATTATTGCACCTTTCTAATTGTTTGCAAGCTTTAGGGTAGGAAAGCCATACGTTTGGGTGGGAAAGCCCATACAAAACACACAATTTTATTTTCTTTGGAATTTTACAATATTTTTTAGCCCAATGTGGAAAAAACAGGATACAGAACAGTAATTAGTTATTTATAATTTGTTTTATTTATTTTTTTTACCTTTTGAAGAAGTCACATGGGCGATGACGAAATACGTCAGGGTGGAGCCCAATGACGTCATCACACTACGTGGAAGTAACTGTCGAATTGTTTGTCAAGGTGTTGCTGACATCTTAAAGGGGGCATCTATCTGAATGGCTTATAGCAATTTTATGTTGGTTCAATTCTGTGTTTAGTTTTTTTTTTTCATTTATTTTAATAAAACGTCATTTTTTTTAAAACAGCAAAACACTATGTGAGTCTTTATTCTCTTTGAACAGAGGAGCGAGTGGAGGAATATTAAAATGAATGCAGTAATCATTGGTACAAGTGGAAGAGGTGATAAGCTGACAGTCATCGGAGGCAGTGTGAGGAGGTAGATGAGACCCCATAAAGGGGAATGCACATGGTGACCTATTTTTATATAACATATACATACATATATGTTTTATCTAAGAGAAATTCCCAAAACATGGCTTGTTGGGGGTACTTGAGGATAGGGTTGAAAAACATTGCTCTATGGAAAGATATATATATATATATATTTTTCCGTATTTATTTTGACTCCATGAGTTAGGATGGATATATCAGTCTTATAATATGTAGCACACCCTTGTAGGGACTGCTGACGAAATTGGATCCCCCACTCCTGCACAGCCAGGCACGCCAAATTTTAACAGGCACTCCAGAGTCAGAGAACGGTCCATGACTTTGTTTTTGTTATTTATTAGGGGTTAATAACTTTTATAGGGATGGGAGGTTATGGCGTGCCCACTTGACTTTAGCAAACTTCAGCGACAACTTCAGGGACATCTTCCTATATACAGTCTATATACAGTCTCCACTATTCTTCTCCTGCACTCACTTGCTTGCTGACTCCAGCTGAATAACTGTCAGTTGGTCTGACAGGCTCTCAGTCAGATTTAGCAATGGCCCTTTACAGGCAGGAACACGTAGACCCTTGTGGTGTAGCAAAATGTACAGTGAAACAGCTTGTACTTCTTCCCTGTGGTTACTGGTTCCAGCACCACCTCTTCAGGCACTGGCAACCCACCTGGCTGCAGCTGCCCCTTTCACTAGCCCACCAGCCCACCGGGCTCGGGTTGACTCCCAGGGAAGGTCGAAGACTAAAGCACACTACTGTCTTCAGTGAGGACTGGCTACATGTGACAGCCTCCCCCTTGTAAGTCCACAGTAGTGCTGACCTATTCACACTGTCCTCTCTCTTGCTCCCGTGCCTCCAGGAAGGGCTTCCTCCATGTGTTGTGGCAGGATCCTTCTAGCGCCTGAGCCCCAGCCCAAGGTCACCCCACCAGAATATGGGGCATCCCAGAGGATTGCCGACAGCCGCCCCAACACTATATCTGACACCCTGCTGGCCTGGCTCATGTCTATTTGTGAGGTAAACTCTGCCCCCTGCCAGCTTACTACTGGGAATTGGCTGAGGCCTCATAAATATTAAGGGCAGATTCTCCTGACCCCACCCACTTTCTCTAGAACATTCTCCAGTGTCCCAGAAACAGGGAGAGGCACTGTCAGGATGAGTCATCCAGCCCTGACTCACTGAACCCTGAGCCAGATTCAACAAACTTTTACCTACACTAACAAAATCTATACTACATCTAGCACACACTAGAGGGTTCTACAGTCGACAACCCCCCCTCCCCCCAAAACAGGAGCCATGTCCCCATCGGCTGGGGAAAAAAATACAACTCCTGAGCCTAGGAGAAAAACTAAGCATTCCATAAATAAACAGAGGGTGGGGAAAAGGGAAACAACTTGGAATGGGCTTTGTACAAATAAATTAGCGGTATCAAAAATATACATATTTTCAGATAACCATATACATCACATATGTACATCCTGAATACAGGTCCCTATAGCTAACCTAATGAAAATGTAGGCATATAATAAGGCCTATACTTTAGCTGGAGCACCTCCCCCTCAAGGGAAGCCCTCACAGCAAACTGTAGAATGGGGATCTCCAAACTATGCCCCCAGCTGTTGCAGAACTACATGTCCCATGAGGCATTGTAAAACTCTCACATTCACAGACATGACTAGGCATGATGGGAATTGCAGTTCATAAATAACTGGAGGGCCATAGTTTGGAGACCCCTCCTGTAGAAGATTCAGAGTCCATCACATAGCAGGGGGACAGCCGTCCATAACAATGCCTGCAAAAACAGAAATAGAGCAATACATTCCTATCACTATCATTCCTATCTACCTGTACATTCTGTCAGAGGGGTTTATAGGCCCGCTGGCAGAAAATAAAACCCTCCTCCTTCTCCATGCCCTCCTCTGCTGAATTGTTCTATGAATCACCAGTACCCGCAAAGAGTTCAAGGGGCTAAAAGGCTAAAAGATGCCATGGAGTGCTTCAGCTGTGTATCTATGGGAGAGGAACCACACTGAAACAGAGATTCTTTTTGCAGGGGCAGGCCCAGAGGTGGCTCATGTCACACCAGCTGGAGCCAGGAATGGTGGTGTGCAATAATGGCACTAACCCCCTGTTCTCCCTTAGACAGGGAAAGTTGACACATGTGCCATGCCTGACACATGTCCTCAATTTGGTGGTGCAGCGTTTCTTACGTACCCAGTGTTGGAAGATCTGCTGGAGGAGGCCAGAAGAGTCTGTAGCCATTTCAGGCAGTGATATACAGCCAGTGCCCGGTTGGCTGAAATTCAGCGGGAATACCACCTGCCCGTAAACCACCTGATTTGTGACATGCCCCCCAGGTGGAACTCAACTTTGCCATTGCTGCAGCTGCACATGCAGCTGAGGGCTGTCAACGAGTACCTGTGTTAGTATGGCACAATGACAGGTTTAGGTGGGCTTCTTTTCCACACGCCAATGGCTGCTGATAAATATGCATGCATGAGTGAGCTATGACAATGCATGCATCAGTCACACAATCCTTGTTGTGTTTCTGCTGCAGCATACTCTGCTTGGGCTTACTTTCATCAACAGTACCTCTATAGGGTTACAGTGTGAAGGCACCACCAACATCCAGAGCCCAATTTTTCCACACTTATTACTTCTATCCAAAGTCTGCCAAAGAGACACCAGAATTTATCCAAAAAAATCTCTAATCTTGTTCCGAGGGCACTAAATTGTGGCCTCATCATACAGACTGGTTCCCCAAGCCATTGTTAATGAAATAAAGGAAGCTTGCAGGAAAATGGTCATTTTTTTCTTAATAAATGTCATTATTGCTGCAGCAGATTCTATATACGGTACAGATGTGCCACTTTACAGGAAGACTAAGGGGACCCCGCCAGGTTCGCAGCAGAACTCCCGAACAGGGGAAATGTTCTAACCCGAACAGTGAACCCTACTGAAGTCTATGGGAGCTGAACAGGCAAAATCAAAAGTGTCCATTTTGAAGGCCAAGTGATTGGCCATAAATGGGGGTATGGGGGTCTGAGTACAGCCCTGGGGACATGTATTAATTTAAAAAATATATCTTTTTTCAGGGGCAGTGATTTTAATGATGTGCGAAATGAAAAATTCCTTTAGCCCCGGAAGGATTTCCCCCTTCCTGACCAAAGCACTTTTTGCGATTCGGCACTGCGTCGCTTTAACTGACAATTGAGCATTCGTGCAACGTTGTACCCAAACAAAATCGACTTTCTTTTTTCCCCACAAATAGAGCTTTCCTTTGTGGTATTTGATCACCTCTGCAGTTTTTATTTTTTGCACAAAGAAAAGAGAGATAATTTTGAAAAAAAAACAATGTTTTACTTTTTGTTATAATACATATCCAAAAAAATATATAAAAAACCAAATATATTCATCAGTTTAGGCCGATATACATTATTCTACATACTTGTGGTAAAGAAAATCGCAATAGGCGTATATTGATTGGTTTGCGCAAAAGTTGCTGTGTTTACATACCATGAGAATTGATTTATGGCATTTTTAATATATATTTTTTTTACTGGTAATGGCGGCAATCTGCTTTTTTTATCGGGACTGCGATATTGCTGCGGAGAGATTGGACATTTTTGACACTTTTTAGGGACTATTGACATTTATACAGTGATCAGATCAAAAAATAGCCACTGATTACTGTATAAATGTCACTGGCAGGGAAGAGGTTAACCTGCAGGGGGCAATCAAGGGGTTAAGTGTGTTCCCTCACTGTGTTCTAACTGTGTGGGGGCTGGGCTGGCAGGGGCATGACAGATCTAACTGATCCCGTTTACAGGCAACTACGGCTGTAAGGATCGCCGTTTATAGACGCCGATCTGCGCAGCGAAGCCAACTTGTCGCAGTAAATGTATGCGAGGTGGTCGGCAAATGGTTAAATATCGTGCCTGGGGAGCCCCCTTAATGTGCCTGTAAAGTGGCACAATTGTAGCATATACAGAACATGCCGCAGCAAAACTGACATTTCTAAAGAAAATAATCCCATTTAAAATGACTCGTGGTTACAATTGCCCGCACCCGGCTATTAAAAATAATTTTAAAAAATAATGGCGTGGGGTCCCCCCAAAATCCAAAAATCCATACCAGACCCTTATCTGAGCAAGCAGCCTGGCAGGTCAGGAAAAAGGGGGGGGCGAGCGAGCGCCCCCTCCCTCCTTAACCACTTCAATACCAGGCACTTAGAACACTTTCCGCCCAGACCAATTTTCAGCTTTCAGTGCTGTTGCGATTTGAATTAAAATTGCGCGGTCCTGCAATGCTGTACCCAAACAAATGTTTTATCATTTTGTTCCCACAAATAGAGCTTTCTTTTGGTGGTATTTGATCACCACTGCAGTGTTTATTTTTTGCGCTATAAATAAAAAAAAGACCGAAAATTTTGAAAAAAAATTTTTTTTTCTTTGTTTCTATCACAAAACTTTGTATACAGTACATTTTCTCCGTCACTGATGGGCGCTGATGTGGCTACACTGATGGGCACTGATGAGGCTAGACTGACAGGCACTGAGGAGACAGTACAGATTGGCACTGATGAGGTGGCACTGATGATGGGGCACATATGCAGCACTGATGGGCGGCACTGATAAGCAACACTGATGGACACTGATATGTGGCACTGATATGCTGCACTGATGGACACTCATAGGCGGCACTGGTAGGTGGCACTGAACACTGATGGGCACTGATAGGTGGCACTTTTAGTGGGCACTGATAGGTAGCACAGGTGGGCAGTGATAGGTGGCACAGGTGGGCACTGATAGGTGGCACAGGTGGGCACAGGTGGTCACTGATATGTGGCACTTGTGGGCACTGGTGCATATAGCACTGTTAGGGATGGCACTGGCAGGCATCATATATGGGCACAGTGCCATCCCTACAGTGCACTGTATTGCCCTTACTTGGTGGTCTAGTGTGGGCTCCCTGGTGGTCCTGGGCGGCCTCCATGTTCCCTCCCTGGTGGTCCAAGACGGCCTCCTCATGGTGTCCGGGGGGGCACCCTGGTGGTCCTGGGCAGGCTCCCTGGTGGTCCAGTGGGGTGATCCTGAGGGGGGCTGCACTGTTAAATGTTTAGCGCAGCCCCCCATCAGGAGAGCAGCCGATCGGTTCTCCACTGCTCAGATCTGCAGACCTGAGCAGAGGAAAAGCCGATAAACGGCTCTTCCTATTTACACTGTAATCAGCTGTAATTGGTCACGGCTGATCACGCAGTAAAAGGCTTCCACTGAAGCCTTTTACCTCGGTCAGTAATGCAGTGGGTCAGACTGACCCACAGCACCACCGATCTCCGCGATGCGTGCCCCCGCGAGCGCGCCCTGCGGGCGCGCGATCTCGGATTATCCTGAGGACATCAATAGACGTCCAGTCAGGATAATGAACCACCCACCCAGAAGTCATTTGTTAATACCGCCGGCGGGAAGTGCTTAACCATGCCAGGCCACATGCCTTCAACATGGGGGGATGGTGCTCATGTTGATGTAAATCCACCCTCAATCATGACGCCCAATGGACCCGAAAAATAGAAAAAATGGAAAACACTCCACCTCCATTAGAGGCTGTAGGCTCTCTCTGCGCTTTGACAGCTCTTATATAGGCAAGGGTGGGACCACCCAGTGATGTAACCGGGTGGCCCCGCCTCCTTCTGACATTATGTCAGTCCGAAGGGCCTGGTATGGACTGGGGGGGACACCACACCATTTTTTTTCATAGTTTTTTTAATAGCTGTGTGCCAGCAATTGTAACCACAAGTCATTTTAAATGGGATTTTTTTCTTTAGAAATATCAGTTTTGCTGTAGCATGTTCTGTATATCCTACAAATGTGACACTTTACATGTAGCATGAACAGCTGCAAACCCCTATCTGGTGACTGTATACACTATTTGGGATTGCATATACCCCTACCCAGTGACTGTATACCCTATCTGGGACCCTGTATACCCCTATCTGGTGACTGTATACACTATCTGGGACCCTGTATACCCCTATCTGGGACCCTGTATACCCCTATCTGGTGACTGTATACCCTATCTGGGGCTCTGTATACCCTATCTGGTGACTGTATACCCTATCTGGGACTCTGTATACCCTATCTGTTGACTGTATACCCTATCTGAGACCCTGTATACCCTATCTGGGACCCTGTATACCCTATCTGGGACTCTGTATACTGCTATCTGGGGCTCTGTATACTGCTATATGGTGACTCTGTATACTGCTATATGGTGACTCTGTATACTGCTATCTGGGGCTCTGTATACTGCTATCTGGTGCTCTGTATACTGCTGTATGGTGACTCTGTATACTGCTATCTGGGGCTCTGTATACTGCTATCTGGTGCTCTGTATGCTACTGTATGGTGACTCTGTATACTGCTATCTGGAGATCTGTATACTGCTATCTGGTGCTCTGTATACTCCTACCACCTACCTACCTACTATCTGGTGATGCTGGTCTGTATAATCCTGACACAAGGGGAGGAAACTATAAGGGGTGGGGCTTATGAGAAGTGGGAGGGGTCAGAAAGGAAGGGCGGGGTCTGGCACCTTCCCATCCTAAAATTTCGCCAGCCACCACTGTTGACAGCCGATGACTCATCAGTTGTTAATGGTGTGGGCACACGGCGGCCGCCTTTCCGGCTCCATTCCTTAACATCCAGAGAAGAAACATACACCGCTCAGGCTGTTAGGTGGTGGACCTGTAGATAAACCTGGGTGCCTGCCACAGCCCGTCGCCGTGCATCAATCAGACAAATAGACAAATTGGCAGCACTCCAGGAATCGATTCTTAAGCTTGCGATTTATTGATTGAAAAGGCACATGCAGATACAGGTAAGTGCAGGTAGATGCGTTTCACTCAATGAAAATGAGTAGAGTTGAGCGAACCCAGACTGTAAAGTTCGGGTCCGTACCGAACTTTGGGGTGTCCGGGACCCGGACCCGGACTTTTCAAAAAAAGTCTGGGTTCGGGTCCGGGGTTCTGGTAATTTTAATGCAAAATCTTAAAAATGCTGTAAAAAAGTCCAGGAAGGTCCTAGAGGTCTGAAAAAGGAAGGAAAACGGGGGTAAGGGTGGGACAAGTGCCCTACAAAGAAATGGGGACAGGGAAATAACTTTAAATATTTTTTAAAAAATAAAAACATAAAAAAGCAAAAATGGAGGTGAATGGGGATCATCTTAAAACTGGGTCTGAAAAGTATTAATTAACATTAGAGGCCATAGAACTGTTCTAAAATCATCTTCAAACTGTGTCAAAAAAGTATAAATAAGCCGGGAGTACCCATATCAGATGTGTATAAGA
>BLSH010530748.1:147195-164528 GCA_018402905.1 Glandirana rugosa
AATATATTTTTATCCAGTGGTACACGTAAGTAGATGGGGGAGTGTTACAGAGACTACTAACGGTCGAATAGTGGAGAAGGTGAACATGGTTACTACTGAGGTTATTAAGGAGGTGACCGAGGAGGTGAGTTTCTCTTGTTTATGAATGTATCACAAAACGACTAAATTTTTTTAGCCACGAAATAATCGACTGGCGGGATATCGTGAAAATGACGATGTTCCACCGTAGATACTCGTCTTAGTACATATATATATATACACACTAAAACTTATATCTTTGTATCTTTTCACTTTTTCTGACTCGTCAGGTAACTCAGACGGGAAAAAAAAAGGGCAGACTCAATGGACTGCTCAGTCTTTTTCACTTTTCTATGTTTCTATATTCAAAATCACACATATATATATATACATGATTCTGCTCATAGATGCCACCTTGTAGCAGTAAAAGTGCTATAGGGCGGTCAGCTAATAAAGCACCGATTTTTTTAAATCAGCAAAACACTATGTAAGTATTTGTTCTCTTTGAGTGGAGGAGCCAGTGGAGGAATTATTGGAGTCATCATTGGTACAAGTGGAAGAGGTGATAAGCTGGCAATCATCAGAGACATTGTGAGGGGGTAGATGAATGCACATGGTGACCTATTTTTATATAACATTAATACATTGAGCTGAATGCTCAGTATGATTGGTGGTGGCACTCAGTGGGGAATATTGCATGAGAAAGAGCTAAAGAAGTCACAAAAAACAGATTCTGCAGCATTTACAGGACTTGGTTTAATGGACTTTTTGACGCACAGTATCACTTGGGCTATTGGTGTTGATGATATATAATGAAATAAAAGATTAAGTTGGAGCACTATTGTATTATTACTTGACCGTTATATATGTTATGGCTATAGAGTGACACAGTGGAGATTTAAATAATTGATAAATGTTGCGTGGCACTTGTTTGTAAGTCTATAAGAGTGCGTGTGAGCAGAGACTATAGGATTGCACTATAGACATAAATATTGTTTGTGTAAAATGGGTTGTGCAGAGAATATCTCAATACATTAACCACTTACAGTGGAGTTCCACCAACATTTTGAACTGCTCACCATCCAGCAGCATTGAGTGCAATGCAAATTAATTGGCATCTTTTTTTCTCTGTGTCACTCACTGGAGCAGAGGAATTGTGTAGTTTCACTTCCTCCTTTCAGGCCGCGGCTGAACTCGTCATTTCCGGCAATGCAATGTCTCCTGGGAGATGTGCGTCATCAATCCCAGCAGGCAATAGGCATCACCGGGCGCTATTTTTAAAAAAGGGCAACCAGGCTTTTGTTGCCATGGTTACCCAAGCATCTCATGCAAATTTATCGGCGGTGGAGAACAAGAAGGGCAGCATTACAGATTCCAATTGTGGGCATACACATCATTACAGTAAGCAATTATGACAGGGGCAATTATGATTAGGGCAATTAGGATGGGAAATTACGATGGGGCAATATAACAGGACAATTATTAGGGGGGTAATTATGATGGGACAATTATCATGGGGGCAGTATGACAGGACAATTATGATGGGGGTAATTATTATGGGTCAATTATGATGGGGGCAGTATGACAGGGAAGTATGACAGGGAAGTATGACAGGGGTAATTATGATGGGCCAATTATGATGGTGGCATTCAGATGGGGCAATATGATGGGGGCATATTTTTTAATGGAAAAGGTGTACAGAAAAAGTAGCTGGCGAGTGTAGATATACAGTTGTGCTCATAAATTTACATACTCTGGCAGAATTTATGATTTCTTGGTCATTTTTCAGAGAATATGAACGATAACACAAAAACATTTCTTTCACTCATGGTTAGTGATTGGCTGAAGCCATTTATTATCAATCAACTGTTTTTACTCTTTTTAAATCATAATGACAACAGAAACTACCCAAATGACCCTGATCAAAAGTTTACATACCCTGGTGATTTTGGCCTGATAACATGCATACAAGTTGACACAAAGCGGTTTGAATGGCTATTAAAGGTAACCATCCTCACCTGTGATCTGTTTGCTTGTAATTAGTGTGTGTGAATAAAAGGTCAATGCGTTTCTGGACTCCTGACAGACCCTTGCATCTTTCATCCAGTGCTGCACTGACGTTTCTGGATTCTGGGTCATGGGAAAGCAAAAGAACTGACACAGGATCTGCGGGAAAAGGTAGTTGAACTGTATAAAACAGGAAAGGGATATAAAAAGATATCCAAGGTATTGAGAATGCCAATCAGCAGTGTCCAAACTCTAATCAAGAAGTGGAAAATGAGGGGTTCTGTTGAAACCAAACCACGGTCAGGTAGACCAACTACAATTTCAGCCACAACTGGCAGGAAAATAGTTTAGGTTGCAAAGAAAAATGGGCGTGTAAACTAATGAGCACGACTGTAGCTATATATATATATATAGAGAGAAAGAGAGAGAGAGAGAGAGGGAGAGAGGGAGAGAGAGAGAGAGAGAATATCACTTACAATTAGAGAGAAACTTTATGAAATAACATTTTGTATTTCTAGAATTACAATCCTTGGAAATGCTAACAAAATTCATGGCTCCTGGGGGGGGGGGGTTCCAATAGCTAGGGGGCGGCAACTTCCTCTGAATCTGGCCTACAAGCTATTATACTCCTTGCACCACATTAAGCATGTGTGAGATTGGCAGGTGCATGCTGGGTAACCTGGAATACAGGAAAAGATACACTCTGGCTTCAGATGCCCACACGGAAGATGGCCGTGCTGTGCTAGGACTTTATAAAGTAAGAAAACAATGCTGCAAAAATACTAAACAGACCTTTGTTTACAGCATACCTTTACTAGAATGCACTAAGCATGAGTATTGTAGGGATATTTTTTATCTAAAAGGTAAAATATCGGCCGGAAAAACCGATTTAAGGCACGAGCCTCTTTTTGAGATATGTTTTTTTGCTAGAAAATTACTTAGAACCCCCAAACATTATATATATTATTTTCAGATACCCTAGAGAATAAAATGGCGGTTGTTGCAATACTTTGTCACACCATATTTGCGCAGCGGTCTTACAAGTGCAATGTTTTATGAAAAAATACATATTTTTTTAATTAAAAAATAAGAAAACACTAAAGTTAGCCCATTTTTTTTCTAGATTGTGAAAGATAATGTTATGTCGAGTAAATTGATGCCATACATGCCATGCTTAAATATTACGCTCGTGGAATGGCAACAAACTTTGGCACTTAAAAATGTCCATCGGCGACATTTTAAAATTTCTGCAGGTTACCAGTTTTGAGTTACAGAGGAAGTCTAGTGCTAAAATTATTGCTCTCCCTCTAACAAATGCGGCAATACCTCACATGTGTGGTTTGAACAACGTTATGTGGGCGTGGCTTCTGTAGGCGTTCGCTTCTGCGCTTGAGGTCAGCAGGACGAAGCACTTTAATTTTTTTTTCTTATTTATTTTACTTTTTTTTTTTTATGCTGTCTGTTTAAAAAACAATTGGGTCACTTTTATTCCTATTACAAGGAATAAAAACATCCCTTGTAATAGAAAAAATGCATGACAGGGCCTCTTTAATGTGAGATCTGGGGTCAAAAAGACGTCAGATCTCACATTTACACTGAAATGTCGCTTGGTTTCCCCACCCCCTTATGACATCACTGACTGGTGCATGCTGGGTTGGTGATGGATCATGGAAAAGAAAATCGCTCAATTCTTTCATCAATATAGTCAGTGTTGCTGGGAGAATACAGCCCTCAGAGCAGCATCATGCAATGATCATTGCTGGCAGCTATAGCCACCAGCAGTAATCTCATGCAAAATGTTGACATGTTGGTTGTTCTGAAGTCAATCAATGGATCGACTTCAGTACAACCAGCCTGCCCATAGATGGATTGAATCTCAGCTGGTCCTTGTTGAACCGGCCGAGATTCAATTCATCTATGGCCGGGATAACACACACTGATACGATTATATGCCTGGTCAACACTACAGGTAGAAAAAATATATAATAAAAAGTCTACAGATATTTTAAAAGTCTCATTTGGAAGATTTGTCAGTGGCAGGTTTTATTTTTTAGGCTGGCTGGGAGGACAGTGGCTGGTTTTAGATAAAAGGTGGAAAGAGGAGCTATAACCAATATGGCCCAGTTGTGGAGTTTGTGTTGGATGCTTCCTCCATTCCTCCATTGTAATCAAAGCAGATGACATCTTCTCCACATTTGAGGGTTGGTGGAATGATTTCTGGCACAACATTAATTGCTGGGTGCTATTAGGTGCTGAATGAATTGTAGTAGGTCGTTACCAGGGTAAAATGGTTCAGTGGAGCATTATCCCTTACACTTCCAAATTGGTACCCCTATACCTTACACTCCCAAGGTCCTCATTTAAATCACCACATCAAAAAAAATGTAAAGGCTTAACACTGTAAGGAAAAAGAAAACGAGCAATCCCTACAGTGCAAAGCACCAAGTTACTTACACCCACTATTGAAGTCAAACATAAAGTGTAACTTTTTGGCTGTCACTACTTTTATTGGGAAATTGCTACAATGTATCATTAATTAAAGTAATTTCCAATGATCAGTCTACTTCCATAAATAAAACAATCCATTTTATTTTTACCTATTAAAAAAAGTAATAACTAACATCCACAAATAATATCAAGTTGTGCTTGACTATTCCTCTTACTCTAGTAGGCACTCTGCAGTCTATTAAACCCTGGATAGTAACATAGTTATAGATTAAAAAAAAAGAGAAGAGCAGCTATTACCAAGGTGGGAGTGGCCTCTATTGAAAAATGCCAGAGCATACGCAGAACGTAGCGGCACAACTGCTGATTTCCCGATCATCTGTTGTGGCGCAAGCGTAGACAGGGAGTACTCTTCGATAGATGTCTAGGGCGTGTCCGCGCTTGTGGAGCGAAGAGATATGCTATAGACTGACGTATGGCTACTCATGGCTGAGTAG
Source organism: Glandirana rugosa (assembly GCA_018402905.1). Taxonomy (NCBI): domain Eukaryota; kingdom Metazoa; phylum Chordata; class Amphibia; order Anura; family Ranidae; genus Glandirana; species Glandirana rugosa. The sequence continues at coordinate 152,163 of BLSH010530748.1, forward strand.
GTAGAACGTTATATTGCCCAAGATTGCCGGGGTGTGTCTGGACTTTTGATGGGTGGATTGCGGCAAAGGGGCGGAGAGATTTCCTACTGATGACTGATTATATCAGGGATATTGTTATATCAGGGATAAGGTTATATTGGCCTCGATTACGGGGAATGCCACGGCAAAGCCAAATCCGAACTGCAACACATCAAAACCCGCTCCAAATCTCTGCCAAATTCGCTCTGTTACCTTGCTAAATACACCCTGCAGAGTACTGAACCCGCCCATAAACACAAACAAACCCGCTCAGAGAATAACCAAATCTCCGCCCCACAAGCAAGGACATGCCCCTGCAATCGAGGCCGATATAACCTTATCCCTGATATAATCAGTCATCAGTAGGAAATCTCTCCACCCCTTTGCCGCAATCCGCCCATCAAAAGTCCAGACACGCCCCGCAATCTTGGGCTATAAAGCGTTCTACCTTTTCAGCCATGAGTAGCCATCCGTCAATCAATAACATATCTACCTTCTCACATATCTCTCCTCCCCACAAGCGAGGAAACACCTCAGACAACCACCTACCACTCTGGGCTATCGAAGAGTGCCCTCTGTCTGCTCTTGCGCCACAACAGATGATCGAGAAATCAGCTGTTGTGCCGCTACGTTTTGCGCATGCTCAGGCATTTTTCGATAGAGGGCACTAATCGACAGAACACCGGCAGCACTCATGCAGCCCCAGACCATGACTTACCATGCTTGACTTGGCAAGACACACTTGTCTTTGTACTCCCCACCTGGTTGCTGCCACACACGTTTGACACCATCTGAACCAAATAAGTTTATCTTGGTCTCATCAGACCACAGGACATTGTTCCAGTAATCCATATCCTTAGTCTGCTTGTCTTCAGCAAACTGTTTGCAGGCTTTCTGGTGCATCATCTTTAGAAGAGGCTTCCTTCTTGGATGACAGCCAAGCAAACCAATTTAATGCAGTGTGCGGCGTATGGTCTGAGCACTGACAGACTGACCCCCCACCCCTTTAACCTCTGCAGCAATGCCAGCAGCACTCATACGTCTATTTCACAAAGACAACCTCTGGATATGACGCAGAACACGTGCACTCAACTTCTTTAGTCGACCATGGCAAGGCCTGTTCTGAGTGAAACCTGTCCGTTAAACCGCTGTATGGTCTTGGCCACCGCGCTGCAGCTCAGTTTCAGGGTCTTGGTCTTCTTCTTATAGCCTAGGTCATCTTTATGTAGAGCAACAATTCTTTTTTTCAGATCCTCAGAGAATTCTTTGCCAGTATGAGAGAGTGAGAGCGATAACACCAAATTTAACACACCTGCTCCCCATTCACACCTGAGACCTTGTAACACTAATGAGTCACATGACACCGGGGAGGGGAAAATGGCTAATTGGGCCCAATTTGGACATTTTCACTTAGGGGTGTACTCACTTTTTTTTAGTTATTTTGAGTTATTTTGAGGGGACAGCAAATTTACACTGTTATACAAGCTGTACACTCACTACTTTACATTGAAACAAAGTGTCATTTCTTCAGTGTTGTCACATGAAAAGATAGAATAAAATATTTACAAAAATGTGAGATGTGTACTCACTTTTGTGAGATACTGTAGTTACAGTACATAGTCAGCTGGAAAGAGTCCATCAAGTTCAACCAATTAAAAAAGTGAATAAATAAATGGAAAACGTCCACATGCAGATCCCAAATCCATAGTTGATCCAAAAGTCAAAACAAAAAACCTTATGAAGCATTGTCCAATTTTTCTCCACATCCTTCCTGACCCCCTAAGGTAATCAGATATTCACTGGATCATCAATATTTGGTGTTATCCAGATATATTATGTGCATTTAGAAATGCACCCAGATTTTTTTTAAACAATCAACTTTACTGCTTAGCGATAGTTCCTGGGGGAGTCTGTTCCACATTGTCACAGCTCTTAAACCGGCCATAGACAGTCTGTATTTTGGCCGGTTCAGCAGGAACCAGCTTAGATTTGAACCATGTATGGGCAGGCTGAATGTACCCAAGTTGATCAATTGGTCAACTTGGGTACAACTAGCCTGCTGGATTTTACATGGGATTATTCCAAGCAGCTGTTTTAGCCGCTAGAAATAATCACTGTCTTCTCCCGGCTGGAGCGGCTTCCCCCTCTAAAAGAACGCAATGGCTTGGGGGAAGGAATTCCTCTGTCTGTGTCGATGGGGCGATCAAGGGAATTTCTTTCCCCCAATTTATGGTTACCGTAATTACTGTATTAAAAGACAGTTTTCAATGAGAAAGAAAGAAAGAATTTAAAAAAAATCTTCTGAAAGTGGAGGTATAGCTTATTTGTTGAGTGCTTGACTGCAGATTGAGAGTTCCTTTGCTCAAATCCAAGTTAAAAGCTTCATCCTTGATGTGTCTGCAAAGAAAGGTTGCATTTTTGCAACCTTTTGCAAAATTGATTTACGAAAGGTTTCGTTTTGAATGACAGCCTGCAAATATAATTTCAGGAAGTGTGTTATCTAGAAAGATATTTCAAAAGTCAAAAATGATGGCGGAAAATGTTGAGTTCAGTGGCAGAGAATTCAACGCCCAATTGAGATGCCCTTGGCTCAAATATACTGTAAGTGCTTCTGGAAAGTATCATCCTTGTTTGTGCCTGTAGGCAAAATGTTGCATTATTTGAATGACCTTCACATGCCTTTTCAGGTGTTCAGTGTTATCAAAAAATAAATTTAAAAATTCAAAACATTTAGGGTAATAGCTCTGTCATGTTACACAATGTGAATTATTATAATTTCATATGTCTGTATTAATTGCTTTATTATTGCTCTGTGTCTTTAAACTTTCTGCCTCTGTCTGAGCTAAACCTTTTCTCCCACTGTAGTTCTGTATATCCCCTCCCCTCTTCTCTTTCTGGTTTAATTTCTGCGCATGCTGCCTTCATGTACAGATCATTCCATGTGGCTTACAGCTTCATTGTTTTTCTACCTATGAATATCCATCATTAAACAGAACATTTAAAAGGCTTCATCGTCTGTCTCCTCCACAGTGAGTTTATTCATTGAGTTTAAGCTGTCTGAATTGATGCAAGGGATAAAAAGATCACCAGGTTAGTGTAAGCCCTACATGATGCTGAAGATAAAGTTTATGGCCTTGTAGTTGAAACAGAACAAGCTCAGTGGCAGAGCATTAGGATTGCAGATTGAGAGGGCCCTGGTTTGAATCAATTTGCCCCCTGGGAGGCACAACCTAATTTTTGCCTGCAAGAAAAGGTTGTGTCCTTTGATTTTTGTGCCTTCAATGACATTGAGCAGAGGTTTGGAAACATACATGGAAGACTTTGTCAAGGATTTATTCTGGTGATAATGTCTTTTAAAAATAATTTTAGTTTATAAAAGTGTATTAAATCAAAAATAATTTTAGTTGTTTAACCCCTTGGCACCGAGCGTGTGCAAATATTTAGTCACACTGGACTGGACTGGGATGCATATTTGTGTATCTGTCTTTGTGTCTTCCCAGCACAGAGACTGCGGTCTCACTGAGAACCCTGGGCCCTGTACTAAGGATCGGGACCGGGAACTCCCTATTCCTGGTCACCTGTGATAGCCTCTGATTGGCTATCATAGCTATCAGGCACTGTGAAGCCCGTCCTCATGTTTTGTCCCTGTGCATGGAGGAGAGAGATACAGTGTATCTCTCTCTCTACTTGCAGAGAGAAATAAAAAATTAAATAATAATAATAAAAAATAAAATAAACAAATACAAAAAAATACCTAGATCAAGGTTTGATCTAGGTCTGTGCTAGGGTTAGTTTTGGGTCAAGGTCAAAGGTCAGGGTGAGTATTTTTGGGGGCAATTTGGGGGCAATTTTTTTTTTTATTAGTATGTGTCAGTTAGTGTTGGTGTGTTTTAGGTAGGATAAAAAAAAAGCAAAATGTTCACGATTGTTTCTGGACAGTATTACGGGTACAAACAACAACTAACATACACATACGTGGTATCGTTGCCATCATTTTTTTTTTAAAAATACTATTTTGGGCCAGTTTTCCTTTGATAATAAAAAAAATCAGGAGGTATCTATTACCATTTACCACCAAATAAAGGGCAAATTTGTCCCGAAAAAATATATTGTATAATTCACCTGGATGCTCAAAGTAGTTGTGATGAAATGTATGATTTTACTCACACATGTCAAAGTTGCAAAATCGTGCTTAGACATTAAGATTTGTTTTCCCCTTAGACGCGAAGGGGTTACAGGATTTACATGACTGAGTCATCTCTGAGCTAGTACCTCAGCAAGTAGAAGCTGATCCTGGATGATGCCTGAACAAATATAGTGCTGTCCTTCTGGAGAGAAAAGCAGAAAAAGGTATTGTTAGGGGAGTACTGTAATCTCTGAGAGGTAATAAATACCTTGAAATGTTACACTATTTAACCACTTGCAGACCGCCGATCGGCATTTGAGGGCATCAAAGTGGCTCTGTAAGGCGAATCGCCGTCATCTGACGGCGGCCGCCTGATCGCTCACTGTGTCCGGGGAGGGCCAGGGAGCGGGTGCGGCGGAGTCGATCGACTCCGCCGGCCACCCGCGATGCCCCCCCCCCCCGGAGTGAAGGAACGGAGGTCCGTGTAAGTAAACACGGACCTCCGTTCTGTGAAGGGGGAAGGGCTGTGATCACAGCCTTCCTGTATATGGAAGCTGTGATCACTTCCCTTCCCCAGCTAGGGCAGTCCCCCCATAGTTAGAACACGCCCAGGGAACACTGTTAACCCTTAGAGCGCCCCCTGCAGGTTAACCCCTTCACTGCCAATGGCATTTACACAGTAATCAGAGCATTTTTATAGCACTGATCGCTGTATAAATGCCAATGGTCCCAAAAAAGTGTCAAAATGTTCCAACATGTCCGCTGAAATATTGCAGTACCGCTAAAAATCGCAGATCGCCGTCATTACTAGTAAAAATAAATAAATAAATAAAAACCCCAAAAATGAATTCTCATCATCCGTAAACGCGACCACTTTTGCGCAAACCAATCAATAAACGCCGATTGCGATTTTTTTTATCACAGATATGAGGAAGAATATAAATCGGCCAAAACCGATGAAAAAAAATGTTTTTTTATATTTTTTTTTTGGATTTGTATTTTAGCAAAAAGTAAGAAATTTGTGTTTTTTTGCAAAATTGTTGCTCTTCTTTTGTTTATAGCGGCGATCAGAAATGACGCAGCGGTGATCAAATACCACCAAAAGAAAGCTCTAATTTGTGGGAAAAAAAGGACGCAAATTCCGTTTGGGTGCAACGTCGCACGACCGCGCAATTGTCAGTTAAAGCGACGCAGCGCCGAATCGCAAAAAGGACTCCGGTCCTAAAGCTGGAAATCCTTCCGGGGCTGAAGTGGTTAACCATTAAGGGAGTGGACTTGGCAGAATATTGGGTGGGCAGCCTAATAACGCAAAATATATATTTTAAATAATGCCTTCTTAGTATGGAAAATTAGTAGAATCACATTTTTATATTGTTTCACAGACTCACCAGCAAAAGATATATCACCCCAGCCAGCCACCCAGCACTCCATACCACAGGGGAAGGTGGCTAAGGAAGATGAGACAAACAGATTGGCTTAATGTACGGAGGAAAGTTGACAGCCATAGCCAGCCCCACCAAGGCGATGTCTCTGATGTCTCCAGTGTTTACAAAATTGTCATTAACAATGATAGTCCTTACATTGACAACAATTGTATGAGGGCTGTCTACATCCAGGCCCAAATAAACGTCATATTCTCATATCTTGTCAGGACTGCAAAAAGAAAACAATATAGAAAACTGAATATTAAGGCGCTATCTGTTGGTGTAGACAGCACAGTATCAACACTTTCCTGTATTGTATCTCAAACCTGTGCACCCTCATTTTTCCCATTGCATCCTCATATATACATGCATAACCTCCCTATCCCAGCTTAGAGCCAATTGTATTGGGTGCCCTTAGGCTTTGAAACCATAGTTGAGGACCACCAGTCTTGTGTAAGTCCTTCAGCAATTTGTCACAGAAAGAAAGGTCAGCAGTCACTTTGGTACATTTTCCCCAATGCTTTGCTCAAAAATTTTAAAATGTTCATGAGATATCCTGGTAACTCTGATGCAGGTCAGGGCCATTGAAACCATTTGGGAAAAAAGCAACAACTGCCTTGGTCGCGTTTGTGCATGAGGTCTGCAAGACGAAGTGCCATTTCTAGCCTTCGTTAGCTTGCAGGAACCTTGGGAGGTCAGAAAAAGTATAAGTATACAGTATGTAATAACCTTGTCTGCTCACCAAAGCTCAGATTCTAGCCACTTCATGACTAAGCCTGTTTCTTGAATTCTGTGCTTACGAGTTAAAAACTGTTTTGTTTTTTTTTGCTATAAAATTGCTTAGAACCCCCAAACATTATATATTTTTTTTTCTAACACCCTAGAGAATAAAATGGCGGTCATTGAAAAAAATTATGTCACACTGTATTTGCACAGCGTCTTCCAAGCGTGCTTTTTTTTAAATAAATTCAGTTTTTTTAGTTAAAAAATAAGAAAACAGTAAAGTTAGGCCAATTTTTTTCCATATTGTGAAAGATAATTTTACGCCGAGTAAAATGATATCCAACATGTCATGCTTCAAAATTCCGCTCGCGGAATGGAAATAAACTTTGCAACTTGAAAATCTCCATTGGCGACGTTTAAAAAATTCTACAGGTTAGCAATTTTGCGTTACAGAGGAGGTCTAGTGCTAGAATTGTTGCTCTCACTCTAACGATCGCGGCGATACCTCACATGTGTGGTTTGAACACCGTTGTCACATGTGGGCAGGACTTACGTATGCATTCGCTTCTGTGCGCGAGCTCGGCAGGACGGAGCGCTTTAAAATTTTTTTTTTTTAATTATTTATTTTGCTTTTTACTTTTTTATTTTTACACTGTTCTTTTTTTTTTTTTTTTTTTTTTTTTAAATTGATCACTTTTATTCCTATTACAAGAAATGTAAACATTCCCTGTAATAGAAAAAAGCATGACAGGTCCTCTTAAATATGAGATCTGGGGGTCAAAAAGTCCTCACATCTCAGATTTACACTAAAATGCAAAAGAAAAAAAAAATCTGAAAAAAGTGACAGAACAAAAAAAAAAAAACGGGCCCTTTAAGACCGTTGGGTGGACGTCATTTCTGACGTCATTTCCGCCCCGCCGTGTTATGGAGCCGAGTGACACTGGGGGGAGAGGATCGGATCATCTCCGCCGCTGCCGGCGGGTCTGGTAAGCGGCGGAGATGACCGGAAAGCAGCGGGGGGGGCACCTCTCCCTCCGCTGATAAAATTGATCTTGCGGCGAATCCGCCGCTAAGACCACTTTTATCTTGCAGGGAATCGCCTGCTGAAAAAAACGGTATCTGAATGGTGCCTGCAGCTGCACCCACCATTCAGATATCACCACTCAAACCCAAGGACGTCATATGACGTCCGCCGGTACGGAAGTGGCTAGTTATCCAGGCACTCCTACATGCAGGCATTTCAGCACTTCCTTTCAGAGTATGGACTGATTTATTACCTTCACCCTGAAGGAAGCAAATTAAAGCTTGTAATATCTGTGTAGCACCCTCCTAGGTAGGTGCTAGAAAGGAGTATCGTTTTTGGTCTTTCTGCTTGATGATGGTCAGGTAAAACTTAGAGTGCTCTCTGCCTACCAGGGAGCAGGATCTATTGGTAAGGTCTGTTCATTGTGCTCAGGTGCAGCTCAGCTTGTCTGACTATCGGCACTGGTCCAATAGGGAGGCATATTGGACAGTGGGAGGGCACCTGGAATTGAGGGCACAGGCATTGTTACAGCCCTGGCTATTGGCAGAGGAAAAGTGCTGCATTGCATGTTGGGATACTGTATAAATGCCAAAGGCACATGTGCTCAGGGGTAGTTGAGTTGGCGAGCCGGGTCCATAGAGGCTATCGTGTGGACTCGGGTGGTTGATCCAAGGGTCTAAAGTCAGAGAGGAGCTGAACACAGAGGTCCTGAAGAGCTGACTGGAAGGGGGACACCAGGAAGGATCTGATTCTGCCTACTGTGAATACAGATCTGTGTCTTTGGGCCTGTCCTGTGAGGGCCACCCCTTCAGCTAGAAGAGTCAGTGGACGGGTGTCAGTAAAGGGGATGCTAGATTGTAAAAAAATTGTAGAAATACCGTGCTTACTGAATGGATACACAGAATTCAGCTGCTAGCATGACAATTAGACAAATAATTGTGACAAGTAAAGATATAAAGTGCAGCGCTCAAAAACTTAGTAACCCTAAATATTCACTTCTTATGTTGGAATATTTTAAATGTAAACCGTGTACAATGTTCGGTGATAGGTTAAAATAAACACAATAGCAATATTACCACAGTTTAAAGTGTCCAGTGCCTGCAGTACCACAGTTTAAAGTGTCCAGTGCCCGTAGTACTACAGTTTAAATGTCCAGTGCCCGTAGTACTACAGTTTAAAGTGTCCAGTGCCCGTAGTACCACCGTTTAAAGTGTCCAGTGCCTGTAGTACCACAATTTAAAGTGTCCAGTGCCCATAGTACCACAGTTTAAAGTGTCCAGTGCCTGCAGTACCACAGTTTAAAGTGTCCAGTGCCTGTAGTACCACAGTTTAAAGTGCCCAGTGCCCATAGTACCACAGTTTAAAGTGTCCAGTGCCCGTAGTACCACAGTTTAAAGTGTCCAGTGCCCATAGTGCTACAGTTTAAAGTGTCCAGTGCCCGTAGTACCACAGTTTAAAGTGTCCAGTGCCTGCAGTACCACAGTTTAAAGTGTCCAGTGCCTGTAGTACCACAGTTTAAAGTGTCCAGTGCCCGTAGTACCACAGTTTAAAGTGTCCAGTGCCCGTAGTACCACAGTTTAAAGTGTCCAGTGCCCGTAGTACTACAGTTTAAAGTGTGCAGTGCCCGTAGTACCACAGTTTAAAGTGCCCAGTGCCCGTAGTACTACAGTTTAAAGTGTCCAGTGCCCGTAGTACCACAGTTTAAAGTGCCCAGTGCCCGTAGTACTACAGTTTAAAGTGTCCAGTGCCCGTAGTACCACAGTTTAAAGTGCCCGTAGTACTACAGTTTAAAGTGTCCAGTGCCCGTAGTACCACAGTTTAAAGTGTCCTGTGCCAGTAGTACCACAGTTTAAGGTGTCCAGTGCCAAACAGAAAAAATGACCCTAATTAAATGTCCACAGGGTAAACATGAAATAACATTACAACATATCTTGAGTGAGAATTAATAAACAAAGTTCAGTGCCAAAAAATTAAAGTGACTGGTGCATGGTTGAATTGAAGTCACTATTGCCAGTATTCAAAATTCAGTGAATAATCTGCCACTGTGATTATTGTATGCCTACCAGCAGCTGATAAGCCACCAGCAGAGACCTGAAATGTAGATGGGCGGCACAGTGGTGTAGTGGGTAGCACTTTCACCAGGTAACAAAAAGGGTTGCATGTTCTCCCTGTGCCTGCGTGGGTTTCCTCTGGGTACTCTGGTTTCCTCCCACACTCCAAAGACATGCTGGTAGGTAAATTAGATCCTCTCTAAATTGTCCCTAGTATATGTATGAATGTGAGTTAGGGACTTTAGATTGTAAGCTCCTTGAGGGTAGGGACTGATGTGAATGTACAATGTATATGTAAAGCACTGCTTAAATTGATGGTGCTATATAAGTACCTAAAATAATAATAATAATAGACAGGGAACCCTCTGGACATCATACAGGGGGCCAAATGACACAGCACAATCGCTGTGCTGTATAACTTGCTTTAAGGGAACAGGATCTGTTTTTTTTTTCTTTTTTGGGGGTTAACAAATGCTTTCAAAAAAGGCAATATATACAGGCATGGAGTGCAGGGGATATGGCAGTGAGTGGTATTTACAGGAGAGGAGTGTGGATATGACAGCTGGCAGTGTGTGCAGGATAACATATAGTATATGATATGAGGAAGGATGTGATAGATTTACTGTAGGTGTTGTTTTTCCAGTAAGTATAGAACAAAACTAGGCTTTTATTCAAGGACAAAGCAATGTCTTATCTGTCAGTGTTGGTTTAAAAAAAAAAAAAAATGTTGTGTACATCTCATACTTTTTGAACCTGTTCTCCAATTTACAGTAAATTCTCTATTCAGAGTTATTACTGGAAAGACAGGTTCTTCTCTGCATATTTACGGTAATTTGCCAGAGAATATTATCAGAACTCAGCATCTTTTTCACGATATTCACATGAAATCATAAAATGACTTCACTTGTGCAGAGTTCACCTCTAAAAACACTCCCCATTGGTAAGTGAAGGTCCCCTAATTAAAACACACCATTTTTTCTTTCATTAGAATAATATGATATTTTTAAACACAATGAAAAAAAAAATCAGGATACAGAACAGTAATTACTGATCTTAAAACGGAGGCACAAGTTTTTTTACCTTCATGCATTCCATGCATAAAAACTCTGCGTGCAGCAGCCCCAGCCCCCCTAATACTCACCTGAGAGCCCCTCTTGATCCAGCGATTTCCACAAGAACCTTGGCTCTCCTGGGACTCGCACTCCTGGTTGGCTTTTTGGCAGCAGCGGGATCCATTGGCTTCCACCGCTGTCAATCACAGTCAGAAAGCCAATCAGGAGATGAAGTGGGCGGGGCTATGCTGTGGCTCCAGACACACAGAGCCCAGGCTTGGGAGTGCACTTGCTTGGGTACCCCCAGAGCAAGCTGCATGGCAGGAGTGAGGGACCAGGACCACCGGCATGGGACCTGAGAAGAGGAGGATCTGGGCTGCTCTGTGCAAAATCAGCTGCACAGATGAGGTAAGTATAACATGTTTGTTGGATATTGGCAAATACAACTGGATGGCCAAGTATACTATATACACCTCACCCCCAATTCAAATGTATGCATAGGATAATAGACCAAAGGTCTAAAGTAGGTGGGGATTTTCACAGTGCTCACAAACCATTTACAGCAAAAAATATAAAAAGTAATATTTTAATAATTTCAGATTAAAATATAATACATAATGTTAAGAACAATGGTCCATAGTGTGTAGTACATAAAGCACAGATATTATAACAAGAATGGCAAAAATTACAACAGTCTTGTAGAGTGGTGTCCCCACATATTTCACCGATCGCCGGCTTCTTAAGGGGACTGTTAGGTGGAAGTTGTTGCGGACTATAGGACAATAAACAATTGTCATAAATACAATACATATGAACACTTGTATACATATAAGAACAATAAATAGATAAAGTGTACATATATCCTATAGAGCCAAACCAGCTCTGTGATGTCACAAAATGGCTACAAAGCTCACCCCTTGAGTCAATGCGGTGCCCCAGAGTGTCCTGACGATGGTGTGGGATCTCAAGTGGAACACATTTCTCTTACCCGTTTCTTTGCTTTTCCTCTAGTGGCTTTTATATTTCTTTTGATCTTAGATGGTTCCACTTGTACAACTTATCTATTTATTGTTCATATATGTTTACAAGGGTTCATATGTACTGTACTTATGATGATTGTTTATTGTCCTATAGTCCACAACAACTTCCACCTAACAGTCCCCTGAAGAAGCCGGCGATCGGCGAAACATGTTGGGACATGACTCTACAAGACTGTTGTAATTTTTGCCATTGTTGTTATAATATCTGTGCTTTATGTACCACACACTAGGAACCCATTGTTCTTAACATTATGTGTTATATTTTAATCTGAAATTATTAAAATATTAATTCTTATATTTTTTTGTTGGAAATGGTTTGTGAGCACCGTGAAAATCCCCATCTACTTTAGACCTTTGGTCTATTATCCTATGCATAACATGTTTGTTATTTTAGAAAAATAAAAGAAAAAAAAACAAAGTTTTAGTATTACTTTAACCACTTGACAACTGGGCACTTAAACCCCCTTCCTAACCAGACCAATTTTCAGCTTTCAGTGCTCTCACATTTTGAATGACAATTACTCAGTCATACTACACTGTACCCAAATGAAATTTTTGTCCTTTTTTTCACACAAATAGAGCTTTCTTTTGGTGGTATTTAATCACCACTGGGGTGTTTATTTTTTGAGCAATAAATGGAAAAATCCCGAAAATTTTGTAAAAAAATGCATTTTTCTTTATTTCTGTTATAACATTTTGCAAATTAGTAATTTTTCTTCGTAAATTTTGGCCAAAATTTATACTGCTATATGTCTTTGGTAAAAATAACCCAAATTAGTGTATATTATTTGGTCTTTGTGAAAGTTATAGAGTCTACAATCTATGGTGCCAATCACTGAAAATTTATCACACCTGATGCACTGACAGCTCATTTCTTGAGGACCTAACAAGACAGGAAAGTACAAATA
>BLSH010530748.1:174665-188371 GCA_018402905.1 Glandirana rugosa
GCTCTCCACCCCCCAGTGCTTTCCAGTCCCCCCAGTGCTCTCCGCCCCACCGCTTGTTCTCTGCTTCCCCGTGCTCTTCGCCTCTCCCCTGTGCTCTCTGCTTCCCCAGTGGTCTTTCCCCTTGCTTTCCAGCTCCTCTCCTTTTGCGCTTTCTGCCTTTCCCCATGTGCTCCCCGCCTCTCCCCCCTGTGCTCTCAGCTTCCCTCTGTGCTCTTTGGATCCCCTGTGCTCTCTGGCCCCTCTGTGCTCTTGTCCCTCTGTGCTCTTGGCCCCCCATGCTCTTGCCTCCCCACCCCATTTTCTCTGCTTTCCCCTGTGTTCTCCACCTCTCCTCTGTGCTCTCCACCCCCGCTATGGCTATTGCCTCTGAAATAATACACTCTAATTGCTATCCCATGATAAAAACCTGCCTTGTTTCTCCCTTTTACACTATGGCTTAATCAAGCTGCTTGATGTGGTTCCGCAACTATGAAATATTTTCACCTATTGTCTCTGAAGTTGTACATTCTCATTTTTATTTCATAACAAAACCTGCCATGTCTCTCCCTCATACACTGTAGCCTAATCAAGCTGCTTACATGCTTTGCAGCGTGTGACTATTTTCTCTGTAATACTACTTTTATTTATTTTCAAGATAAATCCTACTTTGAAAATAATATTAAAGTGGTTGTCAACCCGTGACAATCACTTTAACCTACAGGTAAGCCTATAATAAGGCTTACCTGTAGGTTCCCTGCATATCTCCTAAACCTGCATGGTTTAGGAGATATACAGTGTACTGCGATGTGCCCATGTCATTGGGGACATGTGCAGTGAAGAAAATGCCTCCGTGCCATTCCTTCACTGTGATCGTGCCGCGATTGGCGGCTTGCGCACGTATGCATGGGAGTGACGTCACGTGACTCCGGCCAGTCACAGCGCCAGAGATCATGGCCCCGGAAGGAAGAGGGGCAGATGATGGAGGCGGCCCGGAGTGGGCTTCCAATGCTGGTAAGTACCACATAATGGGCTAATATGCTATGCATACTAGCCCATTATGCTTTTACATTGTAGGGTAATAAAGAGGAAGTAATACCTGTGAAGCTCTGGTGAACTCCAAGAGGGTTAAAGCAATGCTGGAAAATAATGGTGGCCACACAAAATATTGACACTTGGGGCCCAATTTGGGCATTTTCACTTAGGGGTGTACTCACTTTTGTTACCAGCGGTTTAGACATTAATGGGTGTGTGTTGAATTATTTTGAGGGGATCGTAAATTTACACTGTTATACAAGCTGTACACTCACTACTTTACATTGTAGCAAAGTGTCATTTCAAGTGCTGCTTAACACAGCTATAGTATATATATATATATATATATATATTTGTATATATATTTGTATAATAGCTGAGCCACTCACCCTGAACTGGTCTGATCACCAGAAAGGGGTGGGGGGGGGGGGTGATCCCAGGTTTGACCGCACCAGGTGACACCAACCCTAGTGACGCCACTGCTGCATATGCATAGTTAACTTTTATTTTCAGGGTCTCAACCAGAAAATTGCATAACATGTGGTCATGTGAAAGTAGGCTAAAGGAGATCTTTTGCAATATCCCACTATCAGATTTTTTTGGGTTAACAGAAGAACAAAAGTAAATGCACTCCTGTGACCCAAAATTGAAGTATTGATGAAACAGTTATGAGATTGTTCACTTTTAATAATTTTGTCATAATAAAAAATATCCTTATGGTTATTATTCTTTTTATTGTTATTATAACTATACTTTTTATCAAAAGCACTGGATTCTAGTGGTGCACTGACTATGATGACAGCTCTCCTGCTGCCTTCTCTTGACTTGGAAATACTTTATATTGACACTAGATACAAACACAGTTCCTTCTAGTTTTGGGACTTTAACCACTTCAATCCAAAGGCAAGAGCTATCCCATCACTGATTTCTATACATGCTCTTCCGCCTTTGTCGTATACTGTCTGTCCTGTCCCTGCAGCCTACTGTATGTGGGCCGCACCATCCATACATTACGGCAGAGGTTTGGAGAGCACACGCGGCTAATCGCTGTCGGCTCTGACCAGCATAGTGTCCCCAAACATTTGCTCACTCAACATGAACATTCCTCCCAGGGCCTCAGAGTCTGGGTAATTGAGGCCATCTCCAACACCCTTCCAGCAGCCAAACGGTTCAGACGCCTGTGTGCCCGAGAATTCTACTGGATATACCGATTGGATGTCTTGGCACCAGGGGGACTGAATGAAGAATTGGAGATTAATCCCTTACTCTAACTTCTGCACTGCATACCATAAAATCATGACAACTACCTAGTTTTTCATTTTCCTCTTTTCACTTTCAGTTTCTTTTTTCATATCCCCCCCCCCAAACTTGCCCTGAATTGCCTCTTGCATTAGGATGACTCTTCCCAGTCAGTTTGAGAACATGCAAACTCCAAGTGACATCAGCGGCGGTTCCTGAGCCCCATCTGAGTTTCTGGTATTGCTGGAAGCCACCAGCTCAGCCAGTACCAGCGGCCACCAGTGTTCCCTGCCTGCAGCCCGTCCTCCTGAAGGAGTGGATGAACCTCTACACAAGACCTATTGCCATGCATGCGCTGACAACGCTTTTATCTTGTGAGTTGCCATTTGTCTAGAAAGTCTGTAAAGATGTTTTCATACGGCTGCACTTAGATTGGTGCTGCTCATTTTCTGTTCTAAAACAACAACAGGTAACCTCAGACCAGGATAGAGATACTGGGTGGATGGATACACCTGCAGGACCAAGAAAACACATTGGATGGCACCAAACTAAGTGCATCATTAATTGTATTGGGAAATACTAGTAAATTAGCAGCTCATATGGGTAGATTAAATGGCACTTTTTTATGCAGTCCGTGAGCGGTCGTGTGCACGTTGTAATGCATGAGCGGATCTCTCAAGGATTACATAAAAAAAGCACCATTTCGTCTTCCCAGGTGAGCTGCTAATTTATTAGTATTTCTCAGTACAATTAATGATGCGCTTAGATTGGTGCCCCCCAATGTGTTCTCTTAGTCTTGCAGGTGTATCCATCCACCCAGTATTTCTACCCTGGTCCGGGGTTCTCCCTATTTTTGTGAGATTGTCCACCGGAAGCCCTTAATATGTGATGAGCCTGATTTTAGCTGTCACAATTAGAGATGAGCGAACTTCTAGAAGTCCGGGTTTTGCTGGTTCGGCCGAACTTCGGGACAAAGTCCGGGTTCGGGTCCGGACAGAACCCGAACTTTGTCCCGGACCCCGAACCCCATTGAAATCAATGGGGACACGGACTTTTAGGCACAAAAAAGGCTGTAAAATAGTCCTGGAAGGTCCTAGAGGTCTGCAAAAGGTCTGCAAAAGGAAGGAAATGTGGGTAAGGGTGGGACAAGTGATCTACAAAGAAATGGGGACAGGGAAATAACTTTAAATATTTTTAAAAAAATAAAAACATAAAAAATGCAAACAGATGTTATTCACACAGCACATCTGTTCTGCACACATCTGGAAATAGTTTAGAACACTTTACCTAAAACCGGGGAGGAACCATACACCTGTCCTTCAAACATCTGGAATCTGTGTGTGAAACTACAGCATAGAGAAGAACAGGCATATGGTTCCACTCTTTACACACTGTTTGCAGATGTTTGAGGAACAGTGATATGGGTACTCCCGGCTTATTTATACTTTTTTTACACAGTTTGAAGATGATTTTAGAACAGTTCTATGGCCTCTAATGTTAATTAATACTTTTCAGACCCAGTTTTAAGATGATCCCCATTCACCTCCATTTTTGCTTTTTTAAGTTTTTATTTTTTTAAAAATATTTAAAGTTATTTCCCTGTCCCCATTTCTTTGTAGGGCACTTGTCCCACCCTTACCCCCATTTTCCTTCCTTTTGCAGACCTCTAGGACCTTCCTGGACTTTTTTACAGCATTTTTAAGATTTTTCATTAAAATTACCAGAACCCCGGACCCGAACCCGGACTTTTTTTGAAAAGTCCGGGTCCCGGACACCACAAAGTTCGGTACGGACCCGAACTTTACAGTCCGGGTTCGCTCAACTCTAGTCACAATGTGAGTTGCCATTTGTCTTTTCACCACAATAAATCTGTTAATATTTAACACTCGGGTTGCACAATGCTGTTGTTGTCTCTACTGTCAAATTCAACTTTTATTATAAAACAGTTAAAAACAAGGGGTTTTATGAACAGAGTGATTTACTGTCCTAGCAGCGCTTGCTGGCTAGTGCTCCCCCTATTATCCTATATAAGTGCAAGTGCTAACTTATATGTGCAATGTTCATATACAATGGGTTAATAATAATAAAACAATATAAATATTTCATGCAAAGTTATCTCAGTGTGCCATTACAAGATATGAAAAATTGTATTCATCTAAAAAGCATAAACATCGATATTGGCAGTTTCCTTCCGGCCCCTTGCCAGTGTGAAAAAACATATTTATATATATATATAGTGTGCTTTATGCAAAATTGTTAATATACAGTCCGTGTTCCAATAAAAGTGAAGTGACCTCTGAAGACGTCACAGGAAGTGACGAAACGCGTCAGTTGGAACGTAAGGTGTGAGAGGCCAAGTTCCGTTGACCAGCAAGCAGGAAGCTAAGGTGCGCATCAGCGGTCGCGGTCATGGAACGCTCACAGTTTCTGCTTTTGTTTTTATGGTATTGCACTGTGAAGTTTGGCCAAATAAATTTTTAAAAAAGAGGTACGCGATGAGTTTTCCTTTTTTTCATCTGCAAATGGAATGGTGACCGAGGAGAGAGGGAGATGAAGCAGAGGACACCATTATCCATAGGTCGGATTGTAGACCTAAAGCGCGCATGACTTCTCCACACCGTACGGTTGGAGAGTCAAAGTGATCTGGTAAGCAGGGTCTAGCACCCTGAGTTATTACTTTCACCACTCAGCACGGCACGAGCACTTTATGATTGAAAGAACTTGGAGACTGTTTCTGAAAAAAGCATTGGAGTAATATTGTCACTGGATTGCACTGGCACTTTTATTGGAACACGGACTGTATATTAACAATTTTGCATAAAGCACACTATATATATAAATACGTTTTTTCACACTGGCAAGGGGCCGGAAGGAAACTGCCAATATCGATGTTTATGCTTTATAGATGAATACAATTTTTCATATCTTGTAATGGCACACTGAGATAATTTTGCATGAAATATTTATATTGTTTTATTATTATTAACCCATTGTATATGAACATTGCACATATAAGTTAGCACTTGCACTTATATAGGATAATAGGGGGAGCACTACCCAGCAAGCGCTGCTAGGACAGTAAACCACTCTGTTCACAAAACCACATATTTTACCCATTGAAAAGCAACTGGGCTACAGCAGCAGCTGCACACACAGACGAGGGAAACCTTGTTCCTAACAGCTCACTCCATTTTAACCATAGGACAAGCGCTGCCAGACCAAGATCTTACATCTTGCTTATAACCAGTTAAAAACAAGTGCAATTTGAAATTAGTACCATACATTTTATAGGTGTATTACATAATATGGATACAAAAATCTTATTTCCATGTGTTTCACGGTCAACTGCTGGTAACTTCTTGTGAGGTCACAATATATCACAGTCAAGGTATCTTTTTATTCTTCTCTCTTATTCCTGTTGTCCCAAAATGCCTTCCACATTGATCCAGAAGGAAAAAAGAAAAGAAAAAAATGGGGAAAGAATGGGGGAGAAGGAGGAAAGGGGTGCAAAGCAAAAAGGAGGTAGGAGAGGAACAGAAGAGGAAAAACGAATTCTCTCACTTGTCCTCTACCTGTCCTGGTAATGGCGGTCCTCAACACAGAGGTACGCTGTGCAAAAAAGTTTCCTCTTCTGTTCCCTCCATCCTTCTTGTTTCTCGCCCTAATGAATGTATTACATTTTTGTTCTTGAATTCTTTGATGTGCACATACCTCCATCATAATAGTAGAATTATTTTTCAAATATTGGCAATAGAAGACATAGAAGACTGTGTGGCTTATTTATTAAGGGTGTAGAGCACGCTCACTTTGTAACATTATTTATTTAGCTCAGTGAAGGAAGGGAAGCTATGCTGACTTCAATCATTCATTCATATGCAACCAAAAAAACATTTTTTTTTTCCTTCCACACGATTGGGTATTCTTTGCAAAGTGAATGTTCTCTACTATTTTAGTAAACATCTCCATTGTCTTGGTCAGCTGAGATGGAAGTGTTTCATTATATTAGTGTCAGCAGAAGAGTAGTTGGGACCAGGATCATCCAGTAATGATGTGTAAGGCTGAGGGCCACTCCACTGTCTGGATCAAATATGGGTCCTTCTTCAGGTGTCGTTTTTGGTAAAGTAGCACTGGTGTATGGATAGACAGTGCTTCCTACAGTGCTGACGTTCCCTGTGTTGAAGAAACTTCCGCCACATGTCATTGTTGGTGTAGGGATATTTGATACCTCATTGAATGTAACTTTCAGATAGTTGCTGATCCAGGCTTGGTAGGCCGACACCTGAGTGTACACCCCAGGGAAGCTGAAGGATGCACAGCCTATTCCCCAGCTTACGACTCCAACCTGGTACCATACACCTTGGACTTTACACACCAGAGGTCCTCCTGAGTCACCCTGTAAGACATTGATAATCATCAGCTGCACCAACAGATATCTTTTCAGGATAATTGAACAAAATGTTTCAATCTTAGCACTTACACAAACTAGTTGAGCACTCAGTAAATGGGTATGAAATTGGTACTGTGCAAGAACTTTAGGAAGTAACAACCAAGTCAATTCTCATTTGGTAAATTTGCTTACAGCAACTCTGTAGCCAAGCAAACAAAATGGGGGAAATCGGGAGTTGGATAGCAGTATGTAAATGGGAAAGGGACATAGAGGGTTTACAAACTTTTTTTTACTGTATATCATACCCAAATACATACAGTACAATATCTATTAAATATCTATTAAAGCTGAACTCAAAACAAAACTTTTTTAGTATAAGGGGCTGATTTATAAAATATTTGCTTTGCGAATGTCTCAACGTCTGTGCAAGCGTAACACATAATTCCCATAATGTTTGTATGTGTGTTGGATTCCTTGTTGCCTTTCGCTGGGCCCCCTAACATTCGATTACAAGAACCTAACAACCAGTGACTCATCCTCCTGGCACTTTCTGTTGTCAGCCAGGGATTCGCAACTGACAGGGGAATATGAATAAAAAGAGGACATATGGTACTATTTCAGGCCCTTATCTGATTATGCAGTCTTGGTGGCCAGGAAAGGGAGTGGTGAGTGTGTGCCCCCCCCCCAAAGCACCATGTCCCCATGTTTATGGGGACAAGGGCCTCTATCCCACAACCCTGGACTGTGGTTGTGGGGATTTGTGGGCGGGGGGCTTATCGGAACCTGGAAACTCCTCTTTAACCACTTGCCCACCGGCCGCAGTACATATACAGGTTGGCTCTATTGCGCGAAACAATGTACCTGTACATCATTTTGTGCAATAGCCAGCGGGGAGCGCACACGCGCTGATGTCCACTAGCCACCTGCTATCCCTCTCCAGAGGGATAAAACGGCGATCTGCCGATATAAACAAGCCATTCGATAAGAGATGAACACAGTGATCTTGTGTTCCTGCTTATCAGGAACAAAGATCCCTGTGTTCATCTAGTGAGTCCATCCCCCACACAGTTAGAAAGCATCCCCTAGGAACACACTAAACCCTTTGATCTCCCCTGGTGTTAACCCCTTTCCTGCCAGTGTCATTGACTTTCTTGTTTCACATATATTTTTCCTTTTAAGCCCTTGTGAATGGGCTTTTATGGACACTTACTTACAAATGTTGTGTGATTTCTTTATACGCGTTTTTTCTGACCTAATAAGTTTGATGTTATTATATTGATTTATTTTTGTGTTTTCACAATATTGAGTTCAATTTTTTTGGCACTGCTTCATATATTTATCACATTTCTTGCATCTAGTGTCATAGATTGCTTAAGAGGCTGCTCATTTGTAATTTATATGTTTTAGCACGGATATCCTATATGATTTTTGATCTATCCCCTAGAAACTATATTTTTTACGTAAACCAATCAATGTACGCTTATTGGGATTTTTTTTTACCAAAATCATGTAGCAGAATACATATCAGCCTAAACTGATGTAGAAGTTTGAGTTTTTCAAATTTTTTTATTGGATGTGTTTTATAACAGAAAGCAAAAAATATAGTTTTTTTTCCAAAATTGTCATTTTTTTTGGTTTATAGCGCAAAAAATAAAAACTGCAGTGATCAAATACCACCAAAAAGCTCTATTTGTGGAAAAAAAAGGACATCAATGTTATTTGTGTACAGCATTGCATGGACGCGCAATTGTCAGGTATGCAGTGCCGTATTACAATGGCCTGGTCATTAAGGGGATAAATCCTTCCAGGGCTGAAGTGGTTAACAAGGGGGTCCCCAGATTCCCCCCCCCCATGTGAGTGAGTATGCCTACTGTATCCACTTACCAAAAAAGGTGTAAAAAGTAAATAAAGACAGTTTTTGACAATTCTTTTATTCAAAAATAAATAACAATGTCCCCCAATGTAGAGCCAAAGTCGATCACGCCGCTTGCTGCGCCACCGGCGATGGCATCACAAGGGGCAGGGCCACCCACTGACACCCCTTACCTATTTAAGAAATGTCAGACAGTGGAGAAGGCAGTCGGTGGGGACCCTTCGAAGATGCCACTTTTTTTTGTCGGTCTCAGCAGATGGATCTACACCAGGGGGCATTGTTTTTGATTTTTTAATAAAGAAATTGTCAAAAATTTGTGTACTGTCTTTATTCACTTTTTCCACTTTTTTGGTGAATGGGTAGGGGTACTATGTACCCCATACTCATTCACATTGGGGGGGCCCTGCCCGCAAGCCCCCCACAACCACAGCCTAGGGTTGTAGAGAAGAGGCCTTTGTTCCCATTCCCAGAGCCCCCCTGCCCCAAAGCACCCCCCCATGTTGAAGGCATGTGGCCTGCTATGATTCAGGAGGGGGGGCACTCACTCGCCCCCCCCTTTTCCTGGCCTGCCGCGCTGCATGCTCGGATAAGGGTCTGGTAGGGATTTTGGGGGGACCCCACACTGTTTTCTTTTTACAGTTTGGCGTGGGGTTCCCCTTAGAATCCATACCAGACCTGAAGGGCCTTGTATAGATTGGGGGGGGGGGGGCAAGCTGTTTTTTTTTTCTGACTTTTCTATTGCCGGCATTCTTTTGTTTACATTTCAGCTCTCATTAGGAAAGGCCGCTGACAGCTGATGAGTCATCGGTTGTTAAGGACATGGCGTCCGGCTCCTCCTTAATAACCAGCTCTTCTTCACACAGAATTTGAATTGATAATTTTTCGACTGATCCGAATGCAAATCGTTCTGAAAATTTGGAATTCGGTAGAAAACGAATAAACTGAATGAATTTCAAGGAATTTCAACGCAATTGGTTATTATTTTATTCGGAGATCCGGACACATCCGAATTTCTGAATAACCAAAAAATGTTTCCGAACCGAAACAAATTGCATATGTCTTAGAGCCAACAGCACCGTTGGGGACTGCTAGCAGCTGACGTAAGTGACTTTACTCTGCAATATCGTTGCATAGAGCAGGTAGGTATAACCTCTTTTTTTATTTAAAAAAATAGGGTCCAGTATCACTTTAACTGATGTCATGCATTGCTTCTGCTTCCTGTGGAGAAATTCAAACCTAAAGGTGAGCCGTGCTGGAATGCTCTTGGTGTCACTCACCTGGCAGGAGTCCTTATACCCATCCTTGTAGCCGGCACAGATCTGATCATACTGAATGCTGTAGGAACTTCCCGCACTGTAATATGTTTGACATGTATTCCGGTCTATTAGGGGAACCATGACCTCCTGGAGGGTCCCATTCTTAACTACGCTCCCTGGTGATGAATCATAGAGAAGAAGAAGATGATTACAATATAATAGATATATAAATTGATCACCTTTATGCACCTTTCACACTTGTGCATTGCAGGAATGCACTTGAAATCACATGTGTTTTGAACTGTCCCCACCCCACCAGTATATACACATACGTAGTTACATAGTTACATTGTTAGTCTGGTTGAAAAAAGACACACCCATCTAGTTCAACCAATATAAGGAAAAATAGCGCACACACACATAGGAAACCTCCATATACACAATCCTATATCCACAGGTGATCCAGAGAAAGGGAAAAAAAAATAAAGCATAATCCAATTTGCTCCAGTGGGGGAAAATTCCTCCTTGCTTCCCCAGAAGGCAATTGGATATTCCCAGCCTACACATGAAAATGTCAATTAAGCTACACGTTACCTATTACTGCATACGCTAAAGACAGATCAAAAGGGCCCATTTTTCTTGGTCAACTCTAAACTGGTCTGTTTTTTCTTTTTTATGGCGTTCATGGTTGTCTTAGTATCTGCAGACATATGAAAAATGTTGATCTAGAAACCAGAATAAATGAGCCTCCGGGGAATTAACCGACAGATTATTCGCTAGAAAAAAATCAAAGCATTCAAAAGAATGATATATACTTTATTGACGTGCACTGTCAATATACAAAATAAAAAAATGAAAATATGTGCTACCCTCCACCACCAATTAAAAAGACAACGTTGTCTTACACATACACAGGCGCCTGGCACCATGCACACCAGCACTCAAAATAAATATAACATGCCTATGCATTAATGGCCATACTGCAATATAGAATTTCTAGAAAATTAGGCTAAGCATAAGGCAATGAAAACCCATCTGTCATGGATATCCACTGCAAGAGACATTCCAGGATGATAGCACGGCTATATATCAATAGAAGTTGATAGTATGGAAGAACTTATCTCCATCTCTCGTAATACTCAAAAAAAATTCACACAGCGTTGGGCCTGTTGGACCCACTTCCAATCGACAGACGCTTACAAACGTATTATGTTCCCCTCCACTCATGGACACCACCCACAATGATCATACAAAAACCATCCTGCAGCAGCTACAGGATACAACTCAGTACCGAAATTAAAATACGTCCCGTAGATTAAGCCCTCCAAATGGATCTATCCGTAACCCACAATAATAGCCCCTTTAGATGGGCCTTTTCTAAGCGTCCACCAGCCCTGCCAACAACGTGCTACAGTACTCTTAGATAGAGGATGTCATTGAGAAAATTCTTATAGAATCTCACCCCCTGGCAATAAGAAGCCCCCTTCTCCTGAGGACATATCTTCACCCACTCCCAGCCCAGCCCACCCCCCCCAAAATTCCCCACCTTTCCCCCCCCCGTCCCCCCTCTCTTACCCCTTTAACCCCTAAATCCTTAAGCAGCCTCCCCAGGGTGAACACCTCTTATGAACACGCTGGTCGTGATCACGTACAATGCCAAACCCTTGGGGGGTAAACGCCATCCCTAGATTACAAGGTATGCATTTAGACCATTCAGTGTTTAATACCTAACATTTATGCCAACATGTTGAAGAACGTTATTCTTATTCATACTTCTATAGCTTCTGTATGTATATGTCATTTGTGACACCCATATATGTACCTTTCTCTCTTGTTATTCATAATAAAGCCTTTTTCGAAAAAAAAAAAAAAAGAAGTTGATAGCATTGGCCCCTTTTACAATGGCGGAGTGGAGGGGATATCTCAGCTGATCCTCGCCAAAAAAGCAGATGAAAGGTCCGTGTTCACTCCGCTTATGCAGAGCGGACACAGCCCGTCCTCCTTTATGGGAGGTCAGATGGAAATGGACCACCTGTCTGTTTCCTTCCGACTGTTATCCGATCCGATCGCCCATCCAGTTGTTTTTAGTGAAAAGATGGGGGGAGTGTAAGCATTTCACTGCACGGCATCAGACGTCCATGACCGCCATGTCAACGCATTTCACTGCATTGATTTTCCCCAGACAGGGTCAAAACTAGGGGGGGGCAGCGGGGCACCTGCCTCGGGCGCTGCATTGAGGTGGGCGCTGCCAACAGAAGCAGTGACAGCGTAACACTTCTCCTGTCAGCCCAGCGCTTGGAGCAAAGAGGAGAGAGCCAGAGGCGGTGAGGACTGTGTTCTCTCTCACCCTGCTATTTCCTGCCAGATGCCACCTGTGAAGCTGTTTTTGGATCTGCTGAGAACATGTACCCAGGGGTGGACTCCGGGCACTGCCTGGGGGGAGGGTGAAGGGAGAACATGATAGGAGCCAAGGAGAAGACGATCAGGGGGGTACTACTGTAGGGGATTCAGAGGGGATTGGTGGGGTGGGGAGGTGGGATGCCCAGTACTGGTCTCTTCTCTGAAAACCGGTTCCTCTCCCAACAGGCATGGTCCCGCCCAGCCCTTCCTCAGGTGCTAATTGAGCGGCCGCTCTTCTCTCTCCACTCCCCCCTGCACTCAGAGCGGGAACAAGGAAGTGGCATCCTGGGGTAGTGAGAGGTGACATGGCGGAGTGGAAAGAGCTGGGAGGTGTTGCACTGTATTGTGCTCTGTGGGCTCTCCTCTCCTGCCAGAACAGTGCTTCTCTAAATGGCATTGTCTGTACACACACAGTTTGATTACTACCCCCATCTCCTCCAAGGACTGCTCATTGCAGCAGATAATGTGGGTAGGTGTTGTAATAAAACTGTCTGTGAGTACTGCCCGATGCGATGTGAGAGCGATCCTGTCTCATGTGCTGGAGGAGGAGCGCTGTTCTGACAATAGATGGTGAAGGGGAACTGGCTGGCAGCAGGAAGGTGGAAGGAGTCGGTGATATTAGATGGCATAACAAATCACTGACTCCTTCACCACTGATAATGCAATGATTTAGATAACCCTGCTTACAGCATCCATGATCCAGGTACATTATAGGCATTAGGCACCTAAAAGCTGTAATTTTGGGTGGATGGTCTCCTAGTGTAGTATGGGGGGATAGGGGAGTCCTCTCCTCTCTCTCACACCTTCCTCTTTCTCTGTAAGGAACCATCCGGGCCATCGGAATGCCTATGCGCGAGGGCGCACATTGCGCCAAAACGGCCATTTAAGCAGACAGCACCTTGCAGTCGGTGCTGTCCGTTCTACAGCGTTCCTGTAACCTGCGACCCCTGTGTTTACTCTGATGAGATCTTCCTGTACCTGTGACCCCAGGTTTACTTGGACCATGTTGCTTTCTGCCTGCCCTGACCCCCAGCCTATCTACGACTACTCTTTTGCCTGCTCCTTTGTACCTCCGCTGCCCGCATGTTGCCCTCTCTCTCTGTCTCTTACATCCTCTCCCTCACCCTCTCCCACTCCCTCTCTCACTCTTACATCCTCTCCCTCACCCTCCCTCACCCCTCTCTCTCATCTCCCTTTCTCACCCCTCTCTCTTACATCCTCTCCCTCACCCTCTCTCACCCCTCTCTCTCACCCCCCTTTCTCTCCCCTCTCTCTTACATCCTCTCCCTCACCCGCTCTCTCTCACCTCTCTCTCTCTCTCTTACATCCTCTCCCTCACTCTCTCTCACCCCTCTCTATCTCTCACCCCCTTTCTCTATCACCCCCCCTCTCTCTTACATCCTCTCCTTCACACTCTCTCACACCCCCTTTCTCACCCCCTCTCTCTTACATCCTCTCCCTCACCCTCTCTCACCCCTCTCTTTCTCTTACATCCTCTCCCCTCACTCTCTCTCACCCCCTTTCTCTCTCTCTCTTACAT
>BLSH010530748.1:230870-248351 GCA_018402905.1 Glandirana rugosa
TTTCAGAAAACCTCAAGTGGTAAACTCTTGGTCACCAACCCTTCACCCTGGATATGGTGGTGAAAAAATAGGTTTATAAAACGTAAAAAATAAAACAAAACAAATTGGCGACCAGCCGTAAACTGCCGCTGTTCCACCGAGATAACGCGTCTAGCGGTAGTATACTAGCGCCGGCGCTCTAGCTCGGGTCACTCGCGCGCGCACGGCGGCCTCCGCGCGGGCGCGCGAGTGACACAGGCCTCTCCCGGTCCCTCGACCACGCCGCCTAAGCTAGAGGCGGCCGGTGGGCGCTACGGGG
The DNA here is from genome assembly GCA_018402905.1 of Glandirana rugosa. Taxonomy (NCBI): domain Eukaryota; kingdom Metazoa; phylum Chordata; class Amphibia; order Anura; family Ranidae; genus Glandirana; species Glandirana rugosa. The sequence continues at coordinate 231,169 of BLSH010530748.1, forward strand.
GAGGGGGGCCTCACTTTCTTGCCTCCAGGCACATTCCCATTGGCAGTGAAGGGGTTAACCTGCAGGGGGCGCTCTAAGGGTTAACTGTGTTCCCTGGGCGTGTTCTAACTGTATGGGGACTGCCCTAGCTGGGGAAGGGAAGTGATCCCAGCCTCCATGTAAAGGAAGGCTGTGACCACAGCCCTTCCCCCTCTCACAGAACGGAGGTCCGTGTTTACTTACACGGACCTCCGTTCTTTCACTCCGGGGGGAGGGGGCATCGCGGGTGGCCGGCGGAGATCGAATCCGCCGCACCAGCTCCCTGGCCCTCTCCGGACACAGTGAGCGCGCGGGCGCGCCTCCGGCGGCACGCGCGCGCTCACTGGGCTCGATCTCGCGGCCGCGATCATATGATGGCGATCTGCGCAATAGAGCCACCTTGTCGCCGTCAAATGCCGACCAGCGGTTAAACAAAACAAAATAAAAAATGCAAAATATTTGGATAAAAAAGTGGTGGTATAGGTCCCACTTCCCAACCACTGGTTCTCAAATGGTGAACTCCAAAAGACTTTAAGAAAAGTTATCAACAAGAAAGAACACAATAATAATAATAATAAAAAAAAAAAGTTTGGTGACAACACAATTGCAGAACATTTCCCTACAGATTGAGTGGTTGCTAGTTCAAATCTAAGGTTCCACCCCTTGAAAGCATTATCCCTGTTAGTTTTAGACTAAAACCTGGAAACTGGTCTTTTCAAAAAGCGTGTTATTAAAGAGAAAAAAATAAAACATGCAGAAAAAAAAGATTTTGGAAAAAGTGGTGGTACAGACAACTTGCCAATCATTGAACTACAGATCAATAGGTCCTTGGTTCAAATGTGAATGCCCCCTGGAAAACATCATATTCATTTGTTTCTGCAAGGATAAGATTGCATCTGTTGATTTTCGAATGATGGCCTCCAACTGTTTTTTTAAGGAAGAATGTTGTTAAGTAGAATAAAATAAAAATATTAAACAATTCTGAAAAAAGTGGGGTTATAGCTCAGTTTTAGAACATTCAACTGCAGGTCAAATTTGGGTTACCCCTGGCCCTTGAGAGCATCAATTTTGTTTGAAAAATATCATTATTTTCCCCACAAATAGAGCTTTCTTTTAGGGGGTATTTGATCAACTCTACGTTTTTTAATTTTTGGCGTTATAAACAAAAAAAAGTCCAACAATTTGGAAAAACTATGAAATCACATTTGCTTATTGTTTCATATACTCACCATCAAAAGATATATCACCCCAGCCAGTCACCCAGCATGCTGTGCCACAGGGGAAGGTGGCTGAGGAAGATGGCAGACAAATTGGCTTGATGTACTGAGTATAGTTGACAGCCATGGCCAACCGCACCAAGGCGATGTCTCCGATGTCTCCAGTGCTTACAAAATTGTCATTAACAATGATGGTCCGTACATTGGCAACAACTGTATGAGGGCTGTTCACATCCAGCCTGTACAGGCCCAGATACACTTCATATTCCCATATCTCATCAGGACTGTAGAAAGAAAATGGTACAGAAAATGTAACAATGAGATGCGATCTGCTTGTGTAGACAGTGCAGTGGCCCTGCTTTCCAATGCTGTATTCTAAAGTTAAGCACCCCTCTTCTCCATACCATCACATCCTTATACAGTCAACCCCCGAAATTTGCTGGGGTTATGTTCGTAGAGCACCCGCGAATTGTAAAAAAATGCAAATTTGGATGTGGTCAAAAGAATGCCTATTTTTCGTCTAAATGCTGCACAGTAATTTAATTTTATAAAAATACAGTAAAATGTACGGGTACTCACTCAGCCTTAGAAGGTGCAGGGCTTTGGGCGACATCTTAGTGCTTTAAGAAGAATGAAAAACACAAGAGAGTGGTAAACTGTTATGATGTTGGGCTGCGCATCTGCAGAGAGGAAAAATCTGCGAGCGACTGAGGCCGCAAACTCTGAACTGCGGCTTTGCGTTGGTCGACTGTACTAACAAGTTTAACCCCCTATTCCTGCTTAGAGCCATTTGCTTACATGGTTACATAGTAGGTAAGGTTGAATAAAGAAAATAGTCAATCCTGTTCAACCTGTGTATGTCTACGTGTGTCAGTGTTGATAATCATTTCCCATATCCCTGTATATTGTGTTCTTTTGACACCACCAATTGTGGAAGAGAGTTCCACATCCTTACTGCCCTGATAGTGAAACACCTCCTAAACAGCTTAAGGTTACACCGCTTCTCCTCCAATCTCATTGTGTGGCCCTCTTACACTCCCTGAGACTGAATAGTTTTGCTTGGCTTGGAAACCATGGCTGAGGACCACCAGTCCTTTGTGAGCCCCTCAGCAATATGTTATAGAAATGAAGGTCAGCAGTTATTTTAAGTACATTTTTCCTGATGTTTTACTCAATAATTGATGTAGAAAGAAGGGAGGGCAAGGGTAGTGCATCCAAAAACACAAAACCTGGGGTGCCTGGCAGACAGCTGTGGGTTCATTTTTTTCTAGGTAACTCGAATGCAGGCAGGGGCAACCATCTGGGCAAAAGAAGCAGCTGCCTCCGTCCTAAAGGTGAATGTGGCTGGCAAGACTAAGGGCCACTTCTAGTCTACATTAGAAAATCTCCATTAGCTTGCATGAATCTTGGGAGGTCAGGAAAAGCATTTTTACATATATGTAATATCCTTCTCTGGTCACCAAAACTCAGATCCAAGCTCTCCGGGCACTCATGCATGCAGGTAGTCTGACACTTCCTTTCAGAGCAAGAATTGATTAAACATCTTTACTCTGAAGGAGGATCATAACAGCCAGTATTACAAGTACTTAATAAAAGCTTTTCCTGACATGTTGCCCACCCAGTGGCACTGAAGAAAGAAAGAGAAGTAGAGGGACACAGTACAACAAATGGTAACCGCCCCAACCTATAACTGGCCTTTGCTGCAAGGAGCACATGTGACAACACTGAAGAAATTACACTTTGCTACAATGTAAAGTAGTGAGTGTACAGCTTGTATAACGGTGTAAATTTGCTGTCCCCTCAAAATAACTCAACACACAGCCATTAATGTCTAAACCACTGGCAACAAAAGTGAGTACACCCCTAAGTGAAAATGTCCAAATTGGTCCCAATCAGCCATTTTCCCACCCGGTGTCATGTGACCCGTTAATCTTACAAGGTCTCAGGTGTGAATGAGGAGCAGGTTTGTTAAATTTGGTGTTATCGCTCTCACTCTCTCATACTGGTCACTGGAAGTTCAACATGGTACCTCGTGGCAAAGAACTCCCTGAAGATCTGAAAAAAAAAGAATTGTTGCTCTACATAAAGATGGCCTAGGCTATAAGAAGATTGCCAAGACCCTGAAACTGAGCTGCAGCACGGTGGTCAACACCATACAGTGGTTTAACAGGACAGGTTCCACTCAGAACAGGCCTCGCCATGTTCGACCAAAGAGGTTGAGTGCATGTGCTCAGCGTCATATCCAGAGGTTGTCTTTGGGATATAGAGGTATGAGTGTTGCCATCATTGCTGCAGAGGTTGAAGGTGTGGGGGATCAGCCTGTCAGTGCTCAGACCATACGCCGCACACTGCATCAAACTGCTCTGCATGGCTGTCGCCCCAGAAGGAAGCCTCTTCTAAAGATGATGCACAAGAAAGCCCGCAAACAGTTTGCTGAAGACGAGCAATCTAAGGACATGGATTAGTGGAACCATGTCCTGTGGTCTGATGAGACCAAGATAAACTTCTTTGGTTCAGATGCTGTCAAGCGTGTGTGGCGGCAACCAGGTGAGGAGTAAAAAGACAAGTGTGTCTTGCCTACAGTCAAGCATGGTGGTGGGAGTGTCATGGTCTGGGGCTGCATGAGTGCTGCCAGCACTGGGGAGCTACAGTTCATTGAGGGAACCATGAATGCCAACATGTACTGTGACATACTGAAGCAGAGCATGATCCCCTCCCTTTGGAGACTGGGCTGCAGGGCAGTATTCCCCATGATAACGACCCCAAACACTACCTTGCTAAAGAAGCTGAGGGTAAATGTGATGGACTGGCCAAGCATGTCTCATGACCTAAACCCTATTGAGCATCTGTGGGGCATCCTCAAACAGAAGGTTTCTAACATCCATCAGCTCTGTGATGTCATCATGGAGGAGTGGAAGAGGACTCCAGTGGCAACCTATGAAGCTCTGATGAACTCCATGCCCAAGAGGGTTAAGGCAGTGCTGGCAAATTATGGTGGCCACACAAAATATTGATACCAGCTGTACACTCACTACTTTACATTGTAACAAAGTGTCATTTCTTCAGTCACATGAGAAAGTGTTGTCACATGAAAAGATATAATAAAATATTTACAAAAATGTGAGGGGTGCACTCACTTTTGTGATATACTGTATATTATAGGTCTATTATGGGCTACAAAAGAACAGACGCCTGTCACAGAGTCCCTAAAGAAAAGACTGATGTATTCCTGTCTGATGGCTTAGCAGCTAGGGGATACTCCTGGTGGTGAGCAACAGAAAATTGGCAACAAACCAAAGCGCAGAGTGGGAAACATGTCGTCATGATGAGGGGACCACGTTACTGTTTCACTACCCCCTGCTGCTCTTTCCCTCCCTGGCATCAATTTTCTCTGGCTCCAGCAGAGTCCAACAAAAGCGAACAATGTCATCACAGTTGTTACTTTCGCCCAGTGTACCCAGGAAGAGGTTTCTCACGCCGGTCGGCTAATCACACCTCCGGGCATACACCAACCCAATCCTCTCTGTGTGCAGTTATCTGGTCTGCACCAACCCCCAGCACCCACGGCTTTTACACCACCCCTTCCATCCCTGAAGCACTCCGGGATCTTTCCATCCACAGGAGGCAGTAACATCCAGCCCATGGCATTGATTGCCCCCGGTGAGCTGTCAGGTGTTTGTAAGTTTTTAATTTAAAAACATTTTTTATCTTAATAAACAGTATCATTTTTTTGAATATTCAAAGCTGTGACTTGGAATTACTGAGAGATTGTGTTGCTCTTATTTCACATGAATATCAGTATATCTGTGGCTAAGCGCTTTATGGAACCTTTGTTGCCAATTTTCTAGGTCTGTTATAGGACTATTATTTGCTAACCAATATCCCATATTAGGGCGAGTAAACAGACAAGGACATCCTTTTTGACTTTTCACTGCAGTCACCAGTTGGACAAGGAATAGTTGTGGTCATCAACCAATGTCAGGAACTTGATTCAGAAAGCTGGGGTGGGGGAGGGGGGTGTACCTTCAGTTTTTCAAGTTAAAGTTGACAATTGCATATCAGGCTGCTAAAACTGCCCGAGGCCATCTCAGATACATCAGCACACATACAGACATCTCTAGGTTCTTGCTTTTCAGGTTCACTGTATATAAGCTGTGCTGTTATATGAACTTCCCCTGGGACTTAACGGCCCCTTAGACCAGATGTGGTCAAGCAGGTGTTGAGACTCCCTACTGTAGACTTAGGCAGGTGAGAATCTCTAACAGTGCTGCTGGTTGGTAATACCCAAGAGATGTTGGGTAGCAAGCACCTCCTGGCTGTCCGGCACTAAGACAATCAGAATCCAGGTGTCCAATGTTCACTGTATGACCCCAGTTATGTAATATTAACCATCCACTTTATCTGTAACTTTATATGTATCTTTGAAGTCCACCACCAGTACCTACCCTCACTGATGCATGTTTACCACTCATAAATTGACCACAGACTTGTAAAATATAAGTACTCGGTTGGTAAAGCTGTACATGATGAAAACAGTTCATCACAAAACAGAATTATTGGTGCTTGATGAAAGATTTGGATTATAAATAAAAATGTTATACTCACTCTTCGAAGCAATGTGTTGCAGTCAGCACCCACTCGGGTGAGATCAGGGACCCCCCACATATATGTGATCCTTCATAGTGCAGGCTGACCTGCCAGGGCCATTCCCCATCCAATGCATCTTTACCACCAACTATCCGACTGGACACCAGAGAGGTACCGCACACTGAAAAATCTTCATTAGAGAACACCCTATGGACTGTACAGAAACAAAGGAGCTTTGAAATAAAATGTATGTAAGCCACCCCACAGGTTGGATATCTACAGCATTTCTCCATTTTCACTATAGGCCTATCGACTCAAAATTAACTTAGCAATTATATAGAGGCAATACATGAATCATTTTATCCAGGAAAATAAGGCTTCTTTTTGGAAAAAAAAATATTACAGTGTAAGCTCTTCTGATGCAGGCACTAGCTCAGTGTTCTCTGTACATCACTAGAGTGTAGGTCAGACCTATATAAATGTATAACAGTAATAATAATAGCGTGTGATTATATAAAATGTAATGCAGCACTCAGGTGTATGCCAGAACCCTTTATTTCCTGGATAAATACAAACATACTATATATATATAATATATATATATAGCATCCATCCTTGTGAACGTCTCCTCCCGTAGGGAGCGGTGGAGAGAACGCCCACGGGCCCCCCAGGCTTCATTGCCACTAAGCTGTTGACAACTTGTTACAGGTGAACCCTTATGGTTCCTCTTGAAACTTCTTGGATATGTCATTTATATATGTTTTCATATATGTCCCTTTCTTTTTTGTCCTGCAACATTCTGCTGCTTGGTGATAATTACCGTTGCCTCCTTTCTATCCCCCCCCATCCACAACCTGTCATGGTACATAAAGCAAACTTCAATTAATTGATTTAAGGAATGTATATTCATACAATGTCTGATATAATGATTGGATAATGTTGTTAAATCTTGCAATATTGATACATATATTAATATGCTCTAACAATCCATTTGTTGTCTTACAGTATATATATATATTTTATGCTAAGAACTCCGAGGCCCTGATGAAGCGGGTAGCCTGCGAAACGGGTAGGCCAATTTTCGGACCCTGTCTCCAGGACAACAAAATCCTGGTTTACCAAACTGTAACCTTGATCTTAAATAGTCTTGTTGTTTTAACAAATTTTGTATATGTGTAAAATAAAGATGTGTTTATATATCTTTTAACTACAGTGCTTCCTATTGCTTTCTTAACCGTACAGGGTAAAGTCCCACAACCTAGGTCTATAAATATTGTCTTAGTGAAAGAAATTTGCTGTGCACTATAGGCTTGGTAGAGATACTGTAGGTAGTTCTTTACATGATTTTTTATGATGAATGGAAATAAAATTTCCAAATATCGATACATGGCTATTATATGCACACAAAAAGCCTGTGTGCAAATGTATGTTTTTTAATCTAGTAATATTTTAATCGAGACTCTATTCATATGCACACTCACTACAAGCATCCCTCTGTTACATTATACGAACATTGCATGGCGTGCAGATCAGATCCATATTGATCTATGGTGGCACCCCAGTGACTGACCCTCAATCTTGGTTAGGGTTTATGCTGTATGTCCAGACCTGGGACAACATAGCTCCTGGGTGTCTTTGGCCTTATTGATCAAACATCAGCCTTTAATGTGGATGGATGGTCCAAACTGGAGATTGATGAAATCTTATTTCCTTCCGATCCAGTGACAGCATTGTAATTGGACTTATCACTGATCTGTTTTCAGGACTTAAAATGGCTTAAAAATGTGTTGACATTAAGTTACATAAACTAACTTTGTTTGAGTATTAGTTGGCATGAAAATGCCACTACTTGTGGACTTGTTGACACTACTTGTTCACTGAATCTTGCATTTAAATGGTTATGTACGGAAAATATGGGGCCACCGATAAAAAGAGACAGTATCAGAACCTGAACTATCTTTACTCAAAAATGAGATGGCACTTCCATTATAATCAAACCAGGTGGAAGGGTAGTTCTGATGGGTTACGATGATTATAGAAGGGGATATTGGAACTCTTGTCAAACAATTGATGTGACCCACCGATTATGAGATTTCATCACTGCAGTGATTTGTAACAGATGGTTAACTGAGGAGATCACGGAGTACCTCTACATGCAATACCCACATACTTTTGTAATATACGACCTACTAAAAGTCCATAAGAGACTAGTTCAGGGCTAACACAGTATATTTCAGTGTATTATTGTAGGTTTAATGCAGTATATTGAAGTGAGTTAGTGCACATTTAACACAGTATATTTCAGTGCGTTATTGCATGTTTACCACAGTATATTGCAGTGTGTTAGTGCACGTTTAACGCAGTATATTTCTGTGCATTACTGCGCGTTTTAACGCAGCATATTTCAGTGCATTGTTGCAGGCTTACCACAGTATATTGCAGTGCATTAGTGCACGATTAACGCTGTATATTTCAGTGCGTAGGTTTACCAAAGTATAATGCAGTGCGTTAGTGCACATTTAACGCAATATATTTTAGTGCATTATTGCACGTTTACTGCAGCATATTACAGTGTGTTACTGCACGTTTAACGCAGTATATTTCACTGCGTTATTGCATGTTTGCCACAGTATATTACAGTGCGTTAGAACACGTTTAATGCAGTATATTTCACTGCGTTTTTGCATGTTTGCTACAGTATATTACAGTGAGTTAGAGCATGTGTAACACAGTATATTTCAGTGCGTTATTGAATGTTTATTGTAATATATTTCAGTGCAGTATATTTCAGTGTGTTAGTCCACATTTACTGTATTATATTGCAGTGTGTCAGTGCAGTTTTACTGTTTTAAAGTGCACCAAACAACACTTTCCATTGATCAAAGTGCATCCACGTACACATTTCCCTATCTTTATTACATTTTGTAAACCCCCCCCCCCCGCATCATGTCTGAGGAGAGGCAAGGCAAGGAGAGGCAGACGTTCCCATGGCTCTGTGAGGGGGCCAGCAGCATCTGTGTCCACAAGCAAAGGTGGGCGTGGTCAGTCCTCAGGCAGGACATAATTTCCTCTGTTTAGGGATGTTGCCCATGCTATCCAGCCACAGCATGCAGAGGGGGTGGTGGACTGGCTTACTAAACAATCCTCATCCTCCATCTCCCAAGCAGAGGACCAAGCACACATCACCGTAGCTGACAGAGTGGCATATTCTGCCTCCTTGTCCACAGCTACTCCTGCCATAGCCCCAGCATCAGGCATGGAGCTAAGTTATTTGAACACAGCATCAGCCACATGCTCCTTGATGATGTACGGCCATTATTTGATTCAGATCCTGGTTCTGAGGTTGAGGAAGATAGGAATATGAGCCTACAGAGAGGGGAGAACACTGGTAAACAACAGATTGGCAATCCTGTCCCCCCAGCCACAGGGTATTGCCAAGTTTGCTCCAGTGATGAGGAAGATGGAGGGGATGATGATTATGAGGTCACTGACATGACTTGGGTGCCGGATAGAGCAGAGGAGCAAAGTTAGGGTGAGGCACAACCCCAACGAGGCATCCATCATGAAAGAGTAGAGAGCAGTTACCCTATTCCACCAGATTGTGGAGCTGTTATCTCCCAGCTGTCTGGGCCTTTTTTAGCACATGTGCAGCCGATCGCACTGTTGCAATTTGCAACTTTGCCCCAAGCACATCAAGCGTGGAAAAAACACCAGCCATTTGGGTACCACATACTTGACAAGGCATTTAACCTCCCACCACTCATCCCATTGGCAAGAGCACACGAAAGCCACCCAAAAGGATGAAATTCTGCTTCTCCTCACTTCTCAACTGTATGGTCTACATCCGCTATACCTCATGAACTCTCAGCAGCCTCCACTGACAGGGATGATGATATAGTGAAGGGTGTCCCAGATCCTTGCAGAACATCTGCCAGTAGCACACCACCAGCTGTAGATTATAGCAGACAAATTTCTGTGGCCCATCTGCTGCAGCGGAAAAAAAAATACAGTCACTGCTACCCACATGCCCAGCATCTAAATTCAAGCTTGCCGGCTTTACAACTTCTGCCTTTCTGTCTGGTGGATTCTTCCCCCTCCCGTGAATTTGCAGAATGTGCTTTACCATAATGGCAGGTTCCCAGTCGCTATTTCTTTTCACATAAGGCCATTCCAGCTCTGTACCATCATGTGGAAGACAATTTTGTGGCAGTCAGCTGCAAGGCCCACATTTCTGCTGACACGTGGTCCAGCAAGCATGGTCGGGGACAATATATTTAGTTCACAGCACACTGAGTAACTCTGCTTGCAACTCTGAAGGATGTAGGACAGGGCTCAGTGCTGCAGCTTGTTGTGCTGTCGCATCTCCACTACTGGTGATGATGCGAAATTTGTTAGCTTCACCCCCCCTCCTCCTCCATGCCCTCCTCTGCTGAATTGTCCTATGAACCACTAGTACCCCCCTAAGCATTCAAGGGGCTATTCCATGAGTCAGGCTAAAAGTTTCCATGCAGTGCTTCAGCTGGTCTGTGTAGAGGACAGGAGCCACACTGGTGCAGAGATTTTTGCAGCTCTGCAGGGGCAGGCCCAGAGGTGGTTCATGCCATGCCAGCTGGAGCCAGAAATGGTGGTGCGATAATGGCACAAACTTCCTGTCTGCCCTTAGACAGGAAAAGTTGACACATGTGCCATGCCTGGCACATGTCCTCAGTTTTGTGGTGCAGTATTTCTTAAACTGGTACCCAGGGTTGGAAGATCTGCTAAAGCAGGCTGGAACAGTATGTAGCCATTCCAGGTGGTCATACACAGCCAGTGCTCGGTTGGCTGAATTTCAGCGGGAATTCCACCTGCCCATATATCACCTGATTTGTGATATGCCCACAAGATGGAACTCGACTTGGGCAATGCTGCAGCGGTTGCAGCCGTGTGTGAGTATAACACAATGACAGGCTCAGGCCAGCTCAGCTTTTTTTCCCTACGCCAATGGCTGCTGATAAAGAATGCATGCACTGTACTATCACCATTTGAGGAGGCCACAAGAATGGTGAGCCATGACAATGCATGCATCAGTGACCCAATCCCTGTTGTGCTCCTGCTGGAGCAGACTCTGTGTGGTATATTGGACAAGGAACTGGAGGCAGAGCAGCAGGAGGAAGAGGAGGACTTCCTTACCTTTCAAGGCCCGCTTTATGCAGACACCATTCTTGTGATGCCATACAATACACAAAAGGAGAGGGAGGAGGAAGAGAATTCTGGCAGTTTTGGAGGCATTGAAGCAGAGGAAGACATATGTCAACCCTTAACAGATGGTTTTCAATTCCCAGTACCCTTGGGAGTAGTACATGGCTGGGAGGAGGCAGCACCAGCTACTGTAGTCCTCAGTGACCCAGAGAAGTCTGCTTTTCATGCTTCCACAAACTTTAAAGCCTCATTCTTTAAAACCTGTGAAAGGACCTGAGAATATGTGTCATCAAGGAGAAGGATCACTATTGGTTGGCAACTCTCCTTGACCACCATTACAAGGGGAACATTTCGGAACACATCCCGTCCCCACAGAGGGAGCAGAAGATGAAATCTCTTGAGGACACCTTAACCACTTCAGCCCCGGAAGGATTTTCCACTTTAGAACCAAAGCACTTTTTACGATTCGGCGATGTACCCAAATAAAATTAACGCCTTTTTTCCCCACAAATAGAGCTTTCTTTTGGTGGTATTTGATCATCCCTGCGGCACTTTTGATCACCGCTATAAACAAAAAATAGCGACAATTTTGAAAAAACAAATATAAAAAAACTAATTTATTCACCAGTTTTGGCCAATATATATATTCTTTTACGGCGCGGATCGCTGTTTATAAACAGCGATTTGCGGGAACGTGCCACTTTGCCGCAGTATATATACTATATGCAGTTGGCAAGTGGTTAAAGAGGAGTTTGTTTAATGCCTTGTCTGGTGGAAAACATAGTTTTAAGACTTATGTTGGTCAGTGATGCTTTTCAAAAATGTTGTAGTCCTTGGCACTCAGGGCTGTCAGCTTCCACATTCCATCAGCAGCATCTGCATCATATGGTGGGAGATTATCTAGGGGCCCAACCAGATATGAAGAGCTTTCCAGTTGACGATCCACTGTGTTACTGGGTCATGAGAATAGACCACTGGCCAAAACTTGCCCAGTATGCAATAGAGCTGCTGGGCTGCCCTGCATCCAGCGTGCTTTCCAAATGGGCATTCAGTGCTGCAGGAGGTTTTGTGACAGAGAGCGTGTCTGTCCACATACTCCGTGGACTGGCTGACATTTATCAAAATGAATCAGTCCTGAATTATCAGCAGCTATCAAGCCCCTGATACTGATGTCGCTGTTTAGGTGCTTTCTGGATCTGAAATCTCTGAAAAACTGTCTAGGCTGCCTAGCTTTGTGGGTGTTGATTTCATCTGGAAAAATGTTTTTGGTCTATGTTTCATGGGCACAATTAACACCTAAGGACAAACTTTTCAGCACCTGTTTGACAGGTGCATATCATTTACATTTTTGACAGCAAGGCATTTCTTACTTTCATCAAGAGTACCTCTATAGGGTTATGGTGTGCAGGCAAATTTTCTGCACCTGTTACTTCTACCCAAAGTCTGCGAAAGAGACACCAGAATTTATCCAAAAAAATCTCTAATCTTGTTCACAGTGCACTATATTGTGGCCTCATCATACATACTGGCTCCCCAAGAAATCATTTAAAATATAAAGAAAGCTTGCAGGGAAGATGTCATTTTTTTACTTTATAAATGTCATTATTGCTGCAGCAGGTTCTATACACAGTGTCTAACAGTATGCGTTAAAAGCAGGGGATTGGTTACACACATTTGCAAATGCATGTGTAAGCTGGAGGGCCCCGGTAAGACTCCCTGCATCCTCCAGACCTATCTCTGACTTGTGAGAGACTCCACAGTGGGAGCCATGCATTCTGATGAGATAGATAAAGGCAGGTGGCCTGGAGGTAGCCCATCCCTCCTTAAAGGTACAGGGACACACTGGACACCCAGCAGATAGCAAAATGACTGCAAAGGTATGAGTGCGTTTACCTGACCAGAATCAAATATCCAAAAAGTAAGCCACTACCTCCATCTATAACTGGTCTATATAGTAAGGAGCGTTGGAGGGCATCAAGTAACAACAAACAGCTGTTTGTTGTTTCATGACTATGAATGACAACCACTATATTACATTACAAGGGCTTTCCAACAATGATCCTAGATCATAAACTCCAGCATTGCCATGTAACACATAGACTAAAATGGGACAACTCAGAAAGGGTCTCCTTCATAATTCATAATGCATTTGTCTCTCTCATCTCTTCTTCACTCCCTTTACGATCCTCTTTCCCTGTTTCTTGAATTCACAAGTTTCCTCCATATGCAGATCTTGTTTATTTGCTTGCAGTTACCATAGGGTATACATGTGTGTTTGGTTTATGTGCAAGGCCCCCAAACATCGGCTTTACTTGACAAATGGAATTTTCCCCAACTAAATGTTTGAAAATCTCATGAAGGTACTAGTGACTTTCAGTTCTTCTACCTTGGTCTGTATGGCACCATTTAATGTAGCAGTTGCTATAAGCACCATCCTGCTAAATTGGCAGAATACTGCAAGAAGTACAGCTCAGACCCACATAGTTTACATAGTTGATAAGGTTGAAAAAAGCCTCAGTCCTATCCAGTTCTAAGTCTAAAGCCTCGTACACACGGTTCGAAGGTTGTACGACCGAACGGACCAAATCGTATGTTGGCTGTTGTATCTAGCATACTGACATGCACTACACGATCGTACGACCAAGCTGAACGTAGTGAATGTATAAAGAGAAAGTTCAGGTGCATGTAATTAGCATCCGGCCGTTCCTGACTTCTGAGCATGCGTGTTTTGCACAATACAACTTGTTGGACCAACTTCTCTGTACACACGGTACAACGATCGTATGACCGCTTGTTGGTACTACCAAGTTTTCTAGTTTGCTCATACAACTCCCGTTGTACAACCGTCGTACGTCGGCTGTTCTAATCGCGCGTACTAACAATCGATTTCGCATACAACGGTCGTTTGTACGACCTGTTGTATACGATCGTCGACTCTTGTGTATGAAGCTTAAGTTTGTATGTCTTTCATGAGGATTGGTGACCAAAACGGAACTGCATATTCAAGATGAGCGTGAACCATTGTTCTGTAATGGGTTACAATTATTGATTTATCTCTTGATCTTTATTCATATGCTCTCATGGTGATCTTCATATACAATTTTGGAACAATTTTTCTGTATATCTAGCACAAAATATTACATGCAAAAATGTGTAGAGTCATCCAATGCCCTGCAAGGAATTTACACTATACAAATAATGTTGTGTGCCTATGGAGAGATCTCTTTCACCTGCATAGAATGGTGTGCACGGTTCAATACATCCTCAAAACTGTTGCAAAATATTTCAGAAGAATAAATATAATATAAATGTTTTAATTCCATATCTGTATCTGTTCATTAGACAGAGATTTTAAATACTACAGGGCAATAGTTACAAATCACATTTTTCAGCAGCTTCCAATGGCATCCCTTTGAAGGACACCTTTTATTCAAGAAGTCCTGAAAAGTGAATAGCAGTACTTAATCTAAGAAGGGATTGCAATACATTTAGCCAAACTATGTGTTCATGGTGCAATAAAGGCACCATCATTAAATTATTTTTCAGTTGAATGTGTAATATCTGCAGGTGTCTTTGGTTCGGTTGATGAGGAGCCCCCATTATAAATGGCTATCCCTTTCTTGCCCAAATTTTCCACTGTTTGTATAATAGCTTTCCCCAACAACAAGTGAATAAAACTACTTAGTCTAAGAAGGGATGCAATACATTTAGCCAAACTATGTGTTCATGGTGCATTAAAGGCACCATAATTAAATTATTTTTCCATTGAATGTGTAATATCTGCAGATGTCTTTGGTTCGGTTGATGAGGAGCCCCCATTATAAATGGCTGTCCCATTCTTGCCCAAATTTTCCACTGTTTGTATAATAGCTTTCCCCAACAAGTGAATAAAACTACTTAATCTAAGAAGGGATTGCAATACATTTAGCCAAACTATGTGTTCATAGTGCAATAAAGGCACCATAATTAAATTATTTTTCCATTGAATGTGTAATATCTGCAGGTGTCTTTGGTTCGGTTGATGAGGAGCCCCCATTATAAATGGCTGTCCCGTTCTTGCCCAAATTTTCCACTGTTTCTATAATAGCTTTCCCCAACAAGTGAATAAAACTACTTAATCTAAGAAGGGATTGCAATACATTTAGCCAAACTATGTGTTCATGGAGCAATAAAGGCACCGTAATTAAATTATTTTTCCATTTAATGTGTAATATCTGCAGGTGTCTTTGGTTCGGTTGATGAGGAGCCCCCATTATAAATGGCTATCCCGTTCTTGCCCAAATTTTCCACTGTTTGTATAATAGCTTTCCCCAGCACTCCAGGTCACCCTAGACAGGTGACATCGCTGGCTTTGAAGTCACCTCCTTACCTGTAACTATCATGATGAGTAGAGCGAGTGTTTCCATTCCTGTGGAGTAGAGGATATTCATTTGAGATGTCTCTCTATGATCTGTGAATAGTACGCTTTTCTACTCCAGAACTTACACATTTTATATGTCCTTAGTCTTGACAAAAGTGTGTTTAGGTTGAACAACCTCTGATTTGCATACCATAAAGCATGTCGTGCTTTCCACCTTGGATTAAACTGTGTGTGCCAAGTATTTCCCACAAACACTTTGATACTATAGTATCATAGAGACCAACATAACACACTTGTGCTGTATTAAAAGCATCTATCTATAAACAAAAAGGCATACTTGCTACAACTAGATATTTATAATACAGCACACGTGTGTTATTGTGGTCTCTATGATACTATATCATTCAAGTGTTTGAGAAAATAATTGAACCTTAGCACACACAGTTGGGTCTGAGTTGGAGAGCACGATCTGCTTTTATATGTGTTTTTATTTAATGTGAGCTTGGCTGCACTCTACACACCTGCAATTGGTAACAGTGTAGCTCCATACATATTAGTGAATCTCTGATGTTCTCACAGTCAATGCTTGCCTTGGGATAGGAATGCTGCCTACTCACTACGTGATGTGCTGACCAATAGATTGTTCACATGCCAAAGCATTTCATTGTGGGAGGTGAGGGGCAGCACACCTATTTGCATGAATGCCAGAAGACAGAGGTAATTGGGGACATCAGCTTTAGTTTTGTCATAAAGAGGTCAATTTTGCATCTACTTTTACCAATACAATAATTAATTGCTCAATAATGCCACATCAGTGCTCATCCATGCCTCATCCATGTCACAATAGTGCTCATCCGTGCCACATCCATGCCACCTCAGTGCTCAGCCGTTCCACATCAGTGCTCATCAGTGCCATCAGTGCCCTACAGTGCCTCACAAAAATGTAATAGGTAGTCAGGAAATTAGATGTTTAATTTATGTTCCTAGAACATCTGAAGGTGCTCCCTGCATGTTGGGCCTCTGTATGTGGCCAGGCTGTGTACAAGTCTCACACATGTGGTATCACCATACTCAGGAGGAGTAGCAGAATGTGTTTGGGGTGTAATTGCAAGTATGCATATGCCATGTGAGAGAAATCATTTTGTGAAAAAGAAAACAAAAAATCTTCATTTTGCAAAGAGTTGTGGGGAAAAAAATGACAACTTCAAAAAACTCATCATGCTTCTTACTAAATACCTTGGACTGTCTACTTTCCAAAAATGGGTCATTTGGGGGGTATTTGTACTTTCCTGGCTTGTAAGACCCCTTTCACACTGAGGCAGTTTTCAGGCGTCTTAGCGCTATAATATAGTGCCTGTAAATCACCTGAAAACTGCTTCCCATGCCACTTCAGTGTGAAAGCCCAAGTGCTTTCCCACTGGGGCCTTGCACTTGCAGGATGTTAGAAAAAGTCCTGCAAGCAGCATCTTTGGGGCAGTTTAGGAGCGGTGTACACACCCCTCTCAAACTGCCCTTGCCCATTGGAATGAATGGACACCGCATCATGGGCGCTTTTAACCCCTTTTTGGGGGTTAAAAGTGCCCGCTGCTGCCTGAAAAGGGGTGCCAAAGTCCCGCTATAACAGCGGTAAATCGCCACTAAAACTAGTGGAGCTTTACCGCTGATGTGGCCGCTGATGTGGCCCGCACCCCAATGTGAAAGTAGCCTTAAGTGTCTCAAGAAATGAGATAGGCAATCAGTACATCAGGTGTGATCAATTTTCAATGATTGGTAGCATAGCTTGTGGACTCTATAACTTTTCACAAAGACCAAATAGTCTACAC
>BLSH010530748.1:274335-290292 GCA_018402905.1 Glandirana rugosa
GTCTTTTTATCAGGTAAAGGTGTCTAAAAGGGGAAGAGAAAGTAATTAATAATTGGTGAGAGAGACGGTTTAGGGTTCGGGGGATTCTAGGGTATGTGTGATAGGTCGAAAACAACAGTCTAAAGGAAGTCTAAATGGTTTTGGTACATCACCTTCCCAGACGGACTAACGTAAGTTTAACTTTGAGGATTGCTAACTGGAGTATAATATACCAAAACCATTTAGACTTCCTTTTTTTAGATGTCTTTTAACCTATCACACATAGGTTGAAATCTCGGACGGCCTAGAAATCTACAAATCTCATGAACAAATTAAGTCTAAATAGTAGATCACTTTCTGGAGGATCCCGTCTATAGGTGAATCCCCTGGGGAACATGAACAGCCAGAAGATGATAAATCTGAATTAAACAAGTACTCTAAACATCTAAAGATCCGGCAGGCTCTAAAGTTGGATACACACTATCCAATTTTCTGTAGATTTTTTTCCTTCAGATTTACCAAAACCATATAATATGAGGTCAATCGTTAGGAGTTTCAATTTGAATGCAATCAGGCAGACCCTTCCACTACATGGTTTTGGTAAATCTGAAGGAAATCTGACAACAAAAGCTGGATAGTGTGTATGGGATCTTAGGGGGCTTGGGATTTGGCAGAGAGAGTGGTTAATAATTAATGAAAGAGAAGGGGAAAATCTGTGGAAATGGACTATTTTTCTGATCTTTGGTTGTCCGTGCTCTCTCAGACTCAGATAAGTCCTGTAATGTGGAATATCTCATGGGTGGGATCAGGGGCGTATCATGAAATTAGTGGGCCCGTGTGCAAGCCCACACCACAGCGATAATCCCCAGCTGTTAACCAGGGACAGATAATCCTTACGTCCAGTGTAGGTCAGAGCACTGTGGGCCCCCTCACCCCTCGGGGCCCGTGTTCAGTGAACACCCTGCACCCATGGATGATACGTCACTGGGTGGAATTCTGAAAGGTGAATGCAAAAATTCTGTGATGATAAATGGAAATGCAACCAATGAAGACCGGACTTTTTTTTCTCTGGCAAATTTTTCTTTACAAGTTTAAATTAGTATTTTTTGTTATAAAATTACTTGTAACCCCTAAACATTATACTTTTTTTAGCAGAGACCTGAGGGAAAAAAATAGCGATTATTGCAATTTTTATGTCACATGCAGTGGTTTTGCAAATGCAATTGCTTTTGGAAACACAAATACACTTTAATGGATTAAAATTTTAAAAAAGCACAATATTAACCCATCTTTTGTATAATGTGAAAGATGATGTTTACACAGAGTAAACTGATACCTAACATGTCACACTTTAAAATTGAGCACGCTCGTGGAATGGCGACAAACTACAGTACCTAAAAATCTCCATAAGTGACGTTTTAAACGCCTTTACAGGTTACCAGTTTAGAGTTGGAGAGGAGTTCTAGAATTATTGTTCTTGCTCTAACATTCGCGGCGATACCTCACACCATTTACATATGCAGATGCGACTTACATTTACGTTCGCTTCCGTGATTGAGAACGCAGGGGTGGGCCTGCTTTAAATTCTTTCTTATTCATTTTACTTTTTATTTTTACACTTTTATTCCTATTACAAGGAATGTAAACATCCCTTGTAATAGAAATAAGGGTGACAGGTCCTCTTTATGGAGAGATCTGGGGTTAAAAAAAAAACCCACATCTCTCCTTTAAAAGCAAAAGATCAAAAAAAAAAAAAAAATCAAAAAACTTTTTTTTTTGATCTTCTGCATCAAAAAATAAAAAAATAAAAAACTTGATTACTTCCAGCCTGGACCGGAAAAGTGACGTCGCTCCGGTCCTCCAAGGCCATAGAGGTGATCAAAGTGGATCTACTCTTTGATCGCCCGTGTGGCCAGTTGGTGGCACCATCGGATTGTTTCTTGGGTGAACTGATGGAAAGGGTAAGCTCCAAAAACACGGACGAGCTGCATGGGGGGGGGGTGTCCACTCCCGTCTCTTCGGAAAGTATTCCAGCAGCTGATGAGCCGCTCTGAAAGCTTTCATGATAAAGCTGCCAAAAGAGAAACTGGGGTTTTGGCTAATATCTTCAGCCATAATCCCGGTAAACCACTTCAAAGCCACAATACGTATTGCAGATATGAAGTGGTTAAAGTGACCCTGTAATGTAGTGACGTGCAATGGAAGTACTACTCACCTCTCCAGAGGTCCATGTCTCCAACCCCTCTCTGATCCAGCATTGTAGTCTCCAAAAGACTCTTTGGCAAGTAACACTTCTGGAAGTGTTGGATGTTGCTGCCCCTTGTTCCATCCTACAACTCCTGCAACATTACCGGACACAGCAGCAACCTAATAGTCAAGGGATGAAACCATTTATTGCTTCATTCTTGGACGTATCGAAAGCTGAACAGACTATGGAACGGAGGGGAAATAGAAGACATAAGCCACCAGAGAGAGTATAAAAATTAAAAGCATTTCAAGGACTTTTCCCATATAGTTTACCTACCTATCCCACCACCTGTAACTCCAATCTTTGGTCTCTTGCAGGCCTCTGGAACCTTAAGGCGTCATACACACGGACGTTTTTTGACACCGGCGTTTTCTGGCGTTTTTTGCAGCTCTCCATGTTAGTCAATGGCCCCCTAAAAACGTTGGCGTTTTTGAGCTGTAGATGACGTCGGCGTTAATGAGCTGAAAGTAGAACCCACGGCCATCGCGTTCTGAGGCTGTAACGTTTTGGCATTTTTTGACGCCGACGCCACAAAACACCAACAAACGCCAACTAACACAAACAAACGCCAACTAATATTGTACCGGCGTTTTCCAGCGTTTCTTGACGCCAACGTTTTTAGGTTGAAAAATAGCAGAGGGATGATTTTTTTTTTAAAAAACGCCTATTGACGCTGACGCTCACTAACGCCAATGCATAACGTCGAAAAACGCCAATTTTTTTTCCTTGACGTCGGGCCCGACGTTTTGTTTATTTTTAAAGATACACCCGTGTGTATGAGGCCTAAAAAGGAACCTGACCTTTTTTTTTTAAAACAAAAAGAATAAAAGTAAGCAGCTACAAATACTGTAGCTGTTGACGTTCATAAATGAGGTACTTACCAGTCTCTGCAGTCCAGTATTATCTTCCAACAGCCAATCCTTTTTATCCACTGTGGGTACCCAGTTCCGCCATCTTGGATTTGAGGTCTGGTTGTGGCTTCCTGAGTAATCACAGCTGGCTCCCCACTGATCATCATCAATCGGCGCAGGGATACTGGTCCTGCAGCCTCCTGGGACATATGATGTGCCCCAGGAGACTGTGGGCGGGGGGGCACAGCAAGTGATGTAATTCCCACCTGGGCTAGAAATAAGGAAGTGGGAGAGGGTACCTGTCAAAAAAGATACCCGTTCCCTGTAAAATAAGTAAATAAATATTCAAAAGTGTTGGAGCGGGGAAGAGCAGGATGATAAGTGGCATTTTCACTTTTGAGAGTAAGGCCTCATACACACGGGCTTATGTTAAAAAATAAGGAAAACGTCGGGCCCGACGTTAGGGAAAAAAATCTGTGTTTTTTTCGGCTTTTGCAGCGGCGTTAATGAGCATTTTTGAGCGTCTGAGTCAATAGGCGTTTTTTGTTTTTATTTAAATCCTCTGCTATTTTTCAACTTAAAAACGTCGGCATCAAAAACGTTGGTTAACGCCGGTACGGCGTTATTGGGCATTAGTGAGCGTTTTGCGACGTCAGCATCAAAAACGCCAAAACGTTACAGCCTCAGAACGCACTGGCCGTAGGTTCTAGTTTCAGCTCACTAAAGCAGATGCCCTCTACAGCTAAAAAAACTTCAGCGTTTTTAAGGGGCCATTGACTAACATGGAGAGCTGCAAAAAACGCCAAAAAACGTTGGCGTCAAAAAATGTCCATGTGTATGAGGCCTAAAAGACCACTTTAAGCAGCTGCCACTTTTGGGAATGTTGGATACCTGCGCACCCCCTGCTATTTGATGTGGTTCCACCTGTCACTCACTACATCACTACCATGTCCCTGCAGCACTGAAAATGTTGGAGTCATTAGTGGTAGCATCATTAACCACTTGCCCTCCGGAAGATTTACCCCTCTTCATGACCAACCCATTTTTTACGATACGGCACTGCGTTATTTTAACCACTTACCTACCGGGCCACTTTTTTACATTTGGTGGTCACAAGCTAAAAACATTTTTTTTTGCTAGAGAATTACTTAGAACCCCCAAACATTATATATATATTTTTTTCAAACACCCTAGAGAATAAAATGGCGATTGTTGCAATACTTTTTGTCACACGGTATTTGCGCAGCGGTCTTTCAAGCGTGATTTTTTTGGAACAATTTTACTTTTTTGAGTTAAAAAATAAGACAACAGTAAAGTTAGCCCAATTTTTTTGCATATTGTGAAAGAGGATGTAACGCCGAGTAAATAGATACCATACATGAGGCGGTTGAAAATTGCGCACACTCGCGGAATGGCGACAAAGTCCGGTATTTAAAAAGTTCCATAGGCGACGCTTTAAAAATGTAAACATCCCTTGTGATAGTAATATATGGTGACAGGTACTCTTTTTGGAGGGCCGGGGGGTCTAAAAGACCCCCCATCCCTCCTTTGCACTTCACAGTATTCAGATTGCCAAAAACGTCGATTCTGAATACTGTCACTTTTTTAAAATTGGCGCCGTTAGTCACAACGTCACTTCCGGAATTTGCCGAAGGAGACCCGATCGGAGCCGATTACGGCTTCTGTCAGGTCTCCTTCCAGCTGGCGGACGCGCCGGATCGTCGCTCCGGTCTCCCGGTGGGACGGGAGGCCGGAGAAGAGCGGCGGGAGGGGGGGCTGTCCCCTCCCGCCCCCTGGGGTAACGACCGAGCGGCTCCCGAGCCGGATCGGTCGTTACCCCTGGATAGTCGACCGCCAGTTCTAAAAAATGATACCGGGATATAGCCTGCAGGTGCAGCCTATGTCCCGGAAGAGCCGCTCAAACCTGACCACCGCCTATTTACTGCGCTGGTCGGGAAGTGGTTAACCACTTAAAGACCGGAAGGATTTCCCACGTTAGGACCAGAGCACTTTTTGCGATTCGACACTGCGTCACTTTAACTGACAATTGCGTGGTCGTGCGACGTTGTACCCAAACAAAATTGGCATCCTTTTTTCCCACAAATAGAGCTTTCTTTTGGTGGTATTTGATCCCCTCTGCGTCATTTCTGATCACCGCTATAAACAAAAAAAGAGCGACAATTTTGAAAAAAACAAAACAATATTTCTTACTTTTTGCTAAAATACAAATACAAAAAAAAATATAAAAAAATGAATTTATTCATCGGTTTTGTCTGATTTATATTCTTCCCCATATTTGTGGTAAAAAAAATTGTGATCGGCATTTATTGATTGGTTTGCGCAAAAGTTGCCGGGTTTACAAACCATAAGAATTCATTTATGGTGTTTTTACTATTTTTTTTTTTTTTTTTACTAGTAATGGCGGTGATCTGCGATTTTTAGCGGTACTGCGATATTGGGGGGGACATGTCGGACATTTTTGACACTTTTTTGGAACAATGACATTCATACAGCGATCAGAAATGTAAATATCCACTGATTACTGTGTTAATGGCACTTGCAGTGAAGGGGTTAACCTGCAGGGGGAGAGCTAGGAGATAACTGTGTTCCCTAGCCGTGTTCTAACTGTGAGGGGGCTGGGCTACCAGGGGCATAAGAGATCTAACTGATCCCAGTGACAGGGATCAGTAGATCTCTCACATGCCGCCTGACAGAGCGAGGAACCACCATGTTTACATCGGTGGTTGCCCGTTTTTCTTCTCTGCCAGGCAATCGTGAGTAGCCGGTGGACATCGAGTCCACCGGACCCACGCCCATACTGCTGCAGAGTGCAGCGGGCATGAGAGTGCATTTATAGACGGGGATTCACGCTACAGCGACACTCTGCAGCAGTTAATGTACATGAGCCGGTCCGGAACCGGTTAAACAGCTGTCACTTTTGGGAATGTTGGATGCCCGCATCCCTCCTGCTATTTGACGTGGTTCCACCTGTCAGCCACTACATCACTACCGATGTCCCTGCAGCACTGAAAATGTTGGAGTCATCAGTGATAGAACTGGTAAGCATCATTAACCACTTGCCCTTCGGAAGATTTACCCCCCTTCTTGACCAGCCCATTTTTTACGATACGGCACTGCGTTATTTTAACTGACAATAGCTCAACGCTGTACACAAATATAATTAATGCCATTTTTTCCCACACATAGAGCTTTCTTTTGGTGATATTTGATCACCACTGCGGTTTTTAATTTGCGCTATAAACAAAAAAAGCCCGTCAATTTTGAAAAAAAAATAACAGTACTTTTTGCTTTCTGTTATAAAACACATCCAATAGAAAAATTAAAGTATCGCATTTCTAGGCTTGTCTTGGATTGGTTTGTGCAAAAGTTATAACGTCTACAAACTATGGTTTATAAATTGGAATTTTTATTTATTTATTTATTTATTTTATGCTAGTAATGGCTGTGATCAGCGACTTATAGCGGGACTGCGATATTGCGGCGGACAATCTGACACTTTTGACACTTTGTGGGAACCAGTGACACTAATACAGTGATCTGCGCTAAAAATATGCACTGTCACTGTACTAATGACACTGGCTGGGGAGGGGTTACACATCTAGGGCAATCAAAGGGTTAAATGTATGCCTAGCCAGCGTTTGTGTGTACTATATGAGGTGCTTTCACTAAGGGAAGTGATGGATTTTCTTTCCCTTGCCCCATGTCAGAACGAAGCTCTGCCTTGTTTACACAGCAGAGATCCATTCTGCGTGTTTTCCCAGCAATCGGTGGGTGCCAGCGGACATCCATTCACCGGCACCCACTGACCGGCTTTTGCTGTGTCACTCACCTCACTTTTGTGAGATACTGTATATATATTTTTTATGGTTTTTTTGATGTTTGTTTTTTTCATGTTGATGAATTTTCACATAATATTGGGCTGCTGAGAATTGTACTCATGGATTGCGATTTTTATTTCACCCACAGGATTGAATGTTTGTGAATGGCAGAGATGTGAAAGGTGTTTTAGTTACATTGTTCTGGACTTACCATTGTAAGATGTTGTCCCCCAGCCAGTCACCCAGCACTCCATGCCACAGGGGAAGGTGACAGAAGAAGATGGCAGACAGATGGGCATAATGTATTTATCATAAGTGACTGGGTGTGCCAATTTAACCAGGGCGATGTCCCCAATGTCTCCGATCTTTTTATAGTTCTCATTAACAATGAAAGATTCTACGTTGACGGCTGTGCTGGGAATCGAGCCGAACAGCTTGTAGGGGCCGAGATACACTTTTAAAAACTCTACTTCGAAATTCCTACAAATAGACAAGAATAGAATATAACTAAGGCGCCATCTACTGTACAAATATCAACACTTAGAATGAGGATCCTTCTGAAGTCCACACAAATACGCCTTTCCTCTACACACACACAGATAATTGTAATGTTTAGATCTATTGCAATTTTTTATTACAATCAGAAAAGAAGGATAACTTTTTTAAATATGCCTCTGCCTTTTCTTCCCCTGAGTTCTGAGAGCTGAATGCACAGACCCAAGCCGGTGTGGACTTTGCTTTATTTATAATGCACCTGCTGTGAGATGGGGACTAAAATCGAGGAAGGTATCTGCTCTTACATTCCTCTTTGAATCTATTTCTTCAGTGCCAGGAACCATCAATGATCATTTCTATGCTGCAACACAGTCATGTAATCATTAGAGTTGAGCGGACACCTGGATGTTCGGGTTTGGGTTTTCGTGGAAAAGTTCGGGTTCGGTCCGAACTTGACCCCGAACCCCATTGAAATCAATGGGGACCCGAACTTTTGGGCACAAAAATGGCTGTATAAAAAGTCCTGGAAAGTGCTAGAGGGCTGCAAAATGAAGAAAAGTGGGGGTAAGAGTAGGACAAGTGCCCTACAAAGAAATGGGGATAGGGAAATAACAATAATCTGTCCCTTACAGCACCAGCAGCATCCTCTCCCTACACTAACCTGAGAGCATGTGACATGCAGCACTACGTGGCTCCAGCTCATACAGAGGCTGGGTCACATGATGCACTGGCCAATCACAGCCATGCCATTAGTAGGCATGGCTGTGATGGCTTCTAAGGGCAAACCAGTGAAACGCTTGTTGATTGGCTGCCCTGCAGCTACTCAACAAGCGGGAAAAAAATACCAGAACCCAGAACCCGAACCCAAACGTTTTTTCAAAAGTTCGGGTTCGGGTCCTGAACACCGCAAAGTTCAGTACGAACCCAAACTTTACAGTTCCGGTTCGCTCAACTCTAGTAATCATGGGAGATCACAAACTGCTAGAAACAGGTTGTCCCAAATAGATTTCTCGACAGCTCTACCATCCTAGATTCCAAAGGATTTTTCTCTTAGTGTGCCCCAAATTCTGGGGCCCCAGTCCATGGATTGGACTCATAGACCAGTGATGACCCGTTTTTGTTGTTGACCCGTCATTCATACTGTTGGGGTTATTATATGGACTCGGTATATATTAAATAAGGGTAGTTACTTCAGAATGATGTGACACCACCTTTGGGTGAGCAATAAAAATGGCACCCTTCCAGGAGAGAGCAAACAGGCTAGGTGTCTGCTCCTACATTCCTTTTTTAATCTATTTTTCAGTGCCACAAACCATTAATGGCCATTTCTACTCTGCAATGCAGTAATGTAATCATAGGAGGTCAAAAACTGCTTGAAGTTTCACTACAGCTTTACCCTCCTTGACCCTACTGGATTTTTCTCTAAATATCCCCAGATCCTTGGATTCCAAAGAGTCTGGTAATTTTTGTTGATGACCCATCATTCATAAAGTATGTACTATTATATGGGCATGGTATATTTCAAATAAGGCTATCTACATCAGAATGATGTGCGACCCTAGGAGCACCTCATCATCATTTGAAGGCACAATTCCAGGTGAGACATCACACTTTTCATATTGTTCACTGGACCACTTTACAAGCAAAGTGAAACCAATTTTAGACATAGCAATATGTAGCGTTGAAATATTATCACAAATAAATATAACATTGTATGCATGGTTCTGATCCATCTATATTTTATTTTCCTTTTGTACAAATTTTAAAATAACTAAAATAATGTTTTAAAATAAGGGTACCAACGAATGATGTGACACATCCTTTGAGTGAGCAATAAATCATCAAATATTGGCACACTTCCAGGAAAGAGAAAACAGACATCTGCTCCTACGTTCCTTTTTGAGCCTACTGTTTCAGTGCCACAAATCATTAAAGTGGTAGTAAACCCTCCTATCATTTTCAGCCAAGGAAGCTGCCATCTTGGCCTCTGTTTTATATGCAACTGCCATGATGCTGCACATGTGATCAGCTATGACACCAGCCATTGGATGGTTTGACAGTTTGGTTTAGAGCACAACCAATGGGAGTGTTACATTTCCGGCACGTGCCGGAAATGTAACTGGTTTTTAAACTGTTAAATGGATGGGTTTACTACCGCTTTAATGACTATTTCTACACTGCAACGCAGTCATGTAATCATAGGAGATCACAAAATGCTAGAAAAGGGCTGCCCCTGCATACATTTTACTACAGCTCTACTATCCTAGATCCTTAAGAATTTTTCTCCAAATATCCTCAGATCCTGGGACCCTGTGGATTGGACTGAAAGGCCATTCATTTTTGTTGACGGCACATAATTTATAATGGTGTATTATTATATGTACTTGGTAGATTTCAAATAAGGGTGTCTACATCAGAATGATGTGGCTCAACCCAAGACTGAGCACCACATCATCATTTGAAGGCACAATTCTTGGAGAGATCAAACTTTTCATATTATCCACTGGACCACTTTACAAGCACAGTGAAAGTATTGTTATTGCAAAAACATATTACTTAAATATTATCACAAATAAGAATAACATTGCATGCAAGGTTCTGATCCATTTATATATTTCTCCCCTATGTATTTATTTAAATAAATATAATAATGAGTGCAAAAATGTGGATAAAAACCAAGCATACCATTTTTATTTTTGATATCATTTCTCCTTTAGCATGAGGTGTACAAGTAGGTTCTCATAAAACAAAACTAACATCAAGCTTCTTCTGTCCCCCTTCAGGCGACAGTCAGAGGAGGGCAGATCTCACGTCTATTGTTCAAAAACAATTTAATTTATTCCATTCCTCTGCCAAGCACACATCTTTGGATCATAAGTCAAAGATGCAATCGCCAAATGTTTGTTGAGAACAATGGGAAAAATGATGATACATTCGGCTGTTTTGTTGGAACCTCCCCGAAATCCCTGAAAGGCATCTTCCACCCAGCTATTGCTCCATGGGAATAAGGTTTAATAATAAGCATCATCATGCTATGTAATGATTAGCAAAACTTGAAATTTTAATTTCATCAAAATTTCTGCAAATGTATCCGTTTACCCAAAATCTCCAAAAAATTTAGTGCAATGCATTGTCGATGGGGAAAGTTAATAAGAAAGGTAATTTTTAGTGTGTTTCAGTAGTGCGATGGGCTTTAATGGGCTCCTGGGGAGTAGGGAAGCTCCTTTCAGCCATACTGGACCTGTCAGAAACCCTAACTTTGATGGTAACCTTCATTCTCTACTAAAAGCATAAGTCAAGCCAAAAAAAAAATGTATTTAAGTGTTGGATATAATGAATAAGGAATGGAACCTCTGTCTAGTTTTATGGTAATCTGGAGAGAGTCCCCCTTACCTTCTGCCCAGCTGACAAGGGTTTTACCAGACAGGAAGTAAGGGAAGACCTTCAAACAGAAGGTTCTAGCTCTCATCGTCTGTACTAAAGAAACGTCCTGTCTGGTAAAATATTGTCAGCAGGACAGGAAGTAAGTAAGTGATAATCTGTTTATTGTAGCACCAGACATTATAAAGAACCCATCAAGGGTTTAACACAAAGAAAAAAAAAAGGCCTGGCTTTGTGTACAGATAACCAATAACCCACATGGTTTTGTTTACAAATAAAGCCATGTGAGCATCATGTTAGAGCTGACATGATGATCACATGTCTTAGGCTCCATGCACACTGTATCTGATAAACGACCGTTTTTGGGCGTTTGGGCATTTTTTTTAACAGCCCAAAAACGCCACTTTATGTTATCCTATGTGTCCATGCACACATGGACGTTAATTGTCGTTTATCAGCAGTCGCTTTTTTGGGCTGTTATCTGAACGCCCCGAATTGGCATTCAAAAGTCATTCTTTTGACCACAAAAAACGCTAAACGCTCATAGACGCCGGTAAACGGCTGTTTATCGGCGTCCGACGTTTTTTGCAGTCAATGGAAGCTAAGAAGAAAAAAAAAAAAGACGCCCAAGAACGCAGATAAACGCCAATAAACTCCGGTAAACACTGCTTACAAAATGCTGCAAAATAATGTTTTCTAAGCAGCGTCTCCTGCCCGACGCCCAGAGAGCCCAGATAGCGTCCAGTGTGCATGGAGCCTTATGCCTCATACACGCGGTCGTATGACCACACGTTCTAATCAGCTCTTGGCTATTGTGTCTAGCATACTGACAGGAGTCAAGCAATCGTTCAGCAAAGCTTCAACCAAGCCTAACGTAGTGACGTGTTACGAGCGTCTAAAGAGGAAGTTCAGGTGAATGTGATTTGTGAATTAGGAACGTAGGTTTACAACTTCTGAGCATGCGTATTTTGCATGTTCATTATTTGTTGGGCCAACTTCTCTGTACACACGAGTCAACAATCATACAACAGCTTGTTGGCCAACAAAAGTTTTCTAGTCTGCTCAGCCAACTTCTGTTGTACGACTGTTGAACGTTGGCTGTTGTAATCGCGCTTACTAACGGTCGGATTATCGTACAACAAGCTGTTGTACGACCGTTGTTGAATGACAGTTGCACCGTGTGTACGGGCCGTACGTCTATAAATAAAGCCATGCCGGGAATATCAACAAATCCATGGCACACAGTGATTTCACTCTTTTTCTCACCTAACCAGATGTTAGGAAAAAGCATAGAATACAGCCAATAGGAATAATCTACAAACCAATCTCTCTCTCTTTCTCTCTCTCTCTCATCATTGGACCAGAAGTTTGGAGCACCACCAAATGTTTCAGTACAAAAAAGGTTTTATTGCAAATTTGTAATGCATCTAACATCTAACACATTTTAAGGGACAAACTTCAGACCCCCCACTTTCATCAGGGCTTAAGAAAATAGCTGATAAGGGCTTGGACAGCAAATAAAATCTGACTATAAAAAGAAGCTTGGTATAGATCACCAGCTGGTAAACGGTACCAAGCTACTTTTGACTTTCAGATTTTATTTAATGTTTCTATCCTTATCTGCCATTTTCTTAAAGCAGAGTTCCACCCAAAAGTGGACGCTCCGCTTCTATACCTGTTTTTTACACCTACCCACCCCCACTTCTGAGTGAACTCGCCGTGGCGGGACCATTCAGAGGTTCGGCCCCCTCCTCCTTTCCCCCGCCACTGGACCATTCATAAGGCACAGTGCGCTTCGTGCATGCACAGTAGGGAACCAGCTGTGAAGCCGAAAGGATTCACTGCCAGTTTCCCTTACCATGAATGGCAGCGGCAGCACACGAGAGCTGATGGAAACATAGGCTGGGGTGCCGAAATTGCTGGATACCAGCACAGGTAAGTGACCTAATATTAAGCTCTCATACACACAGGCGTTTTTTTAACACCACGTTTTTGGGTGTTTTTTACAGCTCACCATGTTATTCTGTGGCCCCCTAAAAACGCCAATGTTTTTGAGCAGTAGAGGTCATCAAGGTTAGTGAGCTGTAACTAGAACGCGGGACCAGCGCTCACTAACGCTCATTGACGCAGACGTTTTGCTTATTTAAAAACATACACCCATGTGTATGAGGCCTGAAAGTCAGCAGCTACAGTATGGTTTTGGTGGGGGAGGGGGGGGACAGAACTCCGCTTTAAGCCCTAAAGAAGGGGGTGAAGTGTGTCTCCTGAAATGCGTTGTTGTTACATTATTGGAATAAAACCATATTTTGCTCTTCAACATTTCAGTGTTGCGCTCCAATCTTCTGGTCCAGTTATTCATGATAATATTGGCAGGTGAAGAATGTAAAATAGACATGGGAAATGTTACAATGGTAACTGAAATGTGGACTCACCAAAAGTACAATAAAAAAGCATCCACATCAGCATGAGGTCCGCAATGATAACCTACAGTATGTATTTCTTTGTTGATGGGTGCACATAAACAAAGAGGGGAAGGGAAAGAGAAGGAAAAGCACTCACCCTTCGAAGCAATGCGCCGCGCTCAGCACCCATTGTGGTGAGATTAGGGAGCCCCCACAGAAATGTATATTAGCAGACTGCAGACTGACCTGCCAAGGCCATTCCCCATCCAAAGCATCTGTACCTCCAACTATGCGATTGGAAGAGACCACAGGAGAGCCGCACACTGAAAGGTTTTCCACAGAGAGAACATGGCGGACTGCATGGATACAAAAAAAAAAATGGGGAACTTCAGTAAAATAAAGTAATTAATCAGCAAATAGTGCATGCAAGCCATGTGTTGGTGAAAGATCAATAAAACCAGCATTTGTACAGGGTACATGTATATAGTGGGTATAGAAAAGAATCACCCCCTCTTTAAAAAACAATCACATTTTGTTGCTTTGCAGCCTGAAATGAAGACAGACACAGTTTTTGTTTATCCAGCTATATTTACTAGTGCAACTTATAACATCCGAGTGAAAGATATAACACCAACATGTCAGATTTTTTTTCAATAAATCAAAAAATGAATCAGTGATTCGGAAAGAGGTTCACCCCCCCTTGTGTCAGTATTTTGCTGGACTACCTTCTGCTTTAATTCCAGCCTTTAGTCTGTTGGGATTTGTCTCTACTAACTTTGCACATCTAGAATTTGCAATATTTGCCCGCTCTTCTTGGCAGAACTGCTCAAGTTTAGTTAACTTTGATGGTGACCATTTGTGGACTGCAGTCTTCTAGTCATTCAAGGACATTCACCTTTTTCTCCTGCAACCACTGTGTGGTCATTGTTGCTGTGTGTTTTAGGTCATTGTCATGTTGGAAGGTAAACCTTGTTCAAATTGACAACTTTCTTGCAGAGGGCAACAGATTTTCCTCAAGAATATGACGGTATTTTGCCCCATTCCATTTTTCTTCTATCATGACAAATGCTCCAGCCCCTGCTGCAAAGAAACACCCCCATAACAGGATATTACCACCCCCATGCTTTACCATAGGAATGGTGTTATTTGGATGGTGAGATGTATTGGACTTCCTCCAGACATCGTTTGGTGTTGAGGCCAAATCATTCAATTTTAATCTCATCTGACCACCTTAACCTTTCCAGATTCGCGCTATTGCCAAAGTACGGCTCCAGCGCGGATCTGAATTTTTGGGACGACATCCATGGACGTCTGCCCCTTTTCACGCTCCCGGTGCACACTCACAGGTGGCCGCCGCACACTGCGTGGACGTGCCCGCAGTTCGACTGCCGGTCAGAGCTGCAGAACGGGGAAACAGCAATGTAAACACTGCGGTTCTCCATTCTGTGAAGGGGGACATAGCAGATCTACTGATCCCTGTGATCGGGATCAGTGAGATCTGTTATGTCCCGGCCAGCCCAGCCCCCGCACAGTTAGAACACAGTGAGGGAACACAGTTAACCTCTTCACTGCCTCCTTAGTGTTAACCCCTTCACTTCCTATGACATTTATACAGTAATCAGTGGATATTTAAATTTCTGATCGCTATATAAATGTCATTGGTCCCAAAAAAGTGTAAAAAATATCCAACATGTCTGCGCCAATATCAAAGTCCTGATAAAAAAATCGCAGTCCACCGCCATTACTAGTACAAAAAATAATAATAATAGAAACACCATAAATCATTTCCCATAGTTTGTAGATGCGCTAGCTTTTGCGCAAACCAATCAATATACGCCAATTGCGATTTTATTTACCAAAAATATGTAGAATATATATCTGCCAAACCCGATGAATATTTTTTTTTTTTATATATTTTATTTTGGATTTGTATTATAACAAAAAGTAAAAAATATTGTTCTTTTTTCAAAATTGTTGCTCTTTGTTTGTTTATAGCACAAAAAATAAATAAAAACCACAGAGGTGATCAAATACCATCAAAAGAAAGTTCTATTTGTGAGAAAAAAATGATGAAAATTTTGTTTGGGTACAGCGTCGCATGACTGCGCAATTGTCATTCAAAATGCGACGGTGCTGAAAGCCGAAAATTGGTCTGGGCAGGAGGGGGGTTTAACCACTTCAATGCTATGCACTTAGAACACTTTACTACCAGACCAATTTTCAGTTTTCAGTGCTGTTGCACTTTGAATGAGAATTGCGCGGTCGTGCGACGCTGTACCCAAACAAAGTTTTTATCATTTTGTTCCCACAAATAGAGCTTTCTTTTGGTGGTATTTGATCACCCCTGCGGTTTTTATTTTTTGCGCTACAAATAAAAAAAGACCGAAAATTTTGAAAAAAAAAAAAAATTCTCTATTTTTGTCACAAAACTTTGTAAATAAGTAAATTTTCTCCATCACTGGTGGGCACTGATGAGGCTACACTGACGGGCACTGATGTGGCAGTACTGATTGGCACTGATGAGGCGGCACTGATGAGGTGGCACTGATGATGAGGCACTTATATGCAGCGATGATGAGCACTGTTAGGTGGCACCGATAAGCAGCACTGACGGGTACTGAGAGGTGGCACTGATATACAGCACTGATGGGCACTGATATGCAGCACTGACGGACACTGCTAAGCGGCACTGATGGGCACTAATAGACAGCACTGATTGGCACTCAGGCGGCACTGGGCACTGATAGGTGGCACTGATGGGC
>BLSH010530748.1:296834-326423 GCA_018402905.1 Glandirana rugosa
AAATGATAAAATTTCAGCAGAAAAAGGAAGTTTCTTGCTCAATTCATTTAGAAAACGTGAGTTGGAAACCACACCAGAGATAATGACGTTCCCACAGCCAAGGTTACCTTGAAACGTTATACTCACTGGGTTACAAAGTCCCCACCACCTCCTGAGAAGTCTCTTCCTTCCGGTTTCCTCTTAAATTAAAAGTTCGTTGGGAGTTCCTTCCATTGGAACCGACACCCTTGCAGTAATAGAGACCACACCAAAGGTTGAGTGCAAAAGATTTACTTAACTCGTTCTTTGAAGGAAAAAGACGACTTTAAAATAGTAAAATCACTTTTTAAAAAGGGCAACAATCAACAGAGTCAAGTCAGAAATTCACAAAGCTTACACACAGATTAACTTGGTTAAATCTAAGGAATAAGAGGGGCGGTCACTCAAACAGTGTTTACCACTCCCTGCTATTCACCAACAATTATAATAGATGAAACAATAGAGACGTTTCCAATTGAGTTTAATCAAGTACCAGTAGACTCACTTGTAATTGCTAGAATAGGGTATTCATTTTCAGTGAAATAATGTAAAGTAATGATTATCCTATAGAAATGAGTGAGTCTAGGGTAAATTGGTACCACTCAATGGAATGTAAATAAATAATACCACTCTATAACAATTCAGTTTAACATGAACCCAGTTGCAGTATTAATTATCTATCTAAATCCTCCTGCTCTGATTCAGAGAGGAGGATGCAAAAGTGGTGGAAATGAGTAGCGGTGACTGCAGCAATCCTGTATTGCAAAGTTCAGTAGATCTTCTGCCGGCTATATTGATTGAAAGCTAGGTACCTAATGGCACTGGGTCCCCAAATCCTTGAGATGAGGCACAAAAGGGTTAAACTTTACTGAATTCAACAGCCTTCCCAGTGATCAATGACTTGTAGGATAAACTGGCAACTAACAGCAATCCATTAAGGAAGAACTGCAGGGACAAGATAAGTATTCTTATAGATGGGCCGAAACCCGCTCACCAAACCAGGAAAGGACTGTAGTTGATGATCCAGCTGCTCAGATGATTATGCCGGAGCCAATGGTACACACTTGCTCTTTGCTTTAGGAAAAATGGCAACCACTGCACTCCTTGCAGCTCTCTCGAATCGTTTGATACGCCTGTTGCTGCGGCTCTGGAATGGACTCAGATGTCTGTAAGCTGGCTCTGCAGATCACTCTCCGGCACACTTTTGCACCACAGCTGGCTGGGACACTATAAGAATTCAGCTGGCTGGATCGCTGGAAGTAGGCCTCAGGCCATAATCCCACTGGGCACACAGGGTCCTTGCTGATCGATCACGCCATCCAAAGAGGCCGCAACAAGCTCTTCCCTTGACTTAAATAGGTTCTCCCATGGGACACTGTTTCTCCCAAGAGCACTCATTGCAGCACAGACTGATGGAAAATGAAGTCCCTCCACATACGGAGTCTGATTACTTCTTTTTCTTGTCACACTACAAGTCCCACAATACATCACTCCTGCACAGATCCTTTATTATTGAACAAACTAACACTAGGGGGTATCCTTTGCAGCATTAAATGAGCACAAATGTCTATATACCGGGAAAACAAGGCTAAGCTACTGGCTACATACACATTCCCCATGGCAGTGCCCAGCTATCCATGCCCTTTTAAACCAGTTGCCGACCGCCCGCTGTGGCTTGACGGCGGCAACTTGACCCTTTATCGCGAAACGCCATCACCTGACGGCGGCTGCGAGAACGAGTATTGTAAGCGCACGCTCACTGTGTTCCGGGGGGGGGGGGCAAGTAAGCGGGTATGGCAGACTCGATGTCCGCTGGTTGCCTGCAATCACCCCCCCTCCCCCCCGGAGTGACAGAACGGAGGTCCGTGTATGTAAACATGGATCTCCGTTCTGACAGAGGGGGAAGGGATGTGATCACAGGCTTCCTGTATATGGGAGCCGTGATCACTCCCCTCCCCAGCCAGCCCAGCCCCCATACAGTTAGAACACACTGAGGGAACACAGTTAACCCTTAGAGCGCCTTTCTATTTCCCGCCTTGTTCCTTTTTCGCCCCTTCTCTTTCCTCTTACATCTGCTTCCACGCTGCGGCTTCTTTATGGGGTACGTGCATGCATCCCTGCAGTATTGGGTGAGTGGCCTCCATTGTATTTTCCTGCTTTAATGTCATGGATATTGTGAATAGTGGTCTGTAATGTTGCATTTGTTTTTTAGAAAATCTGGTTTGGATTTATTTGACCGCCCCTGAAAAAGGGATTATATCCGGAAACATGTAGGGCTCATTGTCCAAGAAGATACCAGCTCCAAGATGTTCTGTATCTTTCCCTATATTCATGTATTGTAGTATATGCACATTATTGTTTTTAAATGAGGAACTATTATATATAACCTTTGATTGGCATACTTTTTTATCTTTGTATAAATAAACGTCAACTTTTTTTTTTTATGTAATATTGAAATATATGGAACTGCCGTTTAAAGTCCCACAAATGTACTGGGGAAGTACTTTCTAAAATTACTCTTACAGGGATGTTGGCAGAATGTGTGATGTGAGTGGTGGTTTTGAATACATTTTGACAGAGGGCGAAGGGATGTGATCACAGGCTTCCTTTATATGGGAGCCGTGATCACTCCCCTCCCCCAGCCAGCCCAGCCCCCCATACAGTTAGAACACACTGAGGGAACACAGTTAACCCTTAGAGCGTCCCTTCCAGGTTAATCCTTTCACTGCCAATGGCATTTACACAGTAAACAATGCATTTTCATAGCATTGATCGCTGTATAGATGCCAATGGTCCCAAAAAAGTGTCAAAATGGTCTGACATGTCTGCTGCAATATCGCAGATCGCCGACATTACTAGTAAAATATATTTTAAAAAAACCCCATAAATTAATTCTCATCCTTCGTAAACCCTGCAACTTTTGCGCAAACCAATCAATAAGAGCCGACTGAGATTTTTTTGTTCACCAAAAATATGAGGAAGGATATAAATCGGCCAAAACCAATGAATAAATTTGTTTTTTTATATTTTTTTTTTTTTGGATTTGTATTTTAGCAAAAAATAAGAAATATTGTTTTTTTTTTTGCAAAATTGTCGATCTGCTTTTGTTTATAGCGGTGATCAGAAATGACGCAGAGGGGATCAAATACCACCAAAAGAAAGCTCTATTTGGGGGTGAAAAAAGGACGCACATTTCGTTTGGGTACAACGTCGCACGACCGCGCAGTTGTCAGTTAAATCGACGCAGTGCCGCATCACAAAAAGTGCTCTTGTCCTAAGGTGGGAAATCCTTCAGGGGCTGAAGTGGTTAAAGAAAAAAAATGCATATTAGTCTTAAAAACGGCATAAAACAATTGTAAAATTCTATTCCCGTAGATTTCAAAATGGCTTGGCACTATGTGCGTAGTTTGTGGACTTCAAACCTCCTGAGAACAAAACTTTGCCCAGTTAGCTCATCTCTACTGGGGATTGAGACATAACAAGTCATGTATAGTAGTTATACAGTATGCAATAAAATGTATTTATTACTTTAATGAACGCATAATTAAATTTAATTGTATTTTTATGTCTTCCTGAAATCTAACTGTAAATAATAAATCAAGGTATTCATTGTTTTTTTTTTTTTTTTAATTGCTTGGTCAATGTTCACACATTATTGACGCTGACATTTCGCCATCTGGGAGGGATCAGTCACAAGACTGGAAGGAAGGTTAATAATTAACTTACTCCTTTCCTGCCATGACTTCTCTTTTACATTTACACAAGCAAGATTTTTATACCGAAGATTGACCAATATAATTCCCCAGAAAATAAGACAATGTAAATGGCAAAATATAAAACACGGAGACAGGAAAATTGGGACCAAAAGTAGAGCCATTGCCCCCAAGCAACCATATAATTTCTCTGCTCCTTTTTTTTTTTTTTTTTTTTAATTGAGCAAAAGATAAAGCCTCCCTAGTTACATTAGGCAATTTTTGCAATCTTTTTCACTTTTTTTTTTTAGAAGGCAGCCCTGGAATTCGCCAAGTGAAACCAAACTCAAATGCAGCCACAAGATGTCAGTGTAGGAACCTGTCATCTATTTAAAGGGCCATAATGTAATGAAGTATAATGAAGCAATAAATTTGAATGGAAATATATATATATATATAGATATAAATAAATGTAAATAATTTGACAAAAAATAAATAAAAACAATTTATAATAGACTCCTGGTGGCTCCATAAAGATTACCTGTCACCTGCCCAAATACATTTAAATGAAAATAAATAAATAGATAAATAAATAATGTAAATATATTTGCCATTAAATAAATAAAAATAATTTATTATAGACCCCTGATCTCTCCATAAAGAGTACCTGTCACCTTTAAATGAAAATAAATAAATAAATGTTAAAATAAAATAAATACAAATAATTAAAAAAAAATGATAGCACCCCTATGCCCCTACCTCATTGCATCACACGTGTGAGATATCTTTGAGAATAAGTGAGAGCAATAATTCTAGGGTCTTAATTCACAATTAACTCTACAATGCTAATCTACAGCAGGGTTTCTCAACTAGGGTTCCTCCAGAGGTTGCTAGGGGTTCCTTGAACAATGAGCACTTTCTGCCTCTCAGTAACACCATTGATCTTTTTAGCTCTCTGTAAGGAGGTAATTCTTCCCAATGACCACAAGTGTAAGGAGTATTCTTCCCATTGACCATCACACTAACGTATCATGAGTATCATAAGTTGTAGATTTTTAATTTTTAACAGGGGTTCCCTGAGACAGGAGAATTATTTCAAGGGTTCCTCAGTGTTGAAAAGGTTGAGAAATGCTGATCTAGAGTATAATGGCTTATAAAGTGTCAGCAATGAACAAATAAAGGTACCATAGTTTGTCAACCATTTCTTGAGCATGTGCAGTTCCAGTCTTGACATGTTTGGTATCTATATACACTATATTACCAAAAGTATTGGGACACCTGCCTTTACGCGCACATGAAATTTAATGGCATCCCAGTCTTAGTCCATAGGGTTCAATATGTTGGCCCATCCTTTGCAGCTATAACAGCTTCAACTCTTCTGGGAAGGCTGTCCATAATGTTTAGGAGTGTGCCTATGGGAATGTTTGACCATTCTTCCAGAAGTGCCTATGTGAGGTCAGGCACTGATGTTGGACGAGAAGGCCTGGTTTACAGTCTCCACTCTAATTCATCCCAAAGGTGTTCTGTCAGGTTGAGGTCAGGACTCTGCAGGCCAGTCATGTTCTTCCACCCCACACTCACTCATCCATGTCTTCATGGACCTTGCTTTGTGCAGTGGTCCAAATTATTTGGTGGAGGGGGGATTATGATGTGGGGTTGTTTTTCAGGGGCTGGGCTTGGCCCCTTAGTTCCAGTGAAGGAAAATCTTAAGGCCTCAGCATATCAAGACATTTTACACCATTTCATGCTCCCAACTTTCTGGGAGCAGTTTGGGGATGGCCTCTTCCTGTTTCACCATGACTGCGCACCACTGCACAAAACAAGCCAGAGTGCGGCCAGAGCACAGAGAAAGGCCAGATTGCAGAGACAGGACAAAGTGCAGAGACAGACAGAATACAGGGACTAGCTCAGGACAGACAAACCTCCCAACTTTTTGCAATAGGAACAAGGGACACACCCACTGCCACACCCCCTTAAAGGAGAATTATAGAAAAAAAATGATTAGTTAAATCCACAAGTGTTTTTTTTTTTTAACTACTACTATTCCTTTATATTGGCTTTTGAAATTTACCAATGCAGAAATTTAGAAATTGAATGAAAGTTTTAGCACTGGAAAGCACTTTTTGAAAAGGTAAATAGCGCATTTATATACAACTATATAGATCAGACCAAAATGAGGGACAAATGAGGAGGAAAAAGGGGCAGGGGGACATTGTTCCAAATCAGGGATAGTCCTGAAATCAGGGACAGTTGGGAGCTATGGTGTAGAGACAGCCACAGTACAGTGACAGACAGAATATAGAAACAAGCAGAGTACAGAGACAACCACAGTACAGAGACAGACACAGTACAGAGGCAGGCAGAATACAGAAGCAAGCACAGTACAGAGCCAGGCAGAATACAGAAACAAGCAGAGTACAGAGACAGGCACAGTACAGAGACAGGCAGAATACAGAAACAAGCAGAGTACAGAGACAGGCACAGTATAGAGACAGGCAGAATACAGAAACAAGCAGCGTACAGAGACAGGCACAGTATAGAGACAGCCACAGTACAGAGACAGGCAGAACACAGAAACAAGCAGAGTACAGAGACAGGCAGAATACAGAAACAAGCAGAGTACAGAGATCGGTACAGTACAGAGACAGGCAGAATACAGAAACAAGCAGAGTACAGAGACAGGCATAGTACAGAGACAGGCAGAATACAGAAACAAGCAGAGTACAGAGATCGGTACAGTACAGAGACAGGCAGAATACAGAAACAAGCAGAGTACAGAGACAGGCACAGTACAGAGCCAGGCAGAATACAGAAACAAGCAGAGTACAGAGACAGGCACAGTACAGAGACAGGCAGAATACAGAAACAAGCAGAGTACAGAGACAGGCACAGTATAGAGACAGCCACAGTACAGAGACAGGCAGAATACAGAAACAAGCAGAGTACAGAGATCGGTACAGTACAGAGACAGGCAGAATACAGAAACAAGCAGAGTACAGAGACAGGCACAGTACAGAGCCAGGCAGAATACAGAAACAAGCAGAGTACAGAGACAGGCACAGTACAGAGACAGGCAGAATACAGAAACAAGCAGAGTACAGAGACAGGCACAGTATAGAGACAGGCAGAATACAGAAACAAGCAGCGTACAGAGACAGGCACAGTATAGAGACAGCCACAGTACAGAGACAGGCAGAACACAGAAACAAGCAGAGTACAGAGACAGGCAGAATACAGAAACAAGCAGAGTACAGAGATCGGTACAGTACAGAGACAGGCAGAATACAGAAACAAGCAGAGTACAGAGACAGGCATAGTACAGAGACAGGCAGCATACAGAAACAAGCAGAGTACAGAGACAGGAACAGTACAGAGACAGGTGCAGTAAAGAGACAGGCCAGAGTGCAGAGACAGGCAGAGATAGGAAGAGTACAGACACAGGCAGAATACACAGAAAAGCCACAGTAAAGAGACAGACAGAATACAGAAACAAGCAGAGTACAGAAACAGCCACAGTTCAGAGACAGCCACAGTACAGAGACAGGCAGAATACAGAAACAAGCAGAGTGCAGAGACAGGCACAGTACAGAGACAGGCCAGAGTACAGAGACAGGCCAGAGTGCAGAGTGTCTATCTCTGTACACTGTGTAGAAGAGTGGCAAATTTGCTGTCACTACTGCCTCACAGACAATAGCTTCCTAACAACCAGTGATAGTGAGAGGAACCTGATGGGGAAGCTGAAGCACTAGTTCCCTATCAGGTCCACTTTCTCCTTACGATCGACAGCAGGCAATGGGCTGATTCTATGGCCAATGGCAGGCACCCATTGCCTATCTTCACCACAAGGGGAGCAGACCTCGTAGAGAACTAATGTCTGTGAATCCCCATCAGGCTCCAGCCAGCTTTTAAACTCCTTCAACGTTGCTCTGTCTGCGTGACAGCTGCAGTGCCAGGAGGAAGCTCAGCTGCATATGGACAGTGTGTTGCATGCATTACATTCATGTACCTGTTACTATAATTATTTTTTTATTATTATTTTATAGGAACATTAATCTGCCGCCCACACTAACATTTGTCCTGAGGAGGCACTTTGGAATTCTAAACAATATCTCTAATACATTCTTTAGGAACTCCCCTAAGTGCTTTCTATAAGCAATCACCTGAGTGGTCAATCATGGTAACATAGGTCTATACCTACATAGATACAGAGTAGAAAATGCAAAATTCCAGCGCTAAAGGATCCTCTGGATGGCTAGCGACCATGTGGAAAAAAGGTGGATGTACCGATGTGTGCTGCCCTCCTCGGACGGGGATATCCGAAAAGTACTGGAAAAACAAGAAAAAGAAGGAAGGTGCACGCACCTAGTGTATTACGAAAAAATTATTTATTTAAAAATTATTAAAGGAGGGTACTCACAATATGTAAGAAGATAGGACGTGGTCAAATCAAAGCATAAGGCAGGATAAAAGCTGATGCATTTCGAAGCTCTGAGGAAGGGGGTGCGCCCCCGAAACGCGTCAGCTTTTATCCTGCCTTATGCTTTGATTTTACCACGTCCTATCTTCTTACATATTGTGAGTACCCTCCTTTAATAATTTTTAAATAAATATTTTTTTTGGTACTGCACTAGGTGCGTGCGCCTTCCTTTTTTTCTTGTTTTTCCTATAGCTACCTAGATAACTAAGCTGAAGAAAGATGATCTTGAAAGCCAGATTCATTTTTTGGATCAAAAGATTTCCATTTTTATGCTTAATAATTCAAGCGATGGATGCCATTTGATGGATCCCATTGGCTGTGATAGAATTCACCAGGCCACTTTTTCATTGCAAGGTATCTAAAGCCAAGACTTTTCTTCAGTTATGGAGGGAGTAGGAAATGAGTAAACTATGAAATGAATAGAACGTATGCCAACATTATAAAACTATGCAATTAAATGTTACAGTTTAATAAGATCTTCTACTCCCAAAGGTTCTTGCCAAGAAAAAAAAACATAGTATTAAATCCATCCAAGGTGAGCCCTGCTCTACCAATTAGATACGGGAAATGCTGATCCCGCCAGACAGCACATAGTCAGTGCCTCAAGCATTCCCGCTGACTCATTTTAACCACTTGCTGCCTTGGGTATTTTTTGTATTTTTTACACACGTGTTAAAATCATCATTGTTTGCTAGAAGATTACTTGGAACCCCCAAACATTATATATGCTCTGAAACCAGAGGTTCTGGAGAATACAATGTTGGTTGTTGCAATTTTTTATGTCGCACAACCTTTGCACAGCCGTTTATCAAACCAAATTTTCAGGTCACAAATACACTAAAATTAATTTTAGGGCACACACAAAATAATACCTTGTTTACTATGTTACCAAAAGTTTTGGCACGCCTGCCTTTACACGCACATGAACTTTAATCCCAGGCTTATTCCATAGGGTTCAATATTGAGTTGGCCCATCCTTTGCAGCTATAACAGCATCAACTCTTCTGGGAAGGCTGTCCACAAGGTTTAGGAGTGTCTATGGGAATGTTTGACCATTCTTCCAGAAGCGCATTTGTGTGGTCAGGGACTGATGTTGGACAAGAAGGCCTGGTTTACAGTCTCCACTCTAATTCATCCCAAAGGTGCTCTATCGGGTTGAGGTCAGGACCGTGTAGGTCAGACATATTTTTATGAATGAGTAGGGGTTCTTTGTAACCCTTACTCATTCGCATAGTAAGGGTTTCTGAATTTCAATAAGCCCCCCACCCCTATAAATCCCCACATCCACAGGTCTAGCGTTGTTGGGAAGAGGCCCTTTACTTGTCCTCATCAACATTAGGACAAGGTGCTTTCCCCCCTGACAAAGTACCTTCTCCATGTTGAGGGCCTGTGGTCTGGTATGGTTCAGAATAATGGGAGGATGCACCCTCCCCATAGCTGGCTATCCAGAAAACATGTCTGGATAAGAGTCAGATATGGAATTTAAGAGAGGGACCATGGCTTCTTTCTTTGTGTGGTGTTCCCCTTGGTATCATACCAGACCCTCACCGATTTTGCTTGCTGCATTTGGACTACTTTGGGTAATAAATGGCCCTTCAAGCACGACATGCGTTTCTGGGCATTTCTTAAACACATCCCATATACTGTAAGAGTGAATGCAGGCTTAATTACTTAAATAGGAGCTCCTGCCCCCCCACACCAAAAAAAAATATTTTACCATTAGGACACTTACCTGTCCCGCTGTGTCTTCACCCAAGCTGATTCACAGCCGGTTTACTATAGATCATGTGCGATTCGCTCTGCACTTCCTCAATGGGCAGGCTGCAGCGAGGGCCGAAAGTCCGGCTGAGTTTGCTGGGGCAAACTCAGCAGGAAGTGTGAGCAGGTACCTGTCAAAACCAGGTACCCACTCCCCCCCACAATATGCCTAATGTGACACCGGAGGTTGAGAGGAGGCAGACAAGTGGAGCTTACCCTTTTGGGCGGAGCTACGCTTTAAGCTCTGGAAGGTTTTACCCCCTTCATGGCCAGGGCATTTTTTTTATATTCAGCACTACACCAATTTAACTGGCAATTGTGCTGTCATGCAACACTGTGCTCAAATGACATTTCTATATTTGTTTTTTTTTTCTCAGAGAAAAGGTGCAGGAACTCACCCCCCTCCTCCTCTAGGCCACACCTATCTTCGCCCCCTACCCACCACCTAGAACCGCCCCTTGTCTCCACCCCTACACACCTTCTAGCACCACCCCTTAAAAGAACAGGTATCATTTGGGGGCTATACAAGTAATTTGTTAATAAAAAGCAATGTAATAAAATGCAAAAAACAGAAATATCCAACACTTACCAAAGTAATCTCTGAGGCACTTCCAGCTTATTTCAACCAGCCCATATCCGGATCAGAGACAACCCCCTATCCAGATCAGAGACAACCCCATATCCAGATCAGAGACAGCCCCATATCCAGATCAGAGACAGCCCCATATCCATATCATAGACAGCCCCATATCCAGATCAGAGACAACCCCATATCCATATCAGAGACAGCCCAGTATCCAGATCAGAGACAGCCCCATATCCATATCATAGACAGCCCCATATCCAGATCAGAGACAGCCCCATATCCATATCAGAGACAGCCCCATATCCATATCAGAGACAGCCCCATATCCATATCAGAGACAGCCTCATATCCATATCAGAGACAGCCCCATATCCATATCAGAGACAGCCCCATATCCATATCAGAGACAGCCCCATATTCAGCTCAGAGACAGTCCCATATCCAGCTCAGTAACAGCCCCATATCCAGCTCAGAGGCAGCACCATATCCAGCTCAGAGACAGCACCATATCCATATCAGAGACAGCCTCATATCCATATCAGAGACAGCCCCATATTCAGCTCAGAGACAGCCCCATATCCAGCTCAGTAACAGCCCCGTATCCAGATCAGAGACAGCCCCATATCCTTATCAGAGACAGCCTCATAT
The DNA here is from genome assembly GCA_018402905.1 of Glandirana rugosa. Lineage (NCBI taxonomy): Eukaryota > Metazoa > Chordata > Amphibia > Anura > Ranidae > Glandirana > Glandirana rugosa. Next base: position 308,014 of record BLSH010530748.1, read on the forward strand.
CCATATCAGAGACAGCCCCATATTCAGCTCAGAGACAGCCTCATATCCAGCTCAGAGACAGCACCATATCCAGATCAGAGACAGCCCCATATCCAGATCAGAGACAGTCCCATATCCAGATCAGAGACAGCCTCATATCCATATCAGAGACAGCCCCATATCCAGATCAGAGACAGCCCCATATCCAGATCAGAGACAGCCTCATATCCATATCAGAGACAGCCCCATATCCAGATCAGAGACAGTCCCATATCCAGATCAGAGACAACCCCATATCCAGATCAGAGACAGCCCCATATCCATATCAGAGACAGCCCCATATCCAGATCAGAGACAGCCCCATATCCAGATCAGAGACAGCCCCATATCCATATCAGAGACAGCCCCATATTCAGCTCAGAGACAGTCCCATATCCAGCTTAGTAACAGCCCCATATCCAGCTCATAGACAGCACCATATCCATATCAGAGACAGCCCCATATCCATATCAGAGACAGCCTCATATCCATATCAGAGACAGCCTCATATCCAGATCAGAAACAGCCCCATATCCATATCAGAGACAGCCTCATATCCATATCAGAGACAGCCTCATATCCAGATCAGAAACAGCCCTGTATCCAGCTCAGTAACAGCCCCATATCCAGATCAGAAACAGCCCCATATCCATATCAGAGACAGCCTCATATCCAGCTCAGAGACAGCCCCATATCCATATCAGAGACAGCCCCATATTCAGCTCAGAGACAGCCTCATATCCAGCTCAGAGACAGCCCCATATCCAGCTCAGTAACAGCCCCATATCCAGATCAGAGACAGCCCCATATCCATATCAGAGACAGCCTCATATCCATATCAGAGACAGCCCCATATTCAGCTCAGAGACAGCCTCATATCCAGCTCAGAGACAGCACCATATCCAGATCAGAGACAGCCCCATATCCAACCCAGAGGCAGCCCCATATCCAGCTCAGAGACAGTCCCATATCCAGATCAGAGACAACCCCATATCCAGATCAGAGACAGCCCCATATCCAGATCAGAGACAGCCCCATATCCAGATCATAGACAGCCCCATATCCAGCTCAGAGACAGTCCCATATCAAGATCAGAGACAGCCCCACCACCATGCTTGACTGTAGACAAGACACACTTGTCTTTGTACTCCTCACCTGGTTGCCGCCACACACGCTTGACACCATCTGAACCAAATAAGTTTGTCTTGGTCTCATCAGACCACAGGACATGGTTCCAGTAATCCATGTCCTTAGTCTGCTTGTCTTCAGCAAACTGCGGGTTTTCTTGTGCATCATCTTTAGAAGAGGATTCCTTCTGGGATGACAGCCATGCAGACCAATTTGATGCAGTGTGTGGCGTATGGTCTGAGCACTGACAGGCTGACCCCCACCCCTACAACCTCTGCAGCAATGCTGGCAGCACTCATACCTCTATTTCCCAAAAACAACCTCTTCATATGACGCTGAGCACGTGCACTCAACTTCTTTGGTCGACCATGGTGAGGCGCTGTTCTGAGTGGAACCTGTCCTGTTAAACTGCTGTATGGTCTTGGCCACCGTGCTACAGCTCAGTTTCAGGGTCTTGGCAATCTTCTTATAGCCTTGGCCATCTTTATGTAGAGCAACGTTTTTTTTCGTTCAGATACTCAGAGAATTCTTTGCCATGAGATGCCATGTTGAACTTCCAATGACCAGTATGAGAGAGTGAGACCGATAACGCCAAATTTAACACACCTGCTCCCCATTCACACCTGAGACCTTGTAACACTAATGAGTCACATGACACCGGGGAGGGAGAATGGCTATTTGAGCCCAATTTGGGCATTTTCACTTAGGGGTGTGCTCACTTTTGTTTCCAGATGTTTAGACATTAATGGCTGTGTGTTGAGTTATTTTGAGGGGACAGTAAATTTACACTGTTATACAAGCTGTACACTCACTACTTTACATTGTAGGAAAGTGTCATTTCTTCAGTGTTGTCACATGAAAAGTTATATAAAATATTTTCAAAAATGTGAGGGGTGTACTCACTTTTGTGAGACACTGCATATTTGAAAATTGATCAGTTCTGATGTACTGATGGAAGATCTCATTTCTTGAGGCCCTAAAATGCCAGGACAGTACAAAGACCCCCCAAATACCCCTTTCTGAAAAGCAGACAGTATGAGACATTTAGTAAGAGGCATGACAAGTTTTTTGAAGCTGTAACTTTGTCACAATTTTTTGGAAAAGGAAGAAATTAAATCAAATTTGTTTTTTTTTCACACTTTTTTTTTTTTATATATACTGTCACCAGTGCAGTACATCATCTTCTTATGACCGGTGCGAAGGTGATCAGGAGAACTGACTGGTGACAGTATATTATAAAAAAACTTAAAAAAATGTAAATAATTTTTATTACATTTTTTTTTTTTTTAATATTTTTTTACTTTATTTTTTTTTACATAATTTCATTAGAGTAGTACAGTGTCACCATAGTAAAACCGTACTATTCTGGAGGGGTGATCAGGAATTTTTTTGTTTTGCTTGATCATAGTAACAGCAAGGTTTTCAACTGTCATGAATGGGTTACATTCATGAAAGCTGTCATTACTAGTGTTCTGCGATTGGCTACAGCTAATCACATGGTACAGGGTGCTGTGATAGTCCCAGGTACCATGTGATAGCTGCGGGCCAATCACGGCTCACTGGTATAGGAAACAGAGTTATTATGAATGAATCAGCTTTGTTTACATTGTGATCACATGATCCCCTGGCTGCCGGGAACTGGGATCCACAATCCACTGTGTTTGGTGAAGGGGCACACAGCCCGCTCCTTAACTGGAGCAGGCACCATCACGTACATGTACGTGATTGCGCTTGCACGTGCCATTTTTTTTGTCTTTTTGGTTAGACTAAATGGACCGGATTATGTAGCAGTTATATACAATATATATATATATACAGTATGTATATATAATTTCATAATAATCTGCTTAGTCGGCACGCTATCATTCTGCAGTTACAAAATCTTGTAAGCAATGTGTTATTTTAGAAACCAATCCCATCCAATAGCATGCAGCAACAATCCTGGAGAAGGTGGAGTCCATACCTCCGAAACGCGTTGGCTTGGTGTATATGTTTACACTTACAAAAAACATTGTTTGAACCACACATCAAAAGTTGCAATTTTTACGGACACTGGGTGCTTTTTCTTTCCTACCAGTACCACATGCTACCAGGTCATGCTAACATCTGATGGGTAAAACTTAACACTTCTGGACATTGTTGACACTATGAGGGTTGCTTTACTAAAACTGGGGAATGCAAAATCTGGTGCAGCTCTGCATAGAAACCAATCAGCTTCCAGGTTTTATTGTCAAAGCTTAATTGGAAAAGCTGAAGTTAGAAGCTGATTGGTTTCTATGCAGAGCTGCACCAGATGTTGCACTCTCCAGTTTTAGTAAATCAATCCCTATGTGCTCATTGGAGGGATCCCTGCACAGCACCCCATCATCCCTTACCCCACCACTCCTTTTTTTTCTTACTTCTCCCTATACCATTGTTGAATGTCTATTAAACCTCTTAGAGCCATACTCACACAGACTTTTGCCATAATGTACAGGAAAGTATAAAGTCAGCAGTAAAACACTCTGAGAGACGTGCCGATTGCAGCAGAATTCCCATTTTACATCTCAGACCATTTACCTTTCCTGAAAATCGAATCAATGGTGATTCCCGTATCTGTCTTTTACTGTTGTCTAGACCTCGTTTGTATATGGTCACTTGTGATACATGGCTATGAAAACTTAAATAAAGAATTAAAAAAAAATAAAACCCATTGATTTTGATGCAAATAGAATAGAGGTAGCACACCTTTCCTCCATACCTTGTAGGTTATATGTTCAAAGAGGTGACAGTCTTACCTGCGGCCATTATGATCAGCACAGCAAGCGCCCCCATTGGTACAGAGCGAAGGATGATGAGATGAGGTCAGGTTTTCTTTGAATCTCAACTTCTGCTGAGTGTTCTCATTCCCGAGAATAATGTCTTTATGATACACCTTCCTCAGGTTTCTCCTATTCTGTTCCAGATGGAACATTAACCCTCCATAAATCTATAAACACACCAGGAAATCATTTAACCCTTCCAGCTGACACCTCTCTCATTCATGTTTTACACAAGTTGAGTTTCTGTTTTGTAAGTGAGTGAAATAAAAAAAGAAGGTTAGTACACAGTTCTTTTCTCTTCTGCCAAAGCTGGCCATAAATGGAGAGAATTTCAAACATTCTTCTAAAAGGTTAGGGCAATTTGTATGAAAATGTTTGAACATTCAGGGCCAGTTCACACCAGAAAACGGTTCTGGAAACCTTCATTCTGTATGCGTTTCCTGCACCAGGTTCAAAACGCACTGCAGCTGTGCACTCAAGGCAATGCTAACAACACCCCAATGCAGGTGATATATGGAGGACATTGCTGAGACAATCCAACATCTTGGTCCTGAGTCTTGATAATGATCTGGGACCCTAGGATCCCAGTGGCACCCATATTTGAGTTATTAACCACTTACCACCCAGCATTTAGCAGATTGACGGATTGGCAGGACTCTCCTCCTTCCATGTGGACATTGGCTTTTTAACATGTGATCAGCTGTGTCCAATCACAACTGATCACATGTAAACAAATGCTGGTTATCAGTATTTCCTTTCCGAAGCGCTGTCAGTGTGTAAGGAGAGGAAAGCCGATAACTGGCTTTCTTATGACAGCACACATTTACACTGATGAACAGGGCACTAATTATCAGTGCCCCATTGATCAGTGCAGCCCCATCAGTGTCAATCAGTTTCCATCAGTGCAACCTCATCAGTGTCAAATAGTTTCCATCAGTGCAGCCTCATCAGTGTCTTTTCATCAGTACCCATCAGTGCCCATCAGTGAGGCTTATCAGTGCTCGTCAGTGCCGCCTCATCAGTGCCTATCAGTGCAGCCTCATCAATGCCCATCAGTGCGGCCTCATCAGTGCCCATCGGTGCAGCCTCATCAGTGTCCATCAGTGAAGCCTATCAGAGCCTATCAGTGCAAGCTCATCAGCACACATCAGTGAAGAAAAAAAAATATTTGCAAAAGCTCATAACAGAAACAAAGAAAAAGTTTTTTTGTAAAATTTTCAGTCTTTTGTTGCTTAGCAAAAAAAACTGTGGTGATTAAATAACACAAAAAGAAAGCTCTATCTGTCTCAAATAAAATGATAAATGTAATTTGGGTACAGTGTTGAATGACCACACAATTGTCATTCAAAGTGCAATATCACTGAAAGCTGAAAATTGTCCTGGGCAAGGAGGGGGTGAAAGTGCCCAGTAGATAAGTGGTTAAGCATGCACAGTAACTCAATGAGCCTTTCATTATGGTGATAGAGGGCTGTAAGTGCTTGATCCATGCATAATTATAAGTGGGGTTTGGCTGAGCCACTTCAGTAAGTGGTTGAGGTCTTTGTGGGACCACTTGGACACTGGACTGGACACTGGACCAGACACTAGGGCTGAAAAGTTTTAAGTATACAGTTGGCATTTACTTTAATCCCAAAGCTGTTCAGTAGGGTTGAGGTCAGGGCTATGTATGGCACACTCGAGATCCTCCACACCGAACTAGCCAAACCATGTCTTTATGGAAATGGCTTTGTACACAGGGGAACTGTCATGCTGGAGCAGAAAAGGGTCTTCACCAAAAAGGTGCAAGTGAAAATCTCAAAATTGTCTATAATAAAGTTTCTCAACAGGGGTGCTGTGGCACTCTGGGCACCCTTCAGGTTTTCCCAGGGTGCTACAAGCACAGAACCCAGTTAGCTCTGAATCAGCGTCATGAGTTGCCATGGTGTGGACACGCTAGCATGCCAGTACCATAACAACCAATGAAGCTCCAGGGCAGTACACACAGCATCATTCTTTGCTATGGAGTTGAGGGCTAGCCTGTCCACACCATGGCAACTCATGGTGCTGATACAGAGCAGGTGGCATGCGGGGTCATCCTCAGCAATCAGAAGAGGATGGCTCCTCCAGACCTTCTCAACCTCCTGGCTTCCACTTTGCTATTGTAGCTAAAAAGGTAGAATTCAGAGATTCTGATGGGTAGACTAAGGGACCTCTAAGTGCTGTGTAAACTGTCATTGTAATATAAATCCTGTATAATAATAATAATAATAATAATAATAATAATAATAATGTGAAAGAAGGACCTCTAATTAGAATGAGGACTCTAATGTGATGAGGGAACCTTGAATGTGATAGGAGGACCCCTGATGTGAAGGAAAGACTCTGGTGTGATGAGGGGACCTCTGATGTGATTACAGAACCTCTGATGTGAAAGGGAATTCTGACTTAAATGGGGGGACATCTGATGTGACAGAAGCACCTCTGATGTGATAGGATCTTATGTGAAGAGGGCATTCTAATGTAATGACAGGAACCCTGAAGTGATTAGGGGACCTCTGACATGAAGGGGGGTCTCATGTGAATAGGGGACCTCTGGTATGATGGGAGGACCTCTGATAAAAATGGGGGGGGGCTCTAATGTGATTGTGGGGACCTCTATTGTGATGGGAGGACCTCTGATATGAAGGGGGGTCTCGTGTGAATAGGGGACCTCTGGTGCGATGGGAGGACCTTTGATAAAAATGGGGGGGGGGGGCTGTAAAGTGATGTGGGGACCTCTATTGTGATGGGAGGACCTCTGATATGAAGGGAGGATTCTGATGTGATGAGGGGACCTTTAATGTGATGAGGTGCCTCTGATGTGAAAGGAGGCTGCCATATGATGGGGGACCTCTGGTGTGAGGAGGGGACATTTGATATGAAAGAGAGTTTCTGATGTGAAGTTAATTTCACCAAGGTGGTTGTCTGTATTGCCCCAGGCTCAGATTTCCCATTGAAAAGTAGTTTACATTTTTTACATTGTAGACTGGGGTGTCTCAAGATTTTGCAAACTTTTAAAGGGTGCTGCTATTGAAAACAGATTGAGAAAGGCTGATCTACAATGTCAGTGTGTTAATGTTCATCATGGATGATTGCATGGCTTTGGGCCTCATTCTATGGCCATGGTTTTGAAATAGGATGTCCAACAAGCTCATAGAAGTGTGATTGTCCGGTGTCCACGACCATTTGGTTTTATGGTGTAAATGTGTAGGGCTGTTCTTCCTGTCCTCTTGGTCTCTGTAACTTTGCACAAACCTTTTTGCCTCCTAATCGTCCTTCTGCATCCAATTTTTGGAATTTCAATTTTTTACAGCATTTTCCAAAAAAAAAAAAAAAAACAGACCATGGCGATACGTTAGTTTATTGCTGTCAGCCGAGTGCTGTTGGTTTCTACCTGGAAATGTCTTCATCTATTTTCTCTCCAGAAGGACAGCACCAGGGGAGGGCTGGCAGCCGTAGGCCTGGGGGGCAAGTCCAGTCAAGTGGCCCATTGAACCACCGAATCAGCTCACCATCCATGCCCACCCAATGGGCCTAGTGGGATCCATGGTAGGGCTGGCCCTGGGCGCCCCCCCTTTTGCCTGCAGTTAGTTGGTGGCTGCGCCCCTGGGCCCTATTTTCCTTCCTCCACAAGAAAAAAAAGTGTGAGCAGGCAGCAGCCATCGGCCATTTTAAATGTAAGTTAGGGTGGCCTGGGGGGCAATTGCCACCCTACCCCCTGGGCCAGCCCTCCCCTGGACAGCACCATCTTAAGGCATCACCAAGGATCACCATATACTTCCTGGACTGAGATGCTGGCTCAGTGACGACAATGTTATGTAAATTCCATGGACTGCTGTTCTAGGCTGTGTTCTCCGATGTCTGATAAAGATCACCTCTCACCTTGTGACTTGCTATAACATTACAATGTTGTAGTTTGATCACTTAGGGGGGATTGAGGACATGCTTCCTCCTGCCTGCAGTAGGCTGATGACATCATCTCAGTCTGGGTAAAAACACTGCCTGGAGGTCAATGAGGGCTTTTTAACAATCAAAGGTGGAGTTTTTCCATAAAATGATACTGTTGCTATATCTTGCATGCCAGACATTTTAATAAAGAGAGAATTTTTTATATATCTATGTGGAAACTGATACATTTGTAAGATGGAAATGACATGAATCTTAGCTATTATTGCCCATCATCAAATTTCCAAATAGAAACTTTACAGTCTTGTTGTCTCTTTCCATATCTTTATGACAGATGAGCACCTATTCTGTGATGGGTGAGGCTCTCCCCTCTTTTGTCTCCCCAGACAATTACTACTAGTCGGACCGGTTGGGTGTTCTACATCTTTAGTGTTCCTTACAAGTCTTACTTACAACACAGATACAATTGCTCCACTTTTTTTACAGAATCTCCCGTAGCTGAAGGTCAAGGCCAGATCTGAGAATTTATGGAACAAAAGCCTCACGGTCTTCTCTGTGTCATAAAACCACATTGTATTTGTGAAGGTTTTCATAAAGGGCTGCCTGGATCTGAAGTAGGGTTTGATGTGGTTAAAATACGGCAGATCTGACTGTTCCCGATATCGTACAATGGGGACAATAGCTGCTGATCTTCTCCTAAATCCACACACTGTTCTCTATGTATAATTATCTAGGTTTTCCTTTCTATATTTGTGTTGTTTATGCCTTCATTGCCAATTGTAATTTAAATTTTCAATACCAATACCAGGCCATAGTTCAGTTTTCAGTGCTGTGATAGTTTGACCAACAATTAGGGGTATATTGATAAATAATGTGCCCTGTGATTATTATCTGGATATACTGTAAATATTAGACACTATACTGGCACCGTATGCGTGTGCCTATGTACTATCTGATGAAGTTGTCTCTTTGTTCATATCTATACTGATTTTATCTAAATTTCAATAAATAAGAAAATATATATATATATCAGAAAGGACGGGACACACTTCACCAATGCAAATCCAACTTTCCACCAATAAACTGGATTTGTATTTATGAAGTGTGTCCCATACTTTCTGCTATTATTTTAGGCAGATGAGTGGAAGCCCACCGTGATACCTATCCAGGTGAAACAAGTTTGTTCATTCCAAGTGACCCACCCCAGACTGTGTATATACAGATGTGATCATAAGTTTACACACCCTGGCCTCATTTATGATTTCTTGGCCATTTTTCAGAGAATATGAATGATAACACAAAAACCTTTCTTTCACTCATGGTTAGTGTTTGGCTGAAGCCATTTATTATCAATCAACTGTGTTTACTCTTTTTAAATTATAATAACAACAGAAACTATCCAAATGACCCTGATCAAAAGTTTACACACCCCAGGTCTTAATACTGTGTATTGCCCCCTTTAACATCAATGGGAGCTTGAAGTCTTTTGTGGTATTTGTGGATGAGGCTCTTTATCTTCTCAGATGGTAAAGCTGCCCATTCCTCAGTTCCTGGAAATTCTTGGGCTGTCTTGCATGAACTGCATGTTTGAGATCTCCCCAGAGTGGCTCAATGATATTGAGGTCAGGAGACTGAGGTGGCCACTCCAGAACCTTCACTTTATTCTGCTGTAGCCAATGACAGGTCGACTTGGCCTTGTGTTTTGGATCATTGTCATGTTGGAATGTCCAAGTACGTCCCATGCGCAGCTTCCTGGCTGATGAATGCAAATGTTCCTCCGGTATTTTTTGATAACTGCATTCATCTTGCCATCAATTTTGACCAAATTTCCTGTGTCTTTGTAGCTCACACATCCCCAAAACATCAGCAATCCACCTCCATGTTTCACAGTAGGAATGGTGAACCTTTCATCACAGGCCTTGTTGTCTTCTCTCCAAATGTAGCGTTTATGGTTGTGGCCAAAAAGCTAAATTTCGGTCTCATTACTCCATATGACTTTATGCCAGAAGGTTTGAGGCTTGTCTCTGTGCTGTTTGGTGTATTGTAAGCGGGATACTTTGTGGCATTTGCTTAGAAATGGCTTTCTTCTGGCGACTCAACCATGCAGCCCTTCTTTCTTCAAGGGCCTCCTTATTATGCATCTTGAAACAGCCACACCACATGTTTTCAGAGAGTCCTGAAGTTTTTTGTGGGTTTTTCTTTGCATCCCGAACAATTTTCCTGGCAGTTGTGGCTGAAATTTTAGTTGGTCTGCCTGACCGTGGTTTGGTTTCAGCAGAACCCCTCATTTTCCACTTCTTGATTAAAATGTGAACGCTGCTGATTGGCATTCTCCATTCCTTGGATATTTTTTTATATCCCTTTCCTGTTTTATATAGTTCAACTACCCTTTCCCGCAGATCCTTTGACAATTATTTTGCTTTCCCCATGACTCAGAATCATGTTTGTCAGGAGTTCAGAAACTCATTGACCTTTTATACACACACACACGAATTACAAGCAAACATATCACAGGTGAGGATGGTTACCTTTAATAGCCATTCAAACCCCTTTGAGTCAAATTGTGTGCATGTTATCAGGCCAAAATCACCAGGGTATGTAAACTTTTGATCAGGGTCATTTGGGTATTTTCTGTTGTCATTATGATTAAAAGAGTAAACACAGTTGATTTATAATAAATGGCTTCAGCCAAACACTAACCATGAGTGAAAGAAATGTTTTTGTGTTCTTATTCATATTCTCTGAAAAATGGCAGAGAAATCATAAATTCTGCCAGGGTACGTAAACTTATGAGCACAATTATACATATATGTATATACAGTATCTCACAAAAGTAAGTACACCCCTCACATTTTTGTAAATAATTTATTCTATCTTTTCATGTGATAACACTGAAGAAATGACACTTTGCTACAATGTAAAGTAATGAGTGTACAGCTTGTATAACAGTGTAAATTTGCTGTCCCCTCAAAATAACTCAACACACATCCAGTAATGTCTAAACTGCTGGCAACAAAAGTGAGTACACCCCTAAGTGAAAATGTCCAAAATGGACCCAAAGTGTCAATATTTTGTGTTTGCCACCATTATTTTCCAGCACTGCCTTAACCCTCTTGGGCATGGAATTCACCAGAACTTCGCAGGTTGCCACTGGTGTCCTCTTCCACTCTTCCATGATGACATCAAGAAGCTGGTGGATGTTAGAGACCTTGCACTCCTTCACCGTTTGAGGATGTCCCACAGATGCTTAATAGGGTTTAGGTCTGGAGACATATTTGGGCAGTCCATCACCTTTACCCTCAGCATCACAGTACATGTTGGTATTAATGGTTCCCTCAATGAACTGTAGCTCCCCAGTGCCGGCAGCACTCATGCAGCCCCAGACCATGACACTCCCACCACCATGCTTGACTGTAGGCAAGACACACTTGTCTTTGTACTCCTCACCTGGTTGCCACCACACACGCTTGACACCATCTGAACCAAATAAGTCTATCTTGGTCTCATCAGACCACAGGACTTGGTTCCGATAATCCATGTCCTTAGTCTGCTTGTCTTCAGCAAACTGTTTGCAGGCTTTCTTGTGCATCATCTTTAGAAGAGGCTTCCTTCTGGGACGACAGTCATGAAAACCAATTTGATGCAGTGTGCGGCATATGGTTTGAGCACTGACAGGCTGACCCCCCCACCCCTTCAACTTCTGCAGCAATGCTGGCAGCACTCATACGTCTATTTCCCAAAGACAACCTCTGGATATGACGCTGAGCACGGCACTCAACTGCTTTTTTCGACCATGATGAGGCCTGTTCTGAGTGGAACCTGTTCTGTTAAACTGCTGTATTGCCTTGGTCATCGTGCTGCAGCTCAGTTTCATGGTCTTGGCAATCTTTTTTATAGCCTAGGCCATCTTTATGTAGAGCAACAATTCATTTTTTCAGATCCTCAGAGAGTTCTTTGCCATGAGGTGCCATGTTGAACTTCTAGTGACCAGTATGAGAGAGTGAGAGCGATAACACCAAATTCAACACCCCTGCTCCCCATTCACACCTGAGACCTTGTAAGACGAATGAGTCAAATGACACCGGGGAGGGAAAATGGCTAATTGGGCCCAATTTGGACATTTTCACTTAGGGGTCTACACTTAGGCGGTTTAGACATTAATGGCTGTGTGTTGAGTTATTTTGAGGGGACAGCAAATTTACACTGTTATACAAGCTGTACACTCACTACTTTACATTGTAGCAAAGTGTCATTTCTCCAGTGTTATCACATGAAAAGATAGAATAAAATATTTACAAAAATGTGAGGGGTGTACTCACTTTTGTGAGATACTGTAAGCCTCTTCTTTCTGGCAGTAGATAGTGCAGTGTGATTGTTCTGTTTGGAATGGTTCTGACAAATGTTTCTCACTGTGTTTGAAGTGTATTCTTCATCAAGATGAATAAAACAAAGAAATAAATGATAGAACAGTTGCAACTCACCTTTAAATCCCAATGCTACCATCAGAGTGCTGCTGCTCCTTCACTGACCAATCAGCAGTGTGCGAGAGGTAATGTGACTAAGAAAGCATATCCACTGAAGCCAATAGTAGGCATGTATATCTAAAAAAAAAATTCTAATGCAAGGTCCACTTTAATCTTTATTTGTAATTCCTGATTCCAGGTCATTGTGGCACCATAAGCACAAATATTCACTACTAACCCAGACAAAAGCACAAACATTAAACCAATCACTATAGCAAAAATGAATAAGGCAATCATAAATCTAATCAATCTCTGTATCTATCTATTGGAAATTTAGTTTGTTGCCAAGAGTAGCTGCACCTCCACCTCGTCATTGCTGGTTTTCAGCCTTGGTGGATAAACTGTATGGTGATGGCTGAGAGGAGCATATTTGGGCAGAAGTTTTTTTTTTACTTCAGAAGTATCTGTAGTATATTTTCAGGATTGTTAGTGGTTTGTGGTTATTATGGGTAAGTGAAGAGAAGAACACCTAAAGCCAGGAGCATCCAGGGGTGGTATGAAAGGTTAGTGGCCCCATCACCAATTACATCCTCTATGTTTATGAATTCTTCACATGTCTTTGTTGGTGGAGGGATATCTGGCACGTTGGTAAATGTTACTGACAGGTAGGTGCTGATCCAGGCTTGATAGGCTGTGACAAGGGTGTACACCCCAGGACGGAAGAAGAGGCCACAGCCTTCTCCCCAGCTTACAATCCCAACCTGGTACCAGACATTCTGGACTTTACACACCAGAGGTCCACCTGAGTCACCCTGGAAGAAATCAACAGTTATCAGTCATCAACATGCCTATCAAGCCCTTAGTGACTGAGGTTAAAACAAATGTTAATACTTGAACACAATTTGGTAACTTTGACATGTGTTAGTAAAACAGCACATATCATCGCAAAGTCTATCCAAGTGGATTATACATTTTTTACCAGGACAAACTGGGCTTTCTTTTGGTGGTAAATGGTAAGCAGATATCTCCTTATTTTTCATTTTTTATTAGCAAAGGAAAACTGGCCCAAAAAAAGGAAAAAAAAAAAACAAACAAACATTGTTTTTCTTGCTATTAACATAACTTACCACCAAAGAACAACCCTTTGACGCTGACCTTTGAGCCATACCTTGACCCTAACAATAGCACTAACCCTGACACTCACCTAGATCAAACCTTGACCTAGCTGTTTTTCCTTAATTTTTAATTCATTTTTTTTTTTATTATTTTGTTTTATACACCTTTTTGTGTACACCTTTCTCCCCCGCAAGGAAAGAAAGATACAGTGTATCTTCCTTTCTACTAAGAAGAGAAAGAAAACACGTGGGTGGGCTATACAGTGGCTGATTACTGTGATAGCCAATGAGAGGCTAACAGAAATCAGGTGATCAGGAACATGGAGTCCTGGATCCTGATCAGCAGTAGAAGACCTGGGGCTCTTGGTGAGAGCCGGGTCTCTGTGCTGGGAGTGCTCTGTAAGGCGCGCTCGCAGCACAAAGAGCGGTACGCATATATTAGGCCTCACGGATAAAGAGCCACTTCCATTAGGCTGCCTATTTGTGTACCGTCGGCTGGAAGGAATTAACCACTTCCACACTGCGCGCTGTATATTTACGGCGGCAGTGTGGACGCTTAGCGCGAATCGCCGTAAAAAAGCGGCGATCTGCGGGTGGCCCGCTGTACTCCTGAGGAGTGTGCCCATGGCTCGGGCGGACCCGATGTCTGCCAGCGAGCCGCGATGAGTGGCCACAGCCAAAGAATGGGGAACCGCCGATGTAAACACGGCGGTTCCCCGCTCTGTTAGGGGGGGCATGGGAGATCTACTGATCCCTGTCACTGGGATCAGTTAGGTCTCTTATGCCCAAGGTAGCCCAACCCCCCACAGTTAGAACACACCCAGGGAACACAGTTACCCCCTAGATCTCCCCCTGCAGGTTAACCCCTTCACTGCCAATGACATTTATACAGTAATCAGTGGACATTTAAATTTCTGATTGCTGTATAAATGTCATTGGTCCCAAAAAAGTGTCAAAATGGTCCAACAGGTCCGCCCCAATATCGCAGTACTGCTAAAAATCGCAGATCACCGCCATTACTAGTAAAAAATGTAAAAAAAATAAAAAGCCCAGAAATAAATTCTCATCATCCGTAAACGCGGCCACTTTTGCGAAAACAATAAACGCTGATTGCGATTTTTTTTCCCAAAAATATGAGGAAGAATATAAATCGGCCAAAACCGATGAAAAAAATGTTTTTTATATATATTTTTTTTGGATTTGTATTTTAGCAAAAAGTAAGAAAAACTGTTTTTTTTGCAAAATTGTTGCTCTTTTTTTGTTTATAGCGGCGATCAGAAAAGACGCAGAGGCGACCAAATACCACCAAAAGAAAGCTCTATTTGTGGGGAAAAAAAAGACGCAAATTTTGTTTGGGTACAACGCCGCACGACCGTGCAATTGACAGTTAAAGCGACGCAGTGCAGAAACGCAAAAGGTGCTCTGGTCAGGAAGGGGGTAAATCCTTCCGGGGCTGAAGTGGTTAATATCCATAGCCTTTTACCATGTTTTCTTTTTCAATTCATCTTTATTTACCCTTTCCACTAAATAAAGTTTCCATACAAAAAAGATAAAACCAGTCACATTATTGTATACATATGAGCTCCACCCCCCAAATCCCCTTCCCTAAATTCCTATTAGGATTAATATATTACCAAAACAGACATTTTATATATTCTCAAATCTAGGTGCCAATCCCAGGGTTTCGACCCACACTTTCCAAATCCTTTGGACTCTAGCTACACATCTCCTCCTTGTTTAGGCTAATTTTTCTCTTATTATTATGTTACAAAAGGCTTTGTAAACCCTCACAGTTTTTCACCTTAATGCATTCTATGTTTTCTGTGGCAGCTGCCCCCCAGAGCCCCCCTTTTACTTACCTGAGCCCGATCGTTCCCACTTGCAGCTCCAGCCGCAGGCTCCGGTCCTCATTGGATAGATTGATAGCAGGGGAGCCATTGGCTCCTGCTGCTGTCAATTAAGTCCAGTGACGTGGGAGCCGGGAGGCAGGGCCAAGTCCATGTCACACAGCAGCAGGACACGGGAGCGCGCCCGCACGAGTGCTAACAGGGCAAGCGCTTCCCTGATGGGGCACTCGAGAAGAGGAGGAGCCCAGGAGCATCGCACAGAGGAGGTAAGTATAACATGTTTGTTATTTAAAAAAAAAAACAAACCTTAGTATCACTTTAACTATTCTCAACCAATCCATTATAGAAGGTGGCCAAGGATTTATCAATTTCCAGGTAATCAATTTCCTAGCTTGGTAAAGACATCTCAACATTGCTATCTGTGTAGACGCAGATCCCACACGCTGTTCCATGTACCCCAACACACATAGTATAGGATCCATCCATAAATCCATTCTGAATACTGATCTTATTGTACCTAACACCGCTTTCCAATATTTATGTAACTTGGGGCCCCTCTGAAACATGTGAATCAAGCCTCATGCTGCCACCCCACGCCTGGGGCACAATGCAGATGGACGTCCCCCTGCCTTTTAGCATGTTACATGTAAACCAGACCTTACATTTAACATGCTGAAAGATATGGACATTCAGCTTTCCTTTCCTTATCCCTTTCCTTCCCCCCTTTCCATTGCCCTCTCCCTTTTCCCCTCCTCTTTCCCCTTTTCCTTTCCCCTTTCTCTTTTCCCTTGCTCTTCCCATTTCCCCTTCTCCTTTTCCCTTTTCTCTTTGTCCTTTATAATGTGATACCAATGACCACAAATAGGTTACTCACCTGGCAGGAATCCTTCTGTCCTTGTTGATAGCCAGCACATATCTTCTCATCCTGGATAATTACAGTATTATGATTTTCTAAGGAAAACATGTGGTACATATGGTCACATGTTTTGAAGTCAATTAAGGGAACCATGACTTTCTGGAGGATGCCATTAACAGGTTGTTCCCCTGTTGATAAACATGGAAAAAAAGATGATTAAAGTTTCTTCTGGCGCACAATCTATTTGTTTTTAAACCCATCGTTGGGTCAAGTATGCCCTTTTGTTGACTCTTTATTTTAAACCTAACTTCTATTTATTTCCCTTTCACAATTGTATGAAAGGGCAATGGTCTTCAGTAGAGTAAAGCCTCATACACACGTGCCGATTGTTGGACAACCTAACGTCCAACTTTTGTCCAAATTGGCTGTTGGCGGTTTGGTCTAGCGTACTGCCGGTAGTCAAGTAATCGGCCAACAAAGCTGAACGTAGTGACGTGTTACAACGTATAACGAGGAAGTTCAGGTGAATGTGATTTGTGAATTATGAACGCAGGTTTACACGACCGAACACTTCCTGGATTCCGAGCATGCGTGTTTGCACTTCCAACTTTTTGTTGGGCCTACTTCTGTACACACAAGCCAACAATTGGCCAACGCCTTGTTGGCCAACAAAAGTTTTCTAGTCTTGTCAGCCAACTTCTGTTGGATGATAATTGGAAATCAGCTGTCAAATTGTGCGTACTAACAGTGGTATTATCGACCAACAGGCTGTCGGACGACCGTTGTTGGCCAATAATCGTACCGTGTGTACGGGCCTTAAGAGCTACAAATACAATCAAGTATGTATGTACAATGTGCAGGAGTTGGAAGAGATATTTGATCATCAAGAAGGGTAGTCCAATAGCTTGATTCGGTTTATCTTATCCACCTGCACTAATATCTCCTACATAATTTATTTTAACTGTTGTTTAATGATAATAATAATAATAATAATTAGGCTTTAATGGGAATGAGAAGAGGAAGTATGAGTTGTACAGATACACTCATACTTCTGCAAAAGAAAAAAATTCCTTCTAAGTCTTAATTTAAAAGTATGTTTTGAACAGATGGAAGGGAACCGCAAAAGGTGGATATGTGTTCTGTATATCTTCAAACAAAAGAGAGGGGAAATTTGGGACTTTAAATGAAGCATACATGTTTTTGACAAAAATCACTAACACCACTCAGGTGACGCTTCTTGGCTCTTCTTTCCATATGGGACTGAATGCTGGAGTCGTTGGGGTTTTTACACATTTCCGGGAGCTGCAATGACTGCCTGGTGCCTTCCTCTCCCCCTCCATCTCACTTGTGCACGGGAGGACTGATAGGAGATGAATGTGCATCGACACCATGCCTTCTGCCCAGTGTGCATGGCGACACTTGTGGCGCCTGGCACCAGCACGTTGTTGGGTCATCTGCGTACTATAATGGGGGTGCCATCCTAGCATCGAGTGATGAGCGACCATCGCTGCTCAGGCGCTTACGCCACTTCCCCCTTGCTGGGTACGCCAGTGATGTTAGGGAGTGGCTCAGTGGCATGACCCCACTATAACTTTATACTTTATTTTGGTGCAAGAAATGCACTGCTCACACCAACAGCTGGAAGCTCTCCCTTTAGAACTAGGAGATGATTTTTGAACAATAATGTGTCACTTACATCAACAGCTGGCCCTATAGGAGTAGGCAATGGGTTTGGAACAAGAATCTGTCCCTCTAAGCAACACCTGGAAACTCTCCCCTTTGAACTAGGAGATGATTTTTGAAAAATAATGTGTCACTTACAGCAACAGCTGGCCCTATAGGAGTAGGCAATGGGTTTGGATCAAGAATATGTCCCTCTAAGCAACAGCTGGAAACTCTCCCCTTTGAACTAGGAGATGATTTTTGAACAATAATGTGTCACTTACAGCAACAGCTGGCCCTATAGAAGTAGGCAATGGTTTTGGAACAAGAATATGTCCCTCTAAGCAGAAGCCTCTACCTAGTGCAGTCAGATCACTCAAAGCATCAGTATGTGAAATCTCAAATTACTCCCACAATATGATCATTGTGTACGATCCCACAATCTGATCGTTGTGTACGAACGTACGATCGTTTCGTTAGACAGAGTTTAATCTGCAATCTCCAACTCTAAGCAGTGGTATTTGAAATCTCAAATTCCCCCAACAATCTGATCGTTGTGTACGAACGTACAATCGTTTCGTTGGACAGAGTTTAAT
>BLSH010530777.1:17020-54955 GCA_018402905.1 Glandirana rugosa
AACTGTGTCTATGTTACTGGGAATCGCCGTCAGGATTGGGTGATCCCAGAACGGTGTTTACTGTCGAAACATCTGTCGATGATTAACAGTTGTTTGATCGGACACTACGACCGACTACAGTAACTGGTGTATACCAGTAGTTTCCTACACCAGTCACTATAGTGGGTCCTAGGAGGTCGGTAAAACAAATGTTTATCTTCATTCGTTCCCTTCCTTGACTATGAACAAAAAAGAAAAAAAAGAAAAAGAAAAAAATACATTTACAGTGGAAAAGACCTGATATAGAATGTCCACTCAGCACTATACACGTTCCCGCAGCCGCCGTCGTATGACGGCGATTTGCGGGAACGTGCCACTTTGTCGCCGTCAGATGCCGATCGGCGGTCGGCAAGTGGTTAAATAACATGTTGGGAGACGCCTTAAACCTGTATTGTGAAGTGACTCACCTGTAAGATATAGTCCAGAAAAGGTGACATTTACATAAAAAAAGAAAAAGAAAAAAAAGAAAAAACAAGTATCAGTTCCTTCCCTTGCTTACTTCTATTTGTAAACAAAATGGCTGGAGGATCCTGGGTGATATCACTGACCACATCCTTTGATGACCATATGTGGTCAATGACATCAGCCAGCATCACAGGCTAGTTTGTTGACAATTAGTAGCTGTCTACAAAGCTGTCATTTGTGGCAAGACCCTAGTGGGTTAGGACTGCCGCTAAGGGTCATTGTATCTGTGTCAATGAGGTTACACACATTGTGATTGATGATGGATCTACATTGCTACAGAATGTGACCGACGTTGAATTCATATTGTAGGACATGCTTTTTGTTTATTTTTTATATGGGGCTTACAGATTCCAATAAGTTTCCCCAACACACAATAGATACCCACATTCCCTGGGCCAGAATGTGGGGATGAAATGTATTTCTAGGGGGCCCTAGGTCAAGGAAATGTGGCCTGGTATGGTTCAGGAGGGTGCACATGCGTGCTGACCCTTTCCTGCGTGCCTGAACACTATATTTTGCTGTACCCCTAGAATAAAGGTCTGTTATGGATGCATGCAGCATGGAAACTGAGGGACAGGACGTATGCACCCTCCAAACCATACCAGGACACATGCCTTCAACCTGTTGATGAGGACAAGAGCCTCATTCCCACATCCTGGAGTTATGAATATTTATATTTCTCCCAGACATTCCAGTAGGAGGTTTAGGCCACTGGGGCATGATGGGGGTGGTATAAATCAGGGGTGTCCAACATCCAGACAGCTACTATGAATGCAGCCCAACACCAAATCATAAACTTAGCTAAAAATGTTGATTATTTTTGGAGGTTTTTGTAAAAATTTGATTACACTTAGTGAAGAAAGATTTGCAAGTGTCTTTTTACTAGAGTTTTGTAAGTGATGCGTTAATTTATCAAAAACAGTGTGATATATTGCACTAGTTTTATGTTGCCCTATTTTACTATGATAAAAAAATGAAGTTTTATTACTATATCGGTGATTGTTAACTTTTGATCTGCACCGACTTTTTCTACTCATCAACTATTCTTATTAGTAGTGTATTTTATGTGTGGCCCAAGACAATTCCACACTTCCAGTATGGCCCAGGAAGGTCAAAAGGTAGGACACCCCTGGTATAAATATTTGGGGAAGCCATGTGATGGCTCTCTTCTGCTGAACTGTCTATGTTGTTTGGCCTGTGGGAGATTAGCTAGTGTGGATCACCTTTCCTGGGAAGAGGGCAGCTTGAAGGCAAAACTTTCTTAAAATCCGCCGGGTTGCCAGTTTTATTTGGTACAAGGTTGCAAATCATAAAACAAACAAAATAGCAAAATATAACCTTGCTGTCCAGTGCTAACCTACTGCAGAGCAGGATACCTCTCTATATGATGTTGTGCTTGTCCCTGACACCTCCAAACAAACAAATGCAAACATTTTCTCTTGCAGTCCTTAGAACAACCAACTCTCAAGGTGTAGCTCTCTCAGTGTAATTCTACTGAGTCCAAGGCCAGAGTACAACTGAGATCTCTTCCTGGTCATTTAATGCAGCTAAAGAGGGATTTGGGTGGATCAGAAATTCCGGGCCGGAACCAGCTCTGCCATGGTGGCCGGCAAAACCCGGGTAGGACTCTCACTAGTCCACTATCGTGTCTTGCATAACGTCACATATAACCCCCCCTCTGCTTAAGCCCCTGTGGCTGAGCAACTGTCACACCCATACAGTGGATCTGGGAAAGGGCATCTGCATTATTTTGCAACATTCCCGGTCTATGTTCCACTGTAAACTTGTAGGGCTGTAGGGCCAAAACCATCTTGTCACCCAACTACTTTTTCCCTGTTGTCACACATCCACTTCAGGGGGGCATGGTCGGTGATCAGCCTAAACGGCCTGCCCAATAAATAATACCTTAGGGCCTCCAAGGCCCATTTAATAGTGAGACATTCCTTCTCAACTATGGCATCATTTTTCTCATGCTGGTTTAGTTTCCGGCTTAGGTATGCAACCGGGTACTCCTCCTCGTCCCTGATTTGGCACAGTACAGCCCCTAGATCCACATCAGAGGCCTCGGTCTGCACCGCAAAGTCCTTGGTGAAGTCCGGGGTCACAGCACCGGTTGTACACAGAGGGCTTGTTTCAACTTCTGAAACGCCTTCTCGGCTTCGGGGTTCCATTTCACCATGACTGACCCCCTACCCCTTGTCAGGTCCGTCAGGGGGACGGCAATGGTGGCAGTCCGGTATGAAGAGCCTATAGTACCCCATGATCCCCAGGAACGCCCGCACCTGCTTTTTAGTTAGGGGTTGGGGCCACTTTTGGCTTGCCTCTAGTTTGTTGGTCTATGGTTTAATGAGTCCCTGACCAATAATGTGGCCAAGGTATTTTGCCTCCTCCAGACCGATGGCACACTTTTAGGGGTTGGCTGTGAGATCTGCTTTCCTAAGGGAATCCACAACTGCTTGCACTCAGGGCAAATGGAATTCCCAATCAGGACTGTGGATGACCACATCATCCAAGTAGACGGCTGCATAGGGGCGATGTGGCCTCAACCGTTTGTCCATCATCCTCTGGAATGATGCAGGAGCCCCATGCAGGCCAAACGGCATTCGTTTCTACTGGAAGGAGCCCTCAGGAGTAGAAAAGGCTGTTTTCTCCTTGGTTGACTCTGTTGGGGTATCTGCCAGTAGCCCTTAGTTAAGTCCCAAATGATCCACAAGTTTGTCGACCCGAGGCATCAGGTACGCATCATACTTGGACAAGCTATTCAGTCTTCTAAAGTTGTTACAGAACCGAATAGTGCCACCGGGCTTTGGGACCAGCACTATGAGGCTCAACCAGTCACTGTGAGACTCCTCTATCACATCCAACTCTAACATGTTCTGTATCTCCTTTGCCACTGCCTCACACCTAGCCTCAGGTATTCTATAAGGCTTCACATTTACTCGAACACCTGGCTCTGTGATTATGTCATGTTGAATCACTGTGGTCAGTCTAGGCAAAGGGGAGAAAAAGTATTTTTGTTCACAAACTCTTTTACGTCCTGTTGTTGGGCTAGTGACAAGGATTCCGTCAGGGGGACGTCCAGAGTCATTGGTACCCTATCGTTTTGAGGAGGTGGTACGGCCAACCTAAGTCTCTCTGTCCTTCCACGGTTTTAAGAGGTTAACATGATAAATTTGTTTGGGCTTCCTTTTCCCTGGCTGATTAATTTTGTAGTTTGCTTCCCCTACTCTTTACTTAATCTCAAAGGGACCCTGCCATTTTGCAAAGGAATTTACTTTCAACATTGGGGACCAGCACCAGTACTCTGTCCCCGGGGTTGAAAGTTTGGGTCTTAGCACCCCGATTATAAACCTTTCTCTGAGCCTCCTGGCCTCACTCCATATGTTCTCATACCAGGGGCAGGACCTCTGTGATTCGATCCTGCATCAAAGAGATGTACTCAATGCCACTCCTATGAGGGGTGAGCTCTCCTTCCCACGTTTCTTTGGCGACATCTAACAGTCCCTGGGGATGTCTACCATACAAGAGTCCAAATGGGTAGTAACCTGTAGACGCCTGTGGAACCTATGGCAAACATGAGATACGGCAGCAACATATTCCAATCTCTCCCATCTTTTTCCACTACCTTTTTCAACATGCTTTTGAGCATTTTATTAAACCTCTCCACAAGTCCATGCATTTGGGTGTGGTAGACCAAGATACGGAGATGGGAGATTTTTTACAACCTGCACAATTCCTTGGTTACACGGGACATAAACGGGGTGCGTTGATCCGTTAAGACCTCTTTAGGGATCCCGACCCGACTAAACACTTGGACCAACTCCCTGGCGATAGTCTTAGCGGAGGTGTTCCGCAAGGGTATGGCTTCAGGATAGCTTGTTGCTTTATCTAGTATTACCACTATGTGCTGGTGTCCCCGGGCAGACTTTACTACTGGTCCCACGAGATCCATGCCAATTCTTTCGAACGGCAGTTCAATTATGGCCAGTGGAACAAGTGGACTACGGAAATGGGGCGAGGGTGCAGAGAGTTTACATTCGGCAGGATTCACAATATCCGACTTCTATTCTGTACTTCTATCAGAATAATACTCAAGTTGCCAGGAAGTCGCCTAGTAAAGTCGCACTGTAAGTCGTGGGACTTTCAGGTCACGGCAGTGTGAACCGAGCCTTATACAACAAAGAGTGCATAGCTCAAATGTAACTTTTTACAGCAACCAATCAGTATTCAAGCTGGCAAGATGGATTCTGATTGAGTCTCCATGTAGAGACTTAGGTTGTAGTGTGTTTTTTTTCATATTTTATTTACATTTTTTGTAATTTTCTAATCTTTTTACATTTTTTACATTTCGTCTTTTAACATTTTTTTATATCTTTCATTTTTAACATTGTTCCAATAAAATTTACGAAGTTTATATGTATACTCCATTTTGAGAATATGAATATGTACAATATAATACATCTGTATAATATAACAGCTTATATACATCAATGTAATAGTAATTGAGAGGAATGATGATGTTTTTGATGATGGACTAGATACTAAAATGGCCGCCGCCGGTCATTTGATCACTGGTCGCTTGGTACCTGTTTGTTGAACAACAGATATAATACCAAGATGGCCACGATCGATCATGTGATCGCTGGTTTCAGGGTGCAGTAACATCGCCTCCGATGACGTGTCTATGACCAAACGCTTAAGATGGAGCCAGACAGCATCATTACGCACTTCCGGTTTACAGTCCATGGAATGCACTGAGTAACGGACTTCCTGGTTCTTCAAGCCTGACTTCTCAAACAGTATATGTGAGTTTACTTAGCTGTTTTTTTTCTGACTACTACATTATCACACCATGGAATCTCTTCACTATCTATTTCATGTGGATTCATTGATCGGCTAGACCAGAGGGACCGAAGGGTTTGCCGCGGGTCTACAACCCCTGCTCTGAATATAGGTGCATCCCTACGATAAGATACTGTTCCTTCGCTCCAGCAGTTGGCGGAGCGGGTGAGTGTGGTGTGTGGAGGGGAGCACGAGTGACACACTGTTTTTCTCCCCATTGCCCCACAAATACACCGACTTCCATGATTTGAAATTGTGTGTCACACCATTGTATTTATCCATCACGGGGCTTTTCTATGCAATCAAGGGACTTGGTTATTTTAATATTAATTAAGAGCACGTGTATTTTTCCATTTATCGATTTTAGGATGGCTCGTGCATGAATTGATCATGTATTGTAATTATTAGGATATTTATTGCGTCTTTGCACATTTACATTTGTTTACATGATTAATTGCACTATTTTGTTTGCTGTCCATTCATGAATTTATTGCACAGTGCACTTTATATTCACATATTAATTTGCTATTTTTGCACATGATTTGAATATCTACAGGCAGCGCCACCCCCACATTTTTTCTTTATTTATTTAACTGCAGTATGTAACTGTAGTGTTTACCCAAAGAGACATAAGTATCTTACTGTCTGTCAGCAAAACTACCATCAGATTCTGTCCCAAGGCCCAAGGCTACTACTTTGACTTCAAGTAATTAAACCGTCAAAGAAAGCCTCTGGTAACAAAAACTACCACTTCTACAGCTGCTGCTTATATAACATTACAGTGTTTGGGTATCACGATCTGCATTTCCACAAGCAGCTGCCTGCACCTAGATTTCCCACTGCGTCCTATGTGGTGCAGTTAACCAGAGGAAGCACAGTGAATGCAGTGATGCTCTAAGCCAGTGACTGTGACAGGTACAAGTTAGTTTCATGACAATATATTTGAGGCCTGAATTTATTTTGGGGTGGGGGGGTCAATGGGGTCAACCATTGCAAGATAGAATAATGGTTATGGTTTATCACTGCATAAGGATACCATTCTGACCACCTGGGTATTGGTCAAGTCCTACATTTTAATTGTATATCGGTTAAAGAATCACTGTGTGGCAGGCGCTAGTGCCATTGTGTTGGGCCAGCCCACTCTAGTTGGAAATAAGCATATCAAATTCTGGGCAGCAACATTACTTAGAATTTTTATTTTTATGTTAGGGGTATGTATCCTTTAAAGTGTATGTATAGCTACTTTTTTCAGCTATATATAGAGTAGAGAATGTTAAAAGGCCAACCAGGTTAGCTTTTGTTGTTTGTAAACAGTTGGGGAGATTTTCTTCCACATCCTGTCCCAGAGATGCAACAGCAAGTTGGAGGAAAGCTCACAAAATGGGGGAAATTCCCCCCTTAAACACTTGTAACTGGAACGTTTGTCATCAACAAATTTACCCTCACCTCTTATTCTAGTGACAAACCTAAAATTTGGAGTTCCCATCACTTTCAGTCTCAATGACAATGATCATCAGCACAAACATGATCCTTAAATATGTCTGCATGTCACATTGAGACCTGTGTCTAGCCCCTTTATGGCATAAAATACAAAATATAACAAATAATGGAAAATATTGCATTGCTTGCAAACATTGGGTCATGTATGGCCAACTTTAGTCTTTTTGTCATGAAGACGTTTAATAAGCCCTACAGCATCATTTGAAAATAAAAAGGGGAATTGCCAAATAATATAATTTATACAGCATTGCAGTTTTTCATGTGCACTAATAAAATACAGTTAATCTTTTAGAGCTCCTGGGGGACACAAGAATGCATTTTCCTTTGTTTCATCCAAGATCTACCAAATTCTCCCCAAAAACTTTATTTAGCTGCACGCTATTTTGTGACATGCTTATATTTTCCAGGATATCCCATCTTGAATATATTAGCAAGTTAAAATAAGATATGCTATAAACATTTTATATCGCTTGAGGCAAACAAGCTGCCACTAGTGCAGTCATAAACAAGATTCTCTTCTTGAGATAGAAGAGAATGAATCTTTCCTTTAAACTATTCATGTCATATTCTATAAATCATTCAGCTTTCTATGGTGTGTTTGCTGACATAATTGAAACCAAGCCATTTTACAAGTTCATGGTCAGGAAACTAGTGAAGGGTTATAAGGCAATCATAGTTTGGTGGGGATAGAGCTTTCCTTGCTAGGAATGTATCCCATCATTCACAGTTACAGCATGAAGATAAAACACACTGGTTCAAGATAAGAACAGTAGAAATGGCAGTCAAGCCCCCAAAAAACAGGACATCCATACTGCCACTGACCTGCTTATAAATATTGAATCTTTCTTGTAATATGCATTTGGTACAATAATCCAACAAAGCTTGCTTTTCTATATCCAGGTATCTCTATTCATTGAAACACTTATAATAGCGTGAGTGCTTCTGATCACTTCTGGAAGACCCACTGGACTGGATGGTACGTAACCACTGACATAAACGCATGCATCATTCCACTGACCACCATTACACTACACTCCCACACCTCACTGACCACCATTATACTACCACACCTCACTGACCATCAGGACACATGTGCATTTCTCCAATTACAGGTAGTCCCCGGGTTACAAACAAGATAGGGTCTGTAGGTTTGTTCTTAAGTTGAATTTGTTTGTAAGTGGGAACAGGTACATTTTTTAAGTGTAGCTTCAACCACAAAAAAACTATTTTTAAGCTTTTTGGATAGCATAGGGAAGGGGTAACACCCCTGTAATGTTTGTCTTGCTGTCTGTGTTTCTGTTCAGAAGATTTCACCTCACTTCCTGTCCCAATGATAATTGGATTTTGAAAAATTTGGTTTGTTGTGGAAACAAGGATTGGTGATAAAGCATCAGTGGAGACACCTTTTTCTCATATAACTCTTACAGGAGTGAATTTCCCTTCCTAGGGGTAGATTTCCTCTCACTTCCTGTTGTGTCCCTCCGTTTGTAAGTAGGAGTCATTTGTAAGTTGGATGTTTGTAACTAGGGGACCGCCTGTAGCGCTTTTGAAGTAGCAGCACATCACCTACACACTGCTGTATTATGTACTCCGTGCTATACATTACATTAACGACCACTGCAACCTTCCTCCTGCAGGAGTAGTTAAATGGAGGTGAGCAGGAGGAACCACTGAGCACTGTGGGGGACTTAGGAGATCAACACCAATGGAAATGTTGGTTTCCTTGCACACTTCAGCAGGAGATTTAGGGCTAGTTTACACTTGCTTCGGCTTCAACGCTTATTAAAGCTCATACAGCTTCAACAAGCTTTTGTGATGTGTTTTTGTGGCTTCGGCGGTGCTACGAAGAGGCTTCAGTGAGGCTTCAACAAGGCTTCGACCAGGCTTCAGTGATGCACTTGTTGAAGCTTGGTCAATGACCTGTGTGTTTCTTGATATCTCACACCTGCAATTTCTCCAAAACAAAGTGAAGCCAAAGCTGAATTACAGCCTCTGAAAGCCGCAGGTGCTTCATGCGAGCATCAAACAAGCTTTGTCATAGACTTCTATGTAGGCATTGGAGAGGCTTTGAAGCCTGGCTAAAGCTACATGGGGTATAATTTTTGACACAAAGCTGAAGCCAAGCCAAGCCAACGCAAGGTGTAAACAGGACTGTAAGCCAACCATTTTATTTAGTCACATGAGCTTTGACTGGCGTTAAGGGAGCTTTAACAACACCTGTCTGACACCCTGTTTTGAAGCAAGTGTAAACAAGCCCTTATTGACTTGCTTAGTTTACATGTATGCCTACTTACAATTATAACAAAATCCAATCTTCCGCTCCAGGCACCACTCTGCATCAAACTGTGACTCCCAGTAGTCACTGGCTGCTCTTAGTACTGCAACTTTCAAAAGGAAAAGAGGAGCTGCTCACCATATTTTACCAGGAAGCACTGTTTGTACTTTGGAGAGTTTAAATAAATTGCACTGGAGGTTTTTATATGGTGAGCAGCTCCCCTTTTTCTACTTGCAATTATGTTTGCTAATGACAGGCTCATTTTAGCTCCTAAATAAAACCACAAAACCGGTGCTGCGCTACTTAAATGATTGCAATATATGTCTGTGCACTAATAAACTATTTATCTATATACAGTGCAATACCATATAAAATTATTCAATATGTTGCAAAGTGCCACCATTCTGGGACATTTAGATATAGGCTGATATCTGTACTCCAAAACATTAATAAATGATAATAAAAATAATAATAAAGTGTCCATATATTCATAAAAATCAATGAAAAAAGTTCATTTATCTATAATAATGTATTTGGAAGAGTGCTGTTCCACCACGGTGTCAAGAAATAATCCACAGTGTACTAATGCTCTCCTCCACCAGTGTGCTCTGGCCGCTTACCTCATATTACGACCCCTGTTTCACCAGCGGGTCATAATCAGCTGTTCCCCTCAGGGGAGAATATCGGATCTGTATAGCATGCTGTTCCTCCGTATCTCTTACTGCCTCCTGGACCTCAGGTGAACTCGGGAATAAACAATATACGGGTGCATCTCAAAAAATTAGAATATCATCAAAAAGTTAATTTATTTCAGTAATTCAATTCAAAAGGTGAGACTCATATATCATATAGGTACATTACACACCAAGTGATATATTTCAAGCATTTCTTTCTTTTAATTTTGATGATTATGGTTTACCGCTAGTGAAAACCCAAAATTCTGTATCATAGAAGATTAGAATATTGTAAAAAAGTTCAATATTGTATACTCATGGTGTCACACTCTAATCAGCTAATTAACTTAAAACACCTGTAAAGGTTTCCTGAGCCTTTAAATTGCCGCTCAGTCTGGTTCAGTAGGTTACACAATCATGGGAAAGACTGCTGACTTGACAGTTGTCCAGAAGACCATCATTGACGGTAAGTCACAAAAGGTCATTGCTAAAGAAGCTGGCTGTTCACAGAGTGCTGTATCCAAGCATATTCATGGAAAGTTGAGTGGAAGGAAAAGGTGTCATAGAAAAAGGTGCACAAGCAGCAAGGATAACCTCAGCCTTGAGAGGATTGTGAAGCAAAGGCCATTCAAGAATTTGGGGAGATTCACAAGGAGTGGACTACGGCTGGTGTCAGCGCGTCAAGAGCCACCACAACCAAACATATCAAGGACATGTATTATATTTCTTGACACTGTGGTGGAACAGTACTCTTCGGAAATACTTTATTATAGATCAATTAACTTTTTTACAGATTTTTATGAATATATGGAAACTTTGTTATTATTTTTATCATCATGTTTTTATTGTTTTGACTTACAGATATCAGCATATCACTAAATGTCACAGAATTGTGGCACTTTACAAAATATTGAATAATTGTATATGGTATTGCACTGTATATAGATAAATAGTTTATTAGTGCACAGATACAGTATATATTGCCGGCATTTAAATAGCACAGCACCGGTTTTGTGGCTTTATTTTCTAGTAAGTGCAGTGAAAAGCCCCTTTTGTGGTGGCAGCAGCAACTTGTTATACATTTTATTCACTTTTTATTTTATTTTGTTCAGTAAATTTGAGTTGCGCTGATTGAGAATTGATTATTGATCATTTTAGCTGCTAACTCCAGCCTTCCTCTTACTCTAAAACTTGAGCTTAACCTCTAACCAGTTCCTGACCACCCTATAGCAGTTTTACTTCTACAGGGCAGCCGTGCTGCGCAGGATCGCATTTTCTTTTTCGTGATCCTGCACTTCTGGGCATCGGGCACCGGGCACAAGCGCGCCACCAGCTTCGCTCGGGAGCCGATCAGCAGGTCCCGTGGACTCAATTTCCGCCGGCACCTGCTGATCGGTTAGTGCACAGGTAGAACGTCAGTCTGCCTATGTAAACAAGGCAGATTGCCATTCTGTTAGTACAGAAGGCATGGATCCTGTGCCTCTGCAAAGCAGGGACACCGATTCATGCCTTCCCCTAGTAACAGCACCTCCCACACTACACTAAAACACTAGCTAGGCACACAGTTAACCCTTTGATTCGCCCCTGATGTTAAACCCTTCCCAGCCAGTGTCAGTACAGTGACCATGCATATTTTTAGCACTAGAAAGACAAATACTAATAGTGGGTTGGCGCTGCCTTATTAGAGATAGTGGTGTGTTCAATCAGTGTAGCAATGTATGCTGATGAGGATATGGTGTTCAAGTTTTACCGCTTGGCTGCTGCCTTCACCACGACCCACTCCTGGGTGGTATATAATAAGAAATCAGCAAAATGTATGGTGAATTGGCGCTGCCAAAAAAGATGGGTGTATAATTCCTGTGACCTGAGGTGTGAATTGTGCAAATGTTGCAATAAATATTTAATGAAAGGTTATATTGTAGGTAAACCTAATGTGCAATCTCCACATTCAAATGATGTATACAGTGCAAAACAGTTAATGTGCAATTCATTGATAAATTGTGCAAATCCTGCAATTCAGTGACAAAACCTTAAAACCTCTCAGTGCAATATGTGCAAACCCTCAGGAATTGTGCAAATCCACAAAAAAGAAGGGGGTTATTCAGTGCAATAAGTTACTGTGCTGTTCAACAGTGAGTGTGCAAATTCTCCAATATCAAACCAAACAAGTAAATAAAATCCTGGGTGCAATATGTGCAAAAAATCCTCAGTGCATTATATGCAAATCAAAAAATCACATCAAACCAAAAGGAAGGAGCGTAATACTGTATGTATACTGGTGTTTGGCAAGCATATACCTGCCCGTACTCACATTTGTCAAGTCGGAAAAAGCGTCTTGGAGATTACCAATGGTCTCTGATACTACAGAGCGAGATAGCATTGTGACGTACTGGCTCCGCCTTGCGCGTTTCGTCATCCGATTGCCTCCGATGACATCTGATGACGAAATGCCACAACGATATCTCGCTCTGTAGTATCAGAGACCATTGGTGATCTCCAAGGCACTTTTTCTGACTTGACAAATGTGAGTATGGGCAGGTATATGCTTGCCAAACACCAGTATACATACAGTATTACGCTATGGAGTTTTCTCTCTCCTTACATGTAAATACACGATCGGATGCCATTGCTCTGCTAAATACCCGAGGGATACCAGTAAGTGATTCTGGGACTGCGCACACACAGCAGAATCATGCTGAGAAAGCACGCTGGAGATACACTGAAATGTGTGTGAATACACAGCCCCACAAGCCCGATAAAGGAGACCATCTTGGACACCACTGCATTTCCAATGCACGGCAATATTTTAGACTTAGACTAAGGGTCTACTGGTACATCATTTTTTAATTTTAAGGTTTTTATTGTTATTTCACGAGTACAAAACATATTATCCAATATGACATATAAATGTTGTACAAAAAAAAAGAAAAAAAGAATCACTTGTAACTGTAACAATCCGGGAGGTGCTCATGAGTTAGGCAACTTATACAGTGACACATATAAAATAGACTGGGAAACGATTTATTGCATGAACTCCCCATTGATCTGGCGACTAGACCTCCAGGCGGAAGCTCAACCCTAGACCTCCAGCAACCCAATCGGGAACAAGCTGTGCCAAAGGGGGGGTATCGTCCCCACCATCAGAGAAACTACTCGCCCCCACCAAGAAGGGAGAGATCACATAATGCGTTCTTATATATCGTATACATCTATAAAGAGCAATAGGCCCAACGTGGCATAATTAACGGAAAAAACCTTAAAACCCTTGGGTAAAACAACCTCCAGACGATTATGGTATAGAGCACGCACCAAGGTCGACTAGAAGCATAAATTGTCTAGGAATAATATTACCCCCTTTACACGTTGTGGGAGCCTCTTAAATATAAAGGTCCTTGCCCTCATGCTCCACCTCCCTAACTCGTCTGTTCCCCTCCCGGAGGAAATCTAATCAAAATCCGAAATTCGATTAAACATTCTCATAAGTGACTTGTAACGTTAAGAAGAAGAAAATACAAGAGAAGAAAGGGAGAGAGTAGAAGATAGAGAAAAGTGTAGGTGCCCCGTTGGCTCTTTCCATCACTAGAGTACCTGAAGTTCAGGTATGTGTTAATGAGACGTTCATGTACTTAGCCCAGGGCTCCCAAGTAGCCTCGAAGAATTCCACTGTGTTGAGAATTGTGCTGACCAGTTTTTCTTGGACCATGATCCATGAGATCTTTCTTTTTGCGGCAGCTATAGAAACTCGACCTTGTTTCCAGGCTCTCGCGATGGTCATTTTAGCTCCCAATAAGATGAAGTGTATAAGAGCCCTGTTGCTTTTATTGCTGTTCCCGATAGGGAAATTCAATAATGCAATCTGAGGGGATTTGGGAATAGATGTGCCCGTCAATTTATTTATTAAAGCAAAGATCTTATTCCAGAACCCTCTTAATTTCGGACATTCCCACCAGACATGGAGCATAGTCCCCTCGTGAGAACAATCTCTGAAGCATAATGGGGATACCGAAGTGTACATTTTGGCTAATCTGGAGGGTACAAAGTACCATCTAGTCATCACCTTTAAATCCGCTTCCAATAGAGATACATTCCTGATGCCCCTGATCGAGTTAGCAGAAGACTTATGCCAGTCATCTAGCTCCCATTCTTGTCCTAGATCCTTCTCCCATGCCAGCATAAAGGCTGTTTTAGAGTCTGTCCCAGAAAGTGATTCATATATCGTCGAAATTCCCCCCCTTTGCTCCTTCATTTGGCTGCACCATTGTTCATACGGTGTGATCGCTAGAGGCAAGGGTCTCGATTTTATAATGGAGTGCAAGAAGTGGGAGATTTGGAGGAACCTAAAAGTTTCCGAGGAGGGCATTTCCAGTTTCTCCCTACACTGGGAGAGGGAGATAGGACCTTTTGAGTTAAAAAAATGACCTATTCTGTACATCCCCTTATCAGTCCACCATTTGAAGGATTTAATGTCCATTCCCGGGGTAAAGTTGGGGTTGTGGAACAAGTGAGAGAGGGGGCAGAGCGGAGATATCAGAGACGTAGTCCGCTTAAGTTTGTCCCACAGTGCCATAGAGAAGGAGAGGGTTGGGGCCAAAACTGCTGGGCGCATATAGGCTGGGCATCCCATTAGAAAGTCCAATGTGAAGCCAGGTACTGCTTCTCTTTCCATGTATACCCAATCAGGTTTTGGAGATTGCGAGTATACTACAGAGATTTGTGCTAGTTGGGCTGCTTGGTGGTATTTGTGTAGGTTCGGTAAGCCTAAACCTCCCCTTTGTCGTGCTCTGAAAAGGATACCCCTCGCTAGACGAGGGTGCTTGGAACCCCAGATAAAGGAGATTATTTTGGCCTGGAATCTTCGCAGGTGTTC
Source organism: Glandirana rugosa (assembly GCA_018402905.1). Lineage (NCBI taxonomy): Eukaryota > Metazoa > Chordata > Amphibia > Anura > Ranidae > Glandirana > Glandirana rugosa. The sequence goes on from BLSH010530777.1 coordinate 31,683, forward strand.
TGTATGAATTGGAATGGGGAGTGACCTAAACAGGTAGAGGATGCGAGGTAGCAGAGTCATTTTTATAGAATGCACCCTACCCAACCATGAGATATTTAGGTTCGACCAGTCCTTCAAATCTGCTGCCAGTTTCTTAAATAGTGGGGGATAGTTACAAGAGTATAATTGATCAAATTTAGTTGGAAGTTGTATTCCCAGATAGGGGATGGAAGTGTTACTCCAAGCAAACCCAAAACGTGCCCTGATGCGAGATGCCTGTTCTTCAGGAATATTAATGTTTAAAACCTGAGACTTTGTCATATTAACCTGTAATCCAGACATGTTTCCAAACTCATCCAAAAGATGACAAAGGTTTGGTAATGATATGTGTGGAGAAGTAATGTAAACTAACAGGTCATCCGCAAACAGGGCACACTTGTGTATGCATGTCCCGCATTTGACCCCATGAATGTTCGGGTTTTCTCTGATTGCCTGGGCAAGGGTCGCTATTGCTATCGCAAATATCAAGGGGGATAGCGGACAACCCTGCCTTGTGCCCTTATGTATCTGGAAAGATTCTGAATAACACCCCTATAATCTCACTCTCGCTTCGGGCTTTGAGTAGAGAGCTCCCAAAATATTTAAAAAGTGCTCTCCAAAGCCCCATTTCTGAAGGATGTTGAACAGATAGTCCCAGGAAACCGAATCAAATGCCTTCTGTAAATCTAAGGACAACAAAAGGCCTTGTTGTGATTGTCTGCCATACCGCCCCGATTGTAGCAAGGAAATAATGTCTATCGACCTTCTTATTTGATCGGGGCCCTGTCTGCCTGGAATAAACCCAACTTGGTCTTTATGGATGTATTTCTCAATGGTACATCATTTTTAAGCCTCAAACTCAGAGTCACTGACACATTGCCCAATTGCTATTAATTTTCAAGAAACTGGCACCTTTAGCTACACTAACTTTTTCACATTTGTGCGGATTTGCACAATTTTTTGATAAAATCCTTTTGGTTTGATGTGCTTTTTTTGCACATATTGCACCCAGGATTTTATTTACTTGTTTGGTTTGATATTGCAGAATTTGCACACACACTGTTGAACAGCACAGTAACATATTGCACTGAGTAACCCCCTTCTTTTTTGTGGATTTGCACAATTCCTGCGGGTTTGCACATATTGCACTGAGAGGTTTTAAGGTTTTGTCACTGAAATGCAGGATTTGCACAATTTATCAATGAATTGCACATTAACTATTTTGCACTGTATGCATCATTTTAATGTGGAGATTGCACATTAGGTTTACCTACAATATACCCTTTCATTAAATATTTATTGCAACATTTGCACAATTCATGTTAGTAGTGTTTGGATGTGGCGCTGTCTGAGCTTTGGGTATAGGGAAAATGTGTATATCAGTGCAAAGTATACTAGTAAAGTGCAGTGGTTTCAGTGTAGATTTCCGTGTTGGTCCATAAAGTGTAAACGTGCTTCAAAGATAATATATACGTTGTGCTTGTAGTGTTGACATATATATATATTGCAAAACCACCCTGAGGTCCAGATGTATTTTTTAATAAGTTTTTAAAACAAGTTTTGATTTATTTTCTGTCTGCAAAATGGATCTGTCCCTATTTTTTGAATAAAACTTTGTTTGCTTGACTGCTACACTATGGGATCTCCTCTCTGTTTTTTTCCTTGAGACGCATGGATGGAACTGGTACTATCAGGAGCAACCGAGGATTAAAGACAAAGATAGGCACTTAACCCCTGCAGGGGTAGTGCCCTCTGGTAAGGAGGGGAACATTGGGGGAGCACGTGTGAATCACATCTAATCTATTTTATCCACATCAAAAGTTCTGAATATGGAAAGCTATTGAACTGTCACTTCTGAGCACATTGCACCTGGTTTAATTGATACTTACCAAAGATCTGAATAAGGACCGGAAAAAGCGGATTAACCATTTCTATCACATACAGCAAAAGGATTTTCTAATTGGGTTATGGACACATCCGTTGGTGTTTTCTAAGGAAAGCAGCACACACATACTAGCACATGATTTGGACTTTGTAAAAATATGTTTTTATTCTTTGAAAAGTTTTTTACCATTTAAGGTTTACGTTTTTTACCATTTATGGTTTATGTTCTTTACCGTTTAAGGTTGATGGTTCATTTATATTTATTTTATTATGAGCAAGGGTGGTTTTGCAATATATATATATGTCAACACTACAAGCACAACGTATATATTATCTTTGAAGCACGTTTACACTTTATGGACCAACACGGAAATCTACACTGAAACCACTGCACTTTACTAGTATACTTTGCACTGATATACACATTTTCCCTTTACCCAAAGCTCAGACAGCGCCACATCCAAACACTACTAACATTGCATTAATCCAGTGGTTCTCAACTCTGGTCCTCAGGCCCCCCCAACAGGCCAGATTTTAAGTATTACCTTGGGGAGATGCAGACTAGAATACTGCAATCACTGAGCAGCAAATGATATCACCTGTGATGTATTTCAGTTATCCTGCAAACCTGGCCTGTTGGGGGGGCCCGAGGACCGGAGTTGAGAACCACTGCATTAATCCCACCCACGGGAGGGAATTCAGGAGGGCAGCAGTTGAGCAACCCCTATCCTAAGCGCAATACACCTATTGTTATATTTGCACAATTCATACCTCAGGTCACAGGAATTATACACCCATCTTTTTTGGCAGCACCAATTCACCATACATTTTGCTGATTTCATATTTTTAGCACTGATCACTGTATTAGTGTCACTGGTTCCCAAAAAAGTGTCAAAAGTGTTAGTGTCCGATTTGTCCGCCGCAATATCGCAGTCCCACTAGAAGTCCCTGATCCTCACCATTACTAGTAAAAATAAATAAATAAAAATTCCAAAAATATATCCCATAATTTGTGGGCACTATAACTGTTGTGCAAACCAATCAATGTGCGCTTATTGGAATTTTTTTTACCAAAAATATGTAGCAGAATACATATTGGCCTAAACTGAACAAAGAAATTAGATATTTTAATTTTTTTTATTGGATATGTTTTATTGTTGGTAGTTTTTTTGTTTATAGCGCAAAAAATATTAAACGCAGCGGTGATCAAATACCACCAAAAGCGAGCTCTATTTGTGGGAACAAAGGACAAAAATCTTATTTGGGTACAGTGTCACATGACCGTGCAATTGTCAGTTAAAGTAACGTAGTGCCATATCACAAAAAATGGCCTGGTCATGAAGGAGAGTAAATCTTCCAGAGCTGAAGTGGTTAATTTGAACCCTTAGGCCTCATGCACACAGGGTGTTTTTACAGCTGCTTTTAGCAGCATCAGATGTTTTTTTTTTTGCAGCTTAAAAATTCATCTCCATGTTATTCTATGGCCTCTTGGACACACAGGCTTTTAGGAACTGTAAGTGGCATAGGCCATGCTGCAAAAAAACCCCAGGACCAGCGCGTTTTGAGGACCGGCGTTAGAGCTGTAAAAACTGCTAAACGCAGCTTAAAGATGGATACAGCCACATTAGGCCTCGTCTAGCGTTTCTCATACCTCTATTCAAAATCAATGGTTCCCTATGGGTACCCATTGATTTGAATAGAAGTCGCACTAGAAGTAAGATCATTATGACCCGACTTGCGGTGCGGCCTGCGTATTGAGGATCTTGAAAGGGAACCCCTCGCCAAAAGGAAAAAAAAAATGGTGTGGGGTCCCCCCAAGATCCACACCAGACCCTTATCTGAGCATGCAGCCCAGCAGGTGGGGAAAGGGGGGGGCGAGCAAGCCCCCCCCTCCTGGACCATACCAGGCCATATGCCCTCATATGGGACAAGGGCCTCTTCCCAACAGCCCTGGCCGGAGGTTGTTGGGGTCTGTGGGCAGGGGGCTTATCAGAATCTGGAAGCCCCCTTTAACAAGGGGGCCCCCCACCCTATATGAACGAGTATGGGGTACATTGTACCCATTCACAAAAAAAAAAGCGTCAAGAAAGAAAACACTACACAGGTTTTTAAAGTAATTCATTAAGGCAGCTCTGGGGTCTCTTCTGATTTCTTCTCCCTCTGCTGATGTCTTCTCCCCCTCTCCGGATTTTCTGCTCTCTGCACTGTCTCCCCCCCCCCTCCGGTTCTTCTCCTCTATGCTCTGTCTTCTGCCTCTGCCGGGTCTCCTCCCTTGTGACTTCACCGCCCCATGTCTATATAACTAATAGCACACGGCTGCCCCGGCATTACACCGAGGGAATGCATCGAGACAACATCGGAGGAAGAATAGAGGGAGAAGACAGCGGAGAGAGGAGAAGAACCAAAGAGGGGGAGAAGACATCAACGGAGGAGGAAGAAGAACTGGAGGATGCAGACATCGCCGGAGGGAGAAGAAATCGTAAGAGACGCCGGAGCTGCCTTAATAAATTACTTTAAAAACCTGTGTAGTGTTTTCTTTCTTGGAACTTTTTTTTGGGGTAAATGGGTAGGGTTAGAATGTACCCCATACTCGTTCACATAGGGTGGGGGGACCAGGATCTTGGGGCCCTCTTGGTAAAGGGGCTTCCAGATTCTGATAAGCCCCCTGCCCGCAAACCCTGACAACCACCTGCCAGGGTTGTCGGGAAGACACCCTTGTCCCCATTAACATGGGGACAAGGTGCTTTGGGGTGGGGGGGAGCATGTGCCCTGGTATGGGCCGGGGGGGCGTTCGCTCGCCCCCCCTTTCCTGACCTACCTGGCTGCATGCTCGGATAAGAGTCTGGTATGGATCTTGGGGGGGACTCCATGCCATTTTTTTGGCATGGGGTTTCCCCTTAAAATCCATACCAGACCTAAGGATCTGGTATTGTCTTTGGGGGGAACCCCACGCCTTCTTTTTTTTTCATTTTGTCGAGGGGTTCACTTATAAGATCCTCAGCACACAAGCAACGCCGCAAGTCAGATCATCATGATCCAACTTCTGGTGTGACTTCTATTCATAGGGAATCATTGATTTTGAAAAAAGGCATGAGAAACGTTGCTAAAAGCTAGTGCAGCTATATGCGAATTAACGCCAGTGCATAAAGCTACTAAAAGTGCGTTTTTACAGCTGCTTCTTCCTAGCGTTTGTAATGGCTTTGCAGCTTGTTTTATCTAACGCCTGAGGCCTTAAACTTAACCCATAACATAACCATATTCAACCGGCTTTAAGTACTGGTGACCTCCTGACATGCCACAATTAGCCTGTAATATTTTTTGGGGGGTGGTGGGTACCTAGTTTTCACAGGTACCCAGCTCCCACTTCTGTCCCTGGCGCCATGGCGCCAAGCGGAAGTTACCCTCTCCCTCCTCCCTCCCTGCAATCTTCTGGGATACGTCACAGGTCCCAGAAGATTGCCCGGCCATTCATATCGTGTAGCGTGGCTCACGCATGCGCAGTGTGCTCCTGGCTGTGAAGCCACAGCTGGGCTCCCACACTTGCAATGCCAGCGTTGCAGAGAGCAGGGGGAGAGGAGTGAGGCTTTGGGCGGCCACAACACTGGACCGTGGGACAGGTGAGTGTTTATTAAAAGTCAGCAGCTACACTTTTTGTAGCTGCTGACTTTTAAATGGGCGGAACTCCGATTTAACAAAGTACTCACTTTTGCACTCTGCACCAAATGTTTCTGTGTATAACCTCTAAATAAGCTTGTAAGTGGGATGAAGACTGAATTTGACTGCACTTTGTTAGGGTTTCCATGGTTTTGTTCAAGATACCAATGACCCTAGAGCCTTTTTTACTTTTAAGATCACATGCACACTGGGTGCTTAGCCCTGCTGCCTGTCAAAGTCGATAGCAGGCTGACATATATTGGGCCCCAATGCTGTACTGAGTGATACTTACGTTTTAAGGACGTATGCCCAGAGCGCAGGTAGGTTGCCATCTAGCCTGCAGCCTGCAGCCTGTCAAAGTTTACACAGGCTGAAATACATTAGGGCTGGACTGTACTGAATGGTACTTACATTAAGTCTAGGTTCTAATCTATGCTATTTCACTTGATGTGTTTTTCAGATATGCTTTACAGTGCGTTTTGCATTTTTAAACCCTCGTTTTTGATGCGTTTTTGCATGCCGTTTCATGCATTTTGTGTTTTACTGGGTTTTTTTTGTCTTTAAGCACACTGTATATAGCTGGTTGCTAAGGAGAAGTGACTTCATTGAAGTCTGTTGCACGCAAAATGCAATCTGCTGCAGGAAGAAAACTCCTAGACGCAGCACTGCAAATCACACAGATGTGAACTACATCTATAGGAAACCTTGTTAATTGGACTGTAGTGCAGTTCTGCAAAACGCACCAAAAAGCACATACAGTGGGGATCAAAAGTTTGGGCACCCCAGGTAAAAATTTGTATTAATGTGTATAAAGAAGCCAAGGAAAGATGGAAAAATCTCCAAAAGGCATCAAATTACAGATTAGACATTCTTATAATATGTCAACAAAAGTTAGATTTTATTTCCATCATTGACACTTCCAAAATTACAGAAAACAAAAAAATGGCTCTTCAAAAGTTTGGGCACCCTGCAGAATTTATAGCATGCACTGCCTCCTTTGCAAGGCTGAGACCTGCCAGTGTCATGGATTGTTCTCAATCATCGTCTGGGAAGACCAGGTGATGTCAATCTCAAAGGTTTTAAATGCCCAGACTCATCTGACCTTGCCCCAGTAATCAGCACCATGGGATCTTCTAAGCAGTTGTCTAGAAACCTGAAACTGAAAATAGTTGATGCTCACAAAGTAATTAAGAAATGGCAGTCATCAGGAACAGTGGAAGTTAAAGCAAGATCTGGAAGACCAAGAAAAATATCAGACAGAACAGCTCGCAGGATTGTGAGAAAAACAATTAAAAACCCACGTTTGACTGCACAATCCCTCCAGAAAAATCTGGCAGACACTGGAGTTGTGGTACACCATTCCACTATAAAGAGATACTTGTACAAATATGGTGTTCATGGAAGAGTCATCAGAAGAAAACCTCTTCTACGTCCTCACCACAAAAATCAGCATTTGAACTTTTCAAATGAACATATAGACAAGCCTGATGCATTTTGGAAACAAGTTCTGTGGACCGATGAGGTTAAAATTGAACTTTTTGGCCGGAATGAGCAGTACAAGATATTAACTCTGCAGGGTGCCCAAACTTTTGCAGACGCCATTTTTTTGTTTTCTGTTATTTTGAAAGTTTAAATGAAGGAAATAAAATCTAACTTTTGTTGACATATTATAAGAATGACTAATCTGTAATTTGATGCCTTTTGGAGATTTTTCCATCATTCCTTGGCTTCTTTATGCACATTAATACAAATTTTTACCTGGGGTGCCCAAACTTTCGATCCCCACTGTAGGTGTGACGTAGGGTTAAGGCCCTATGTGTTCATTGACATATTCCTGGAATGCAGGTAGGTTACAGGTTGCACACAGTTGCTACAGTGGTTGCTTCAGCTCAAAGCATCACTGCCAGGGTCTGTGTACAACCTTCTCTGGCCACTGTATTGGGTTAAGGGGTGGCAGATGGGGGTGATAAAACCACTTGACCGCCTGCCCCTTTCGCCTCGGCACCCTGCTGCATTATATATGCTACAAACCGTGTTTTGCTGCATTGTCATAAAATATTAACACATGGAAGTAACCCATATCATTTTTCTGATATGATTTCTAGGCCAGATATGTGCTGCGAATATAGAGCCCATCATACTTACTCCAACATGACTGCCCAGAGTAACCTTTTCATACTGTCAGTTTGAAGGGACACTTTAACTAAACACATTTTATACAAATAAGATCATAAACTATTACATGCAAACAGAAGTATTCGAATCAAGTGTTTCATGTATCAACAAACAGGCCCAAAAGGGAAAAGCTGAGAAGGAAACAAACACCCAGAATTATGATAACACGTCATTACTCATTTGACGTCTTAGAGGAATGAATGTTTTCTCTCTGTACAATGCATCTGGACAGGGTCCTTGTAACAGATCCATAATGGGAATCAAAGTAAAGTCATGTTTTCTGAGAGATTACGTGGAGCAATGTGAGAACTACAGGGCTTACCTCATTTTACTATCCCTTCAGGCAATGTAAATATTTTTGAAACAATTACATGATTCTTAGGTACTGAAGTCACAGTTACAAATCTGCTATGTACAGAATGTGTTCTGCAGCTGAGATCAGAATGTACACTGGAATTCTTCACAAAAGTGGTCAAACATTGGGGGTAGGATTGCACTGTGAAATAAAGCAAGTACAGTCCAAAGGGGTTTCCTATATTATGTACTAGTAAAGCCTTGTTCATTCATAGGTAGGATACAGAAGTACATCCAGAAGCTGCATTACTTTGAAGATTGAGCCTCTGGGCTGTAAAAGGCTCACCTGGCAGAGGGCACCCATCATGGGAGAAATGTATTCAATTAACCTTTGGCATCTGAAATGGGACAGGTGTTGCAAGCAAAATGTTGGGTACTATAGGCTACATTCACATGGCTGCACAAGGGAGGCCTGTGGTAGCGCCAGCAAAAATCACTAGATTCTAAACGCTGCCTGTGCACACTATGTACAAACAGCAGCAGCTGTCAGTTCCCGCTGTCAGCATTGTGCAAATCAATGACCAGCGTCACTGCTGTTTACATGTTACCACTCATCTGAAGGATTACATACGAACGAAACCTCCAATGTTACCTGGATGCAGCCAGTGTGCATCCATGGTCAGCATTTCTATAGGGTTTTGGTCACATGCACACAAACTGGCCACTGCTAATTCAAACCTGCAGCTAGGAGGTACTTGGGAGAAGTTAGGAATGCACAGTGAATGTTCACTTTTAATACATGTGTGCACAAGATCTATAAAGACCTATTTCTATAATAAATAGAAAAAAAGTCTACACATATACAAACCCTTGCTACTATAGAGCATGCTACCTATGTCACCACTGAGGAGATTTCCTAAAATTGTTTCTCCCAGTGACACCATATCATACTTTGATACCCAGGGTGCCATCTGAAGACAGGAAGAGGTGAAATCTTTTTTTTCCAAGCAGGCAAATGTGGTGGATGGAGAAATCCCAATGCCTCCTGCCGGGATATTGTATTCTGACAGCTGCACATACTGAAAAGTTTTACAACATTGTGCTGTCAGAGTATTGAAATCATGCGTTAGAAGCTTCTTGCTTGCAGAAAAGGGATTTTATTAAAACTTACTCCTTTTCTCCGAGTTCACTGACAGACGCAGCTCTTCATTACGTGTGGGGTTTATGCTTGTCCAACTAGGAGTTAACTAGGCAGGGAAAAGAAACGGCTGGCCCCTCCCATGGGCCATCCTCTCTTCCCACATAAACCCTCTCCATAGCCTAGCTCAGCAGTTCGTACACAAGCCGTACAGAAAACAGAGCACAGAGGGGTGGGTGATGCGTCTGTCAGTGAACTCAGAGAAAAGGATTTTACGGTAAGTTTTAATAAAATCCCTTTTTCTCCTACATTCACTGACAGACGCAGCTCTTTATTACGTGTGAGGATGTCCCCAAGCTGTGTCAAAAAGAGGGGTGGGTAAACAATAACAACTGTACCCAACAGAACCTCTAAGGAGGCGCCAGACGCTCCTACATTGCCGCCTGCAAGAAAGTGTGTGCCGAGGCCCAAGAGGCCGCCTTGCACACCTATGACACCGAGGCCTGGTGTCTAAAAGCCCAGGGAGTACTAACAGCCTGGGTATAATGAGCCGTGACCGGAAAGGGGGACCTTGCCCCGAACAGAATATGCGTGGGTCACGGTTTGTCTAATCCAACGAAAGTAGTAGCCGACGAGGCCGCCAAACCTTTGCGTGGACCCCCTGTCAGTACAAATAAGGCATCAGCCTTCCGAAAAAAAAGGCTGTAGCAGCTAAATACATTCGTAAGGCCCACACTACATCCAAGGCATGCAACTCAATTTCATGTGGGTGTGATGGACGAGGGCACAATGAATGAAAAACAATATCTTCATTAATGTGAAAAGAAGAAACCACCTTCAGAAGGAAGGAAGGAAAAAGTTGCAAAACCGCCTTGTCCTTATGCAGGACCAGGCAGGAAGACTTGCTCGATAGTGCTGCCAAGTCAGACACCTGCCTGACGGAAGTGACGGCAGCCAAAAAGCAACCTTTTGCAACCGCAGTTGTGAGGGAATCACCCTGATATCTACGTAGGGTAGTTCCTGAGGTACAGAAAGTACCAAAATCAGATCCCACTGGGCCATCGGGTCTTCACCCGAAGCGCCACATGTCGCACACCTTGTACAAAGGTACGAATCAACGAGTGCGAAGCCAAAGGTCTCTGGAAAGAAATCGCCAGAGCCAAACTCCGGCCCTTGAGAGTACTCAAAGCCAGTTTTGTTTTCTTTTTTTCTTTTTTTTTTTTGTTCAGGTCCTGCTACAAAAAATCAGGACCCTGGACACTATGTAAGAGCGAGGGTTATGACCCTCCACCTCGCACCAAGCTATAAAAGCCTCTCAGGTGCAGTGGTAAATCTTGCGAGAAGTACACTTGCGAGCCATCAACAAGGTAGGGAACACGGAGTCAGTGACTCCGCTGTCTCTTAGCTCCTGGGACACAATAGCCAGACCTTCGAAGCCAGCGAGGGTAAGGCAGGGTGCAAGATGGGCCCCTGAGACAGTAGATTGTCTCGCAGCGGGAGCCGTCAGAGGGCATTTGCCACCATTTGCACCACGTCGGCGTACCAAGTGCGCTGAGGCCAATCTGGAGCCACCAGGAATATCGGTATTCCCTCCACCACTATCCTGCCTAGCAAACGCGGTAGAAGTTTTATCAGAGGGAAGGCGAACAGAAGGCCCCAGGGGGCCACCAGCGCGTCCGTGGCCACTGCCAACGGATCCTTTGATCTGGACACAAAGGTCTTCACCTTGTGATTGAACCGAGACGCCAAGAGATCCACGTCCGGAGTCCCCCATCTGCGGCAAATTTGGTTGAACATCTCCGGGTGGGGAGACCACTCTCTCTGGTCCAGTGTCTGGCGACTGAAAAAGACCGCCTGCCAGTTTTCCACACCTGGAATGTAAGTGGCGGAGAGTGCCGGAACGTGACGTTCCGCCCAACGCAGTATCAGAGCTGCCTCCGCCGCAGCTGCTGGACTCCTCGTGCTGCCCTGATGGTTCACATATGCCACTGCCGTGGCATAGTCCGACTGAATCCGAATTGGACGACCCTTCAACCTCACTGTCCAGTGAGACAGGCACAATCGGATTACTCTCAGTTCCAGCCATTGATGGGGAGGCGAGCCTCCTGTGCTGACCAACGGCCCTGGGCAGTGATGATCACCCACAGAAGGGGCAGGAACGACTTCCCCTGAACAAACGCCGAGTCCCGAATCCACCAGGTCAGAGACGCCCACGTTTGGGAGCTCAGGCGGATCAGAAGGTCCAAGGACCGAGGGAACCTGTCCCACCGAGCCAGGATTGCTCGCTAAAGGAGACGAGTGTGACTCTGGCCGTATGGTATTGCCTCGAAAGTCGAGACCATGAGCCCCAGCACCCGCATACAGAATTGTAATGAAGACCGACTGTGTGACAGGAGGGTTCACACTGCCGACTGCAGTGACAGCAACTTGGCTGGAGGAAGGAAAAACTTTGCCTGCTCTGAGTCCAGAATCAGGCCCAGATACTCCAGGCCACGGGGTGGAGACACCGTCGACTTCTGCAGGTAGAGCGACCAGCTAAAGTCCTGCAGCGAGTCACTGTGCTCTTCCAGAGCCGAGGCGGACTCTGCTCGCAGGAGCAGGTCGTCTAGGTAGGCTACTACCGCAATGCCTCTCTGTCGCAGCCACGCCAATACCGGTTTTGTGAAAACTCGAGGGGCTGAGGCAAGACCAAAAGGGAGTGTCACAAATTGATAATGGAGGTCTCCTACTGCAAAGCGAAGGAAACGCTGATGCCGTGGACAAATAGGTACATGGAGGCACGCATCCCTGATGTCCAGAGACGCCAGAAATTCCCCCTGATGGAGAGCGGCCACAACCGAGCGGATGGATTCCATACGGAATTTTCGCGCCCTAACATACCAGGTCAGGGCCTTCAGGTCCAGTACTGGCCGGACCCCCCCTTTTTTTGGGGACCACGAACAGATTTGAGTAAAAACCTTGAAAACTCTCGCTGGAGGCACTGGCACGATCACCCCTTGGTTCAAGAGTGCTTTGCCTGCGGGAGCCCTAAGGTCGAAGGGAAGAACCCGACTGGGGGCAAAGTGTTGAACTAAGAAACGTCCCCCCACCCGAAGCCCGGGTGGGGGCAACCCATTAGGCTGAGGAGGTTTGTCCTCCGCCTTTTCGATTTTGCGCTGCCACTGCCGGTACCCGGCCCCTGCAGCGACCTCACCAGGACGAGTCCCTTTCCCCGCTGCGCCCGGGGCGCGAAAGAACCTCTTCTGACCCCAGGTAGGGGGCCCCTGTCTACGGCGAAACTCACGCCTCCGGGGCTCTGGGAGGAAGGTGCACTTACCTCCTGTGAAATCCTTAATGATCTCACCCAGCCGTGGACCGAATAGACGTCCACCCTGAAAAGGAAGGTCTACGAGACCTTTTTTGGAAGCATGGTCATCAGACCAAAACGCAACCAGAGTACCCATCTGAGGATACGGCAACACTGCTATCCTGGATAACATAGGCAGTAAATCAACGGCCGCATCACCAAGGTACTTGAAACCTTGGAGCAAAAATTCAGCCGTCTGTGGTGTATCCATTAGGCAGCCGCAGTCCAGAACATTCTGGAGCTCCGCCATACGCCCAGACAGGTATTGCGCCATGGCGGACATCAGGGTTGGCCACAGAGCCTGCCACCAGGAAGAGCGACTTTGACAGTGCCTCTGTCTTTTAGTCAGCGGGGTCCTTGAAGGAAGGAACCCCTTCCAGAGGAATGGTCGTCACCCTATTAAGGCGAGCTATCAGCGGGACCACCACAGGCGATTTCTGTTTTTTTTTTTTTTTTACAAAAAAGCTTTCCTCAAAGGGATAGCGAGCAGCGAACCGTTTTGACCTATGGTCTCGAAGTGTGGGAGGAAACCCCACGCAGGCACAGGAAGAACATGCAAACTTCAGGCAGGGAGGTCATGGCTAGGATCTGAGCCAGCAAGCATTTTGCTGTCAGGCGCAAGTGCTACCCGCTACACCACTGTGCTGCCGTGAAAAAGAATGCTGCGGACGCTGCCATTCATGATAACTAAAGTGATCAAAAAAAAAAAAATTGATCATAGGGGTAAGCCTTGGGGGCCCTATGGGGCCTGGAGGACCCCATACACATGCACAGAAGTCTGCGATTTGTCATCCTAGCGTAGTGCGACTTCCAGCGACAATGGCGGAAAACCGCCGTCCCCTGATCCCTTTTTCCGAGGGACACTTCTTGGGGGCCTGTTGGGGGACATCCGCCCAGGGAGCATTCACTAAAGACCACCGCAGCTGGTCCAAAAAAAAGCCCTTGCGCAGATGCGTCTGAGCCAGCAGCAAGCGGGTTCAGCAGTATAGTCTGCCATCGTTCTCCCCCCAAATCCCCCTTAGTAACACACAGATGTATACTAAAAGTTGAGGGCACCCCCACACAGCCCCACACCACCGCCCCGCAGTGCACCAGGGAACCCCAGAGGACTGCACCCGCCGCCACCAGCACCCACAGGAGAGCCCAGCTATACTTGCTGTTTGCTGCCTGTAAACTTTGAGGATCGTCAGCAGAGCCGCACTGTCCGTAGCACACACCGTTCCAAAGAGAAAGGAAAATGTTTTCCACACGTTTTTGCATAGGCAGGGGGCTCCAATATGGCCGCCGTTGAACACTAGAGACCGAAAACCACCTGCAGGGAACGTGCAGTACCGCAAACAGCCATTCTGAGCGCTAGAGGGAAAGCTCCATAGGCTCAGCATGTCCACGGCTACGGTAAAATGGCGGCGGTCCGCTGCTTAAAATGGCGGCCAATCGCCGAATGGCGGCGAAAAATCAACAGACGGGCGCCGGACAATTGGGTGCGGCGCGGGGGGTGGGGGGTGGTGAGGGGGTGAAAAGGGGTTCCACGCGCCCTTACTGGAGGCTACCCAGAAATTTTTTTTTTTCAAGGGTCGTCGGTCCCCCTTGCGCCCCCTGAAAAGGGGGAAGGAAGGAACTCTCACTTACCACTCCGGACGACCGCCGTGGGTAGCCACCCAGTCGCAGACTTTCCGCCCCTGCCTGGACGGCATGCTTCAGGCCAGAAAATCGCCCTACCCGAATCGCATCCGGGGCTGGGCATAAGTGGGGATCACCCCAGGCCACCTGCATGGAACGGGCACTATGCGGCGTGTCCCCATATGGCGGGACTTGCTCGCATCGGTCGTCCAGAGCCCATGGACTCTCTATGCCCCGGCTGGCATAGGCAGAGGACTCCAATATGGCCGCCGTTGAACACTAGAGGCCGAAAACCACCTGCAGGGAACGTGCAGTACCGCAAACGGCCGTTCTGAGCGCTAGAGGGAAAGCTCCATAGGCTCAGCATGTCCACGGCTACGGTAAAATGGCGGCGGTCCGCCGCTTAAAATGGCGGCCGATTGCCGAATGGCGGCGAAAAATCAACAGACGGTCGCCGGACAATTGAGTGCGGCGCGGGGGGTGGGGGGGTGGTGAGGGGGTGAAAAGGGGCTCCACGCGCCCTTACCGGAGGCTACCCAGAATTTTTTTTTTTTTTTCAAGGGTCGTCGGTCCCCCTTCCGCCCCCTGAAAAGGGGGAAAGGAAGGAACTTTCACTCAACACTCCGGACGACCGCCGTGGGTAGCCACCCAGTCGCAGACTTTCCGCCCCTGCCTGGACGGCATGCTGCAGGCCAGAAAATCGCCCTACCCGAATCGCATCCGGGGCTGGGCGTAAGTGGGGATCACCCCAGGCCACCTGCACGGAATGGGCACTATGAGGCGGGTCCCCATACGGCGGGACTGGCTCGCATCGGTCGGCCAGGCCGGGGAAAGTACAGAGCTCATGGACTCTCTATGCCCCAGCCGGCTTCTTGATAGCAGATCAATGCTTGATAGAAGTCAAATAAAATAAAAGTAAAGAAAGAATAAAGAAAAACGGTCACAAACAGGACCGCAATTCCCCTAAAGGGAAACCAGGTCAACTCCTTGCAAACTAGGCATTGAAACTGCTGAGCTAGGCTATGGAGAGGGTTTATGTGGGAAGAGAGGACGGCCCCATGGGAGGGGCCAGCTGTTTCTTTTCCCTGCCTAGTTAACTCCTAGTTGGACAAGCATAAACCCCACACATAATGAGCTGCGTCTGTCAGTGAACGTAGGAGAAAATAGCTTTGCTTTTATGGATAAATATCAGAGCATGTCTTTACTTCATGTCTTTATCATGGAACAGGAAACAGGAACGAAATACAAACAAGTGCACTGAACAGCGATAGACCATACATCCTGTTATTTCATAGAATATAGTCACTATACGCTATAATACTACAACACCACCTGCTGCATAGATAGGTATAATGCATACAGTATATAGTTCACAGTACTTTACATTACATGCTGTTGTCTTTTTCAACACCCCTTCTCAACAGCATGTGCTTTGTCAATATATATTCAGCTTCTGGAAATAACTATGACGTTCCTTCAACAAAGTTTTGGTGAGTGCATCAGCAGTCATCTCCTCTGATGGGCAGTATTGAATCTCAATAACACCTTACTCTTGATTGTCCCTCAGTAGGTGATCCTTGATGTCGATGTTTTTGGTCCTAGGATTGACCCTTTCTGATTGTGTAAGCTTTATACATCCCTGGTTGTCTTCAAAAATGGGAATTGGTCTTGACATGTCTATCCCAATGTCCACAAAAAGTTGACGAATCCATGCTCCTGAAACTGCAGCAGAAAAAGTTCTGGTTCCCTACCCTGCCACAGAAGGCTGTGCTGTATGGCAGAGCAGTATAAATCTCAGGACTGTATGAACAGAAATACAAATCCTTGCCAGAATCCGGCAAAGTAAAGTAAACAGTGCATCTCCACTGAACACAGTAGGTGATCTATGAGTGGAGGACCGAGCTGGAAGGATTATTGGTGGCCTGGAGCCTAGGAACAGCCTAGGAACAGCGGTTATACCGATCATAGGCGGAACACCCCTGTAGGGGTACAGAGATTTGGTGAGTGGGGACACAAGAGGGGGAGCATGTTTGGAAATCATCCCCATAAACACTGAAGAACTACTCCTATAGGGATCAAGCACACAAGTCACTTTATATGGACTAGAAGCACTATATGAACTCGTTCTATGCACTTTGCATAGATATACTTGCTGCTATTTCCATTTTTCATATTTAATATTATTTTTAGTTATATTTATTTAATAAGATTATTTTATATATATATATATATATATATTGTTTGGTACATGTGTGTGTCATTCTTTGGTGGCATGTCTATGTTGTATAGACATATATAAGTGTGACCAAGACATCAAATGGGAGATACCATCATACCTGTTACCAATATGATATAGATGGGGACACCAAATAATGTCTTTTATTGCACTTTATCCATACATGGTTTTTCATAATTTTGATTGTCATTTGCACTATGCACTTTGGTACACTCCACATTTAAAGGTGTACATAGAGGCGCCAGTCCTTTTATTCTATTGCAGCTTCTATACCTTACACAGTAAGGCACTACGGGATAGGCAGCAGTCGTACCTTTACCATTTTATCATCCTAAGCGTGGAAATATAAGAACACATATTTCATGTTTTGGCATTTTATCTATGTCTTCCCAGGATGCTGGTTCAAGAATGCTGTGTGTTTTGACAGTGTATGACAGCTTGCTTTGTAGTCCAAGTGGATCTTCTGACTTCAGGCAGTTCAGAAGGATCTGGTGGGGAACTTGATTTAGGCATTGTGAGTTCCACCTCTTGTTCTGACTCTTGCATAGGTTCACTTTGGTCAACCTTTTCTTCTAGTTTGCTTGGCATATTCGCTTCACAACTTTCAGGGATCTGTGTTTCTGGTGATGGGCTTGCATCAAAATAAACACTATCGCTTATTGTCACTTTGTCTGTCTTTGGGTATAGGATTATGTAACCCTTAGTTTGCTCACTGTAGCCTACTAGAATCCCCAGTACTTGTGAGGTAGGTTGTCATCCGACAACATGCACCTAGCCATTTCTATAAGAGTGAGATTTTTAGTTTCTGCTACACTGTTTTGCTCGGGTGTATGGTGTGGTTGTCTGGTGTACTATTCCTTGTCTCTGCAGGTATGAGGCCACTTCTTTGCTTATTTATTCTCCACCATTGTCGATGTGTATTATTCCTGGTTTGCATTGGAATTTGTTGCTAGACATGGCAACAAACTCTTGATGTTTTTCTGATGTTTCATTCTTGTGTTTCATCAGATAAGTAAGTAGTTGTGTACCTGGAATAACCATCAATGAAAGTCAGTAGATATCTGTTCCTGTCTGACGTGGGAGTTTTCATTGGACCTCATATACATCACTGTGTATGAGCTGCAGGGGGTGGGTGGTTTTTCTCTGAGATGCCTGTGGAAGGGGAGCACGTGTGGCTTTTGCTTCAATACAGCACTTGCATTTCATGAACACTTTGCAAGGCTCTATTGTCAAATCTTCTGATAAGCCTCTCTTTATAATGTCCTGTATAGCGTCTGGAATTCTGTGCCCCAGTCGCCTGTGCCATAAGTGAATACATTTGCTGTGTAGGTCACTAGAGACTATGTTGGCCTGCTGGTCTGTGGTGATGAGCCTGTATAGGTAATCATCCAGTTTTCCTTTTGTG
The DNA here is from genome assembly GCA_018402905.1 of Glandirana rugosa. Lineage (NCBI taxonomy): Eukaryota > Metazoa > Chordata > Amphibia > Anura > Ranidae > Glandirana > Glandirana rugosa. The sequence continues at coordinate 49,453 of BLSH010530777.1, forward strand.
TGGAATCACTTATTATTGTGAATTGTACATTCATCACCCTGAAACTTAACTGTAAGGCCATTGTTTGCAAGACTTTTCACTGATAAAAGGCTGAATTGTAGCTCTGGAACATACAACACTTTCTTTACAAGGATGCTGTGGTGACCTGCTTGTGGTATAATGCATTTCAAGAAGCCCTGGCCTTTACCTTTTGCAGTGGTGCTTTTCCCATTTGCTAGGAAAACTTTGTCCGCACTGTAATCAATGTTTGTGAAGAAGGTCTCACCGCTAGTCATGTGTCTTGCTGCTCTGTGTCACTTTAAAGTGCCACTCCATGATGTGTCTCCAGTTTCCTTTGTGGCTGCTTTGATTCTTTCTTTTGTGGATAGCTGTAGCTTTCACTGCTCGGCTTTCCAGATAGAACAGTCCTTTTTAAGTGACCGGTCCTTTAACAGCAAAACCAGGCTCTGCTTTCTTTGTTGTGCTTTGTGCCTTTGTACATCTTAAGAACTTTGTCATCATGGTGTGTAATTTCTTACCTTCTGTCACATTCATCGATTAATTTCCTTTGGACATATTCCAATGTCAGCTCCTGCTTGGGTCTGGTTTCCAAAGCGTTAATAAGAGCATTATATATCTCTGGATGACTGAAGAGGAGCAGCTCCTCTGCAGCCTTCCAGAGATATATAATGCTCTTAGATCTGAGTCTGTCTCCCCTTTTTTATATTTTTTAATAAATTGTGCTACACCATGCATGCCTGGCATCTCTCTTTCCTTCCCCTCTTCTATTTCAGTTTTTGGATCCCTAGTCCATTTTGAGAAGACAAGCCTTGCATGCATTGTCAGTGTCAGCCAACAACTTTTTTTAAATCACCCATGACTTTCCTAACCTTTGGAAATTAGTTGCTTTTAAGAATATCTTGTTTTATCTTTGAATTGTACTGATGGTGTATATTACTTTTTATTATACCTTGGCCTTCAAGGTATGTGCCTTAATAACTTTTTTATAATCGCTTTTCTATCTTCCCTGTCCCAATTCTCCATCTCTCCTTCTGTGAGTCTGTCTGTATTCAGCACTTGCCACAAGTCATCCTTGCTGAGGAAGATTTATAGCTTAAATTTCCACAGCTGGTACTTGGCATTGTTCGGCTTTGCTATTGCAAACTTCACATCTGAACCACTTGCCATCTTTCAGCAGCTTGAATACAGTACTCACAGATTCATGGAACAGGAACTAAATACAAACAAGTGCACTGAACAGAGATAGACCATACATCCTGTTATATCATAGAATACATTCACTATACTACTACAGCACCACCTGCTGCATAGATAGGTATATACAGTATATAGTTCACAGTACTTTACTTTACATGCTGTTGTCCTTCCAACAACTACTTCAACAAATGATTTAATTCTGTCATGCAGAGATGGCCATACATTTTGGCCAGTCATGCTGAAACATCTTTAAGATTACAAAAAAAAGTCTACTTGAATGTGACAAATTACCCTTAACCGTGAACTGGATAAACAAGAGACTTCACAGACAGATTCTATCAGTTACCGGTTTTGAAAAAGCCTTTATTTGTAATAACACCCTTGTGTGAGTTAGCTTGTCTCAAGTATCCCTTCATGTGGATGTTTGTGGGAGATCAGCAAAACAATTTGTTGCTCCAATAGGTGGAAATCAGACATAGACTCAAAAAAAACAAACAAACACACATACTCACCTAGGTGGATGCAGCATCAGTCTGATGCTGTACTTGTCCCCCACCACTTATAAGACTGTGAACTGAGCAATTAAAGGTGCTCACTGTGGAGGGAGCAGGAGTCACTGGTTCAGGCTCGCAGTACAAAAAGTTAGCCAATGGCCCCACCTATAACTGGCCTTTGCAGCAAGGAGCATTGGAGGGCAACATATGTCAAAAAGGGCCAAGGAAAATTCCCTGGAAAATTCCAAGCTCTACTTATCGGCCAGCCTGCGACCAACCAGATTGACCTGTCTAACAGTATGCAGTAAAAACAGGGGTTTAGTCTGCACCCTGTTTTTAACGCATACTGTTAGACAGGTCAATGTGGTTGGTCGCAGAGCTTATAGGTGGGTGCAGTGGCTAACTTTTTGTACTGTTGATATATTGGTCAGACAACTGGGTGTTCAGTGTGCCCCTGTACCTTTAAATAGGGATGGGCTCCCTCTAGCCCATCTGCTCTATATCGAGCCATCAGAATGTGCATGTGGAATTTTCCAGGACATTGGCCTTTTTTTGTCAGGCTCGCAGCAACTCACTGATCTGGGTGGATCCCGACATTAAAGTTGGGATATCTCCAGAGTCCGGACCTGCTTAGTGATGTCAGGTGACAGCAGGCTTTAGCCGAATATGGTTCACAGAAGTACAGAACAAAGTGCACTCCTGTGATCTCCAGGGGAAGATAAGGCCAAAAGATCTGTGACCCTACTTCTCCTTTAGGTTGTATTGTGTTTTAAGGGGTTGTTTTGTGCAGGGTGCTGTCTTAGTCTTTAGGGTGTTCATCCCAGTACTGCAGTTCACAAAGAAAAATACATTTTCGCTGATCATACCAACACAGACCAGAAAGCCAGGCATGCATAGCTCAAAGATAATGGAAAATTGTTATCAATACTAACCCTAATTTTCCTTTCCTGGTCCGTCCTCACGTCAGCACACTATGGGATAACTCTCCCTGATTAACCCCCAGGGCCACTTACTTCTAGCGCAATAAATCCCTGTCCTCTCCTCCCCCTTGTGTTCTTTTGTTTATCTGCGACAGGCTACTGAGGGAGGGAAGTAATAGTTGTGCTGACGTGAGGACGGACCAGGAAAGGAAAATTACGGTGAGTATTGATAACAATTTTCCATTTTCCTGGTCGTCCTCCCGTCAGCACACTATGGGATATACCCAAGCCAATATAGGGTGGGAAAGAAACGACAACTCGCCCAATTCCATGCTTCACCATACTTTAATTAATTGAACAAAGAAGCTGACACTACCGTCGCTCCGAACATCGAAGGACTAGCGGTGACTACATTCAATTTGTAGTGCCGAGCAAAAGTCTCACAGGAACTCCAGCTAGCGGTCCTGCATATGTCCTCCACCAGGACCTTTGCCATGGATGCTCACAAAGCTGCCATCCCTCTAGTAGAATGATCTTGTATAGTCTGTGGAGGGGCAAGGCCCTGCTGCTTGTATGCCTAGGAGATAGTCCTCGTAATCCAGGTGGATAAGAGCCTTGAAGGTGCTGCCGCTCCTTTCCTGGGTCCCAACGGGAAGATGAACAGATTACCCGACTTGCGTATCTGTTGTGCCCTCTGAAGATATGTTGATATTAAACTGGCCCAGTCTAGAGGTCTCAAATCTAACTGGCTCCTTTGATCTGGAGGCTGCGTGAAACAAGGTAGCACTGACTCTCAGTTTACCTGAAATTTTGAGACCCCCTTAGAGGCTAAGGCTGAAGCAGGCCACAGGATCACTCTGTCCGGATACACAATGCAGAAAGTTTCATGCCCTAGTCCCAGGGTGGGATGAGGCTACTCCTTGGGGAGCACACCCTTATAGCGGCTCTGAGGAACTGCTTTATTAAAGGCTCATTAGCCCATCTATGTCCGGTGAAAGAAGACAGGGCTGACACCTGCACTTTAATAGAGTCATATGCCAAGCCAACATTCAGAGCCATTTTCAGAAACTAAAATGTTTGCAATACTTCGAGTTAATGGGGAGAAACTGTTGCGATGCAAAGTCTGCAAATTTTCTCCAAATTCTGGAGTATGTGGCATTTGTTGTAGCCTTCCTTTCCCCCAGTAATGTAGCGACTACTTCCTCTGAGAGGCCTTGTGCATGCGATCTGGCCGATTTAACAGCCAGGCCATCAGCTGCAGTCTCCATGGATTCGGGTGAATCCACTGTCCTTGCTGTAGTAGATCCCTCCTTAGAGGTAGGCGTACTGGTGGGGCAGACAACCTCTGCAAGAGCAGAGGAAACCCTGGTCTCTTGGGCCAGATGGGTACAATTATGATGGTATGCACCTCCTCTGCAATCTTCAGCAAAGCCCTCATGATTAATGGGATTGGAGGAAACAGTAACACTAGGGGGAACTGCCATAAGAATGAGAAGGCATCCTGGGCTATCACCTCGTTGTATCTGAACTTTACTGTGAACTCTGGCACCTGTGCATTCCCTGGTGTCGCCATCAGGTTTATGCTGGGTATCCCCCCTCTGGCAAAGATTGGATATAGTGTCCATTGACTGACTATTCTCCATTGCTGGGAACCTCCGTCTCAGTTGGTCTGCTATCTGGCCAGATCAGACTCGATCGCCCCCCTACTGGCATCCAGATCTTCTGGTCCAATGACCAGCCATCCCATTGCCTCAGGAAGGACATCTGAAGAGCTCGTGTGGAACCTTGCCTACGGTACCGCCAGGATAGCCGGTGAATATCCCCAACATCGTCATACAGTCTTTTGCCGATAACGTCTGAGCCTCCATCACCCTGTAGACACGTGCTTTCAGCTCAGTCGTCTTGCGATATGGCAGAAGAATCCATCCTGACTGTGTGTCAAATACCATGCCTAAATACTCCATCCATTGAGCAGGAGGGAGGTTGCTCTTTTGACTGTTTATCAGCCATCCAAAGTTGGACAGGATCCCTATTACCTTATCACTCTGTAGCGCAAGCTGCTAACTTGAATGTGCAATGACCAGGATGTCGTCTAGATCAGTGTTTCTCAACCTTTTACGGTGAAGTACCCCTGCAGATCTAAAAAAAATTCCTAAGTACCCCTGTCTCGAGAAAGTAATTTCTATTGCTCGGGTGTCATGGTTTCTGTGTGTGTGTAATGTCAGTATATGTTTGTGATGATTTCTGTGTGTGTTTGTGATGGTTTTTGTTTGTGTGCAAAATCATCATCAAATGCAGCCTCACCAGTGCTCATCAATGCAGCCTCACCAGTGCCCATCAATGTAGTCTTACCATTGCCCATCAATACAGCCTCACCGGTGCCCATCAATGCAGCCTTACCATTGTCCATCAATGCAGCCTCACCAGTGCCCATCAAATGCAGCCAGATCAGTGCCCACCAATGCAGCCTTACCAGTGCCCATCAAATGCAGCCTGATCAGTGCCCATCAAATGCAGCCTGATCAGTGTCCATCAAATGCAGCCTGATCAGTGTCCATCAAATGTAGCCTGATCAGTGCCCATCAAATGCAGGCTTACCAGTGCCCATCAAATGCAGACTTACCAGTGCCCATCAAATGCAGACTTACCAGTGCCCATCAAATGTAGCCTTACCAGTACCCATCAAATGTAGCCTTACCAGTACCCATCAAATGTAGCTTTACCAGTGCCCATCAAATGCAGCCTTGCCAGTGCCCATCAAATGCAGCCTTGCCAGTGCCCATGAAATGCAGCCTTGCCAGTGCTCATCAAATGCAGCCTGATCAGTGCCCAGCAATGCAGCCTGATCAGTGCCCAGCATTGGAGCCTGATCAGTGCTCAGCAATGCAGCCT